>CAOLHI010000256.1:600000-752176 GCA_948474755.1 Ctenosaura bakeri | reverse complement strand
AACCAGAAAGGGAAATGACCTTTGTGAAAATGATTTACTCAATTCCCACGCACCAGCCTTACAGCACATCTGTAAAAACCTTGCAGCACAAATTTTACCCAACTAGGAACTGCTTTCTTTCTAGCCACTATTTTACTTGATTAAGGCTGCTATATCTGCATTACATGGCCACCAACTCTGTACTGGATGTAAAGGTGTACAAATTTCTCCCAACACCAGCTTGTGCCTTTTTTTAAAAAGTATTTTTAGTGCCATGGCTTGTCTCTCCCTGCTTAAGTCAATAGTGGGCTACAGGTGGCTCCAGCTGTTCTTGGATTGCAACTCCCATCATTTCTCTCCTATTGGGTATGCTGGTTGTGGTTGATGAGAGTTGCAGTCCAGTAACAGCTGAAGGGCTACACCCATGCCTAAATAAACAAAAAGCAGAACCAGTTACAAGATCACTAGCACCCAGATGAATGCTACAGAATTCTCTTCTATACCGTGTAATTATGCAGTTACAAAATGCAAAAGTACTTTTGCCAGTCCTAGGGGAAATGAGTTTGAACAGGTAGCATAAAAGAGGACTGCTGTCAGGTAGGGGTCTCCGGTATCCCATATTATAAAGGATGTCCTTTATTTGAGCTGTGGAAAGGTTGCACCTTTTAAGACTGGCAGCTATCCCTCAGTGTAAGGCAGTGGTTCTCAACCTGTGGGTCAGGACCCCTTTGGGGGTTGAACGACCCTTTCACAGGGGTCACCTAAGACCATCGGAAAATAAGGAAAGAAAGAGTAAAGAAAGGAAAATAAAGAATACAGATAAGAAGATAGTGCGAAATGATGGACTTAGTGGGAGACACAGCTTGCAAGGTTTTTCTTTTTTTTGGGACAAGCTGCGGGGGGGGCATTGTAAATAATAAATAAATAATTTTATGGTTGGGGGTCACCACAACATGAGGAACTGTATTAAAGGGTCGTGGCATTAGGAAGGTTGAGAACCACTGGTGTAAGGGATGCCCCCTATTTTAAGGCTGGGACACCTTCCTTTTGCTAAGACTGGACAAGATACCAAACAAACAAACAAAAAATAATAATAATAATAATAAAAAATCAAATCCCATTATTTTCGGATGTGCGCTCTTCATAAAGGCAAAAAACAATTATGAATGAGGACAATGCATTAATTATGAATGAGGACAATGCGTTAATAGAGAAAAAGATGGATACGCTAACTGAAAGCAATACTTAGATTTGGCGTTTAGGTACAATGCGAACTTCTCAACAGATACTTCCTGACTGCCGACCCTGCAATTAAAATCAATCATGAATTTCGACAGTCCCTTATTACTCTTTTGAAACCCTGGCAACACTCATGACAGGTTACAGAGAGAGTTTGCAACTGAAGGCAAAGCGGAGCGCACGCCTTGGTTTTCTCCCTCAGGTTAGTGACTTTAACGGGGAGGAGAGGCAGTTTGTGCACAGAACCACCCAACCCGCTGCCTCTTCCACATCCGCATCGTTGGACATTTCCGCACTAGCCTGTTATAGCGCGATGATTCCACTTTCAACATCCTCTGGAATCCTGGGGCTCGCCCCTCCCGAAACTGCAAACCCCAGGATTCCAGAGGATGTTGAAAGTGGAATCATCGCGCTATAACAGGCTAGTGCGGAAATGGCCGTTGTCTCCTCAGCGGACCGAGGGCGCCCACGGCTACATCTTGCGCATGCGCGCTTCCGGCACCTTGGCGCCCTCGCGTTCCGTTGCCCTTCGGTTTCCCCCTCCGTCGCTTCAAAGTTTCATTCAGCGCAAGCGCAGCTGCGACCCCCCCCCCCACTCGTCGTGCGCGAAGCTAGAGAATTGTGTTGTTCGGCCCCATCTTGCTTAATACGGGCGGTACCCGGATGTAGATGCTAACTGTATCACTGCCTGGCGAAAGAGACAGGGGACGGTTAGACGCGGAAGGGGCGCATGCGCAGTCGGAGCCTCTCCTTTCCTCTTGGGCTTAGGCGTCTGGGCTAGTCGTTCGGCCCTGTAGGGGAGGGGCCTGGCTTGAGCCCACCCTGTTTCGCTGGGGGAGGTGAGTGGATCTAGTCGGTCGGTGGGCGCTCGGTTGGAGGTCAAAGGGCAGTGGCTGGGGGGGAGCCATGGAAGGATAAAGGAGGGGAGGGGGGAGGAACCCAGCCTGTGGCAGGGAGGGAAGGGTCGCTCGCTGGCAGAGATGAAGGAAGCGAGAGGGCTCTGGGGTGAGGAAAGAGATCAGGTGCAAAGGAGGGAAAAGGGACCCTGGGAGAGCCTGGTCGGGTCGTGGAAAAGAAGGTGCCCAGAGTGTGTGGGTGAAGGGTCGGAAAAGGGGCGCAGGAGACAACGGGGGTCCAGGAGGAAGGGAGTTGGGGGCTTCCCTAGCCCTTGGGCTGGCTGGGGGGCTCTGTGAATCCCATTCCCTCCAAAAATATTATTTCCAAGCTTTGTGTGTCTTCCTGTGTTTATGTGTGGCTCAAATATGCGTGTGCGCGCACACATAGATACATAGCCCACACATCTGTGTATCCATCCGGCTACCTGTCTGTCATCTCTCGTTCTTCATTCCTCAAGGCTACGTATCTAGAAAGATTTGAATCGGCATTAAAGACAGCTGGAAAGTGGCTGGGGATGAAGATGTGGAAATGTCATGGCCAGATCCTGAGGGAGATGAGTATAGAAGGCCAAGGTGAGGCAGGCAGGCAGGCAGCTGGAGGAAAGGATAGCCTGAGGCAGGTTTCATAGAATAGAATCATAGAAATGTAGAGTTGGAAGAGACCCCAGGGGCCATCCAGTCCAACCCCCTGCCATGCAGGAACACCCTCAAAGCACTCCCGACAGATGGCCATCAAGCCTCTGCTTAAAAACCTCCAAGGAAGGAGACTCCACCACACTCCGAGGCAGCAGATTCCATTGCCGGACAGCCCTGACTGTCAGGAAGTTCTTCCTGAGGTTCAGGTGGAATCTCCTTTCCTGCAGCTTGAATCTATTGTTCCTTGTCCTGGTCTCTGGTTAGTCAGACCGTGTCATCAGGCAGAGCACACGGCCAGGACAACAGCAGGTGATAATACCCTGACAGTGATGGTCACAGCAATAAGGCTCCTGTTATGGCATCAAAAACGCAGCTTTCTTTTTCCCAAAAACCCCGTTAACCCTTCGGACAGAGCAGGCCGCAAGCCTCCCAGAGGCCTTCCTCGGGCTCGCTCGTTGCCAACAAACAAAGGCTGGAATTGTGCGGAACCGAGGGCGAGGAGCCCTGCCTCCTGGCCGGCGTGGAAAAGGGACCGCCGCGGTAGGGGCTCCTTCCCCCGTCGCACTTCCGGCGGCCCCCCGAGGCCTTCCATTCTCCCGGCTCCGAACGCCATCATGTCCACCTTCAGCGCCCTCCTCCACCGCCCAGTCTGGCCTCTCAAGCCTTGGAGGAAACCGCCGATACTGATCCCCCCGAGGGCCCCGGGCCCTTCGCCACTTCACTGCCGCGCCAGGCGGTCAGCTCGCCGCCTCCCCGCAGAGGATCGCGACGGATGCAAACCCAACCTCCCCTCCCTCTAAGGACTCACTATGGCGGCGTCGGCGGCCCCCGTTAAAAAAAAGAGTTTGTTGAGGCAAAAGCCATTCGGCCCAAAGACGAATGCAAATCTCCCGTTTCTTACCAGGAATGGCAGAGATGTGCTGTACATCACAGCTGGGCAGAAGGCCAGCTGGGACTTGCGAGTAGAAATCTTGGTGCTTTGTGGTAGCTTGACATGAGTTTTTGATCCCCGCTTGTCCAAGGAGAGTGACAATTTAAAAAGGTCACTCTCCTGCGCACACAGACACAAAAGTTGTTAGAATGCTCAAGGGAAAGGCAGGAATACATTTTTGTGTGTGTGGGACAGGATAGCCGTGTTTAAATATTTGAAGGGATGCCACGTAGAGGAGGGAGAGGGCTTGTTTTCTGCTGCTCCAGAGACCAGGACAAGGAGCAATGGATTCAAGCTGCAGGAAAGGAGATTCCACCTGAACCTCAGGAAGAACTTCCTGACAGTCAGGGCTGTCCGGCAGTGGAATCTGCTGCCTCGGAGTGTGGTAGAGTCTCCTTCCTCGGAGGTTTTTAAGCAGAGGCTTGATAGCCATCTGTCGGGATTGCTTTGAGGGTGTTCCTGCATGGCAGGTGGTTGGACTGGATGGCCTGTGTGGTCTCTGCCAACTCTAGATTTCTATGATTCTATGATTCTAAAGAACATATAGCCTTGGCTCTGTGTGGAGGATATGTGCAGAGCCACTCTTTTTTTTAAAAAAACTTTTAGTGTAAATCTGCATGGCTCTGGTGAGCGGACCTCCAGGTTCTAGTAAAAATCAAAGAAAATCCACAAGCTTGAAGTCTGCCCAACACCCCTATAGAAGAACTAGTTAGGGCTGATGATAAGAAGACAGGACCAGAATGGGATGACATTAAATAGTATAGGTGTTAGGTAGGATAACAGTCTGGTAGCGGTGGTGAGACAGGAAAAAAATGAAACTGACTCAAGAGTTTGCAGGATTCTATGGCACTTTTTTCCTTACAGAAAAAGATAGAACTGTCTTTTTTTTTTTTTTTTTGAGATAAAATTTTTTCAAATGCCCTGGATATGCTGGGAAGTGTTCCGGGACATGGAAGTGACAAGTTACTGGTAGTTACTCTGGAATGTAACCGTTAGCAGCATTTAGACCATTCTATTTTTAATTCTGTGGCATTCCCGTATCAGTGTAAAGGTTTTCATCTCAAAATGGGTTAGAAAACCAACAGAAACAAAACAAGAAATACAGCAGACAAAGTAACGAGTTACTTTTCAGCACTGCAATGAGTCACAGCAAAGGGTAGCAAGAAATGAGAGCAAACACCATAATAAAGAAGGGGAACAAATTATTTTTAAAACTTAATTTTCCAAGTTTCCTGTGGCCCTCTAAATGTTGTTGAACTGCATGTCCCATCACCACCAGCATCGCAAATGATGAGGAATGATGGGAGTTGTATTATGACAGCATCTGGAAAGTGGCACGTTCTGCATCCCTCCCCAAATCAGTCAGATCTGAGGTCCTATGCAGGAAAGATGGTGTTGATTGTTTTCCCTGCTCAGTTTCAATTTCTCTTTTCTTCAGGTGGCTATGTCAGCTGAGGCCACCACAGACCAGGCGTCATCCCTGGAGAACTGTGCACCACTGGTCCCAACCCAGCAGCGACGGGATGGTGGGGGAGGGGTAGCAGGTGTGACCTTTGACCTCAAACCCCTGAACCCCAGCAGCAAGTATGTCAAGCTGAATGTTGGAGGGTCCCTGCATTACACCACTGTGCAGACCCTCACCAAGCAAGACACCATGCTGAAGGCGATGTTCAGCGGCCGGATGGAGGTGCTTACAGATAGTGAAGGTATGTTTGCGAGCTTTCTCACAGTCTGCCCCCCATCTTATGTCCAGGACATCAGGTTGCTAGATCACTTTTCAACATTTTTTATGGTGTTATGGTTGTCTTTTTCTGCACTGCATTAATATTGCTGTTGCACATGTGAAGAATTTCTTCTAAGGGTAGTATTTACCTCTACCTCTGACTACTGTAGGTTAACTGTGCCCTAGCACTGTATTCAGATAAAAACATTTCTTTATTGTATGTGAGTTTTATCTGCTAAACTATCCTTGCTAAGCTATCCTTGGGTTTATCTTATAATATATGCTAGGATCTACTTTGCTTTGCTATTACTGTGTACCTTCAAGTAATTTCCAATTTATGGCAACCCTAAGGCAACCCTATGGTGGAACTTTCTTGGCAGGATTTGTTCAGAGGGGGAGGTTGCCTTTGCCTTCCTCTGAGGTGGAGAGAGTGTGATTTGCCCAAGGTCTCTGAGAAGGTTTCCAAGCAAGGATTTGAATCCTGGTTTCCAGAGTCCTAGTTGGGCACGCAAACTAAGATACATTGCCCTTACCCATCTATAGTATTTCCTTTTCTTAATGACCATTAACACCTGTACTTGTCACGCCCATCAGCACGCTAGCACTTCTTGCATTTCTGTTACCTTTTATATTTCCCTCCCACTGCCATATAAATGTTTGCCTAGTGAGGTCAGTTTGCTCAGTGAGGTCACACCCAATGCCTGCCTGTCTTTCTTTCTTTCTTCCTTTCTTCCTTTCTTTCTTCCTTTCTTTCTTTCTTTCTTTCTTTCTTTCTTTCTTTCTTTCTTTCTTTCTTTCTTTCTTTCACACAATTATTCATTACCATGAAACACAAGGAAAAGGGGATGGCAGTGTGGGAAGGGGATTAAGGCTAAGAAATGCTGGAAACTGTTCCATCTCTCAGAGGCCAGAGCAATGGCATTTTGAATAGAGAGCACCTTTCTTCAGCTTCTGGAATCGAAACGTAATGATGCTGTGCCTAGTTGCTGCTCTCTCTCAAAGAGGCTAGAGCATCTGAAGAAATGAGCTGCAGTCTGCAAATGTTTATGCTGAAATAAATTGCCTAGTCCTAATGATACCACAAGATTCCGATTTCTTTCATTCTTGATATTGCCTTTGTGAACTGTGCCTGTTTTCTGATACAATGAACACTGAGCCCCTGAGAATCATTAGCTGTAGTATAAAAAGAGACTAAACAAGTTTCTAGACAGATTAAAGGCAATCTTTGGTGACTTGCTAGAGACTAAACAAGAGGACTTATGAAGCTATAGAGTGGGGTCTTCTTAGGTATAGTGGCATAGTGCCAGTATCATTTCCCAAGGGAAACCTACCTAAAATAGGCATTACAGTACTCATGTTTAGAACAAAAGCAAAGGCTTCCTTGTTACATCTAGTGTTAAGCATTTTAGTGCCAGAACCTGACTTCACTTCTGTCAATTATTTTAAATACATGTTATTGGTTAATATTCTGTTGTGGTTTTGTAAGCTGGGAAAATCCACTATAAAAGGAAAGAGTGAGATTAATATGTCAAGAGAAAGAATCCAGAAATAGATTGTTCTTGAAATGATCTGAAACTGGCTTCAAAAGAAGCATCATCATTTCAGCAGCAGTCGAAATAGTAACTGGCTGTTCCTGGAAGATAAGAGGGTACATTCTTCCCCTGGGGTGGAGCTGATCTACTTGTTAAATTCTTTACCTAAACATTTTTTGTGCGGAGGGATCTCCAGGATCCAATTCCAGCTATCCAATTCTGAGGATTTAAAGAGGCTTGTAGTACCCTAATACATTGTATCGGTCATAAGCTTTCATGGATTGCAGTCCTATTTTGCCAGGTACGATTCACAAAAATGTGTGTCAAGTAAAATGTATTAGTCTTTAAAGTGCCACAAGACTCCTGGTTGTTTTTGTTGCCACAGTCATAAACATGGCTATCCCGTTCAACTTCCATTTTTTATAGTTTGCCACATAGTTCTGTTCAGATGAACATAAGCAAAAATAATGTGTTTTAAAAATGATCTTGGTCTCCTCCTCAAGGATCTTACAATCTCAGTCTGGCTTGTAATGTTTACCTTCCTAGAATCCCATCAATTTGTGATCGAAAGCAGAGGCAGGGAGAGTGTAGATCTAAAAGTACTGGTTGATCTCTTGGCAGTTTGTAGCAGCTCAGCAAAAGTTTCTGAGTCCCATTTGATTAACTGCAAGCAGCATTGCAATGACTCACCTGCCTCCAAAGCTGAAATGAAGAATAACCAAGAAGTGAATTATTGTGTAGAGGGATTGTAAGCTCTGTCAAGCTCTGGAATCCAAACAAATTCCTGGGTCAGGATTGTTTAAATATAAAACAGTTAAAAAAACAGTTAAAAACAGATCTGTTTGTACAAATTTCAAGGAATGAGCAAATATTTAAATTTGTCTTTGACTTCTGTTTGTATTGTTTTTCTTGAATTTTAGCAAAACATTTCGAATCTTTGAGTTTTGAGGTATTTGTAGTTTTGGACGTTTCTCAGTCATCCGAATAGTGATTTTTAGATATCTGTAACTTGCATTTTTAACTGAGTGTTTTTAATATAAGGTTGTTAGGTACTCTGCATTCTTATGAGAAAGTAGATATGCCTGTTACCATCAGGTTCTTAATGCTTGGTGGATCTCAGGGTTTTAGAAATAGATACCCACAAATATAGAATTTGTCCATCCCTAGTCTTGAAAGGCCCTCCCTTCATCCCAACTGCCACTGCTGTGGCCTCAGAGGGACAAAAGAAGAAGCAGGCACAGATCCATCATTCCTAGGCTCAGAAGCAGATAAAGGCCCTCCCTTCATTCCAGTGGCCACTGCCCTAGCCTTGGAGGGAGAGAAGAACAGGTGGGCACAGCTCTCTCATGCTTTGGCACAGAAGCAGATGAAAGGCTCTTCCTCCACCCCAACAGCCACTAACATGACCTCGGAGAGAAAAAGAGGCAATAACTACTGGACTCAATCCATTCCCACACTGCCATCCCGTTTTCCTTTTGTGTCATGTCTTGTAAGTCTGAGAACAAGGAACTGTTTTGTTCTTTTATTTATAAAGTGCCATGTACAGTGAGGGCATCATGATGATGATTTTTTCATATAAACATGTCCATACACATTGGTCAGCTGTGGAGGTCTTACCAAATGTGGTGGCACTACCTGTGGTACAGTTGGTGGGGATGCGTGGAAAGATTGCAGCTTCCTAGCTGTAGATGTCCTTGTCCTGGGAGATCCATCCAGACCTTCCTTGGCACTGTTCCAGTGCTGATTAAGTACTTTTTAAAAATTGATCTTGGCATGCCTTCAGCTAGAATCATGACTGAACTCAGTCTGCATGGTGCCCTCTTTGTCACTGTTACCTGTTGTTCTTTCGTGTTTGTTTTAAAAATGATTCCTTTGAACACTTCAGTTTGAAGGAGAATGTGGAAAGGGGATATAAATATTTTAATGAGGCTTAAGAGGCCAGACTGGTTTTATTTAAAGATAGATACCAGTCCCTTAATATTTGATTAATTGGTTGTTGCACTACTGTTTCTGTATTGCATTTCTTGAAGTATAAGATCGTGGAGTCAAGCACTAGTCTCATACGAATATGTTTAACAAGCCAAAACATACCTTGAACTTAGTGACATCTATCAAATGAGGACAGAAGCAATGTCCCCAAATTTATAATAATTTGAAGTCTGCCAGTGTGTTGTCTCTGAATTCTGAAATCTTTAAAACACACATACACACGTCTTTTTCCATTTTGTTTTTCTGCTTGTTTTCTTTCCTGCTTCAGTTTTTCTTTCCTTTGCCCCAGCTCTAAGTTTGTCCTGTAACATGTAAAGCAGATATATAGAAGGATTCTGTTATGGCGAAGAGGTTGTTTGCAAGGTTAAAAAACTGAAAAGATCCCGAACTTATTGGTTGCAGCTTCATAAAAGAAAATAATCTGTACAAATAATAATATTTGGATCTTTCTCCTCTCCCAAAGAGAAGAACACTTTAGAGGGGAGGTTTGTGTTTAAGAAACCCTTCTCTCCTGGTCACTGTTTGTGTTCAAGGACTAAAAATCCATCCTGCTTTTCCAGGGTGGATCTTGATTGATCGAAGTGGTCGCCATTTTGGTACCATCCTGAACTACTTGAGAGATGGGTCTGTACCCCTCCCAGAGTCCCAGAGAGAGCTGGAGGAAGTGCTCTCTGAAGCCCGGTACTATCTGATTCAAGGTTTGGTTGAGGACTGCCAGCTTGCCCTACAGGTAAGTGGCTCCCTGCTCAGAAACTAGAAGATCCTCTGACTCCTCTGAGTCTCATGTATTTTAAACAAGTCATTTGCGAAAGGAGAAGCTAAGCTCCAGGCTTCAACTCTCTTGGCCTAGATGGGCTCAACTTATTCTAGCTGTAATGCTCCCAGAACTTGTCTAAGTCTGTAACCATTCCATCCATTTGTTTTAGGAATCTACTTATATTCTTCTTTCCACCCTCCCCACCTTTTCAGTTAGGTATTCCATTCATTATAATATTAAAATTATAATATTGTGAACTGCCTTAATGTACTGATGGCAAGATAGGATATAAATGTCATGAGTCAGTAATGCAGGATAGCTTCAGAGGAATTTAACAGCACTATGATCTTTCCCTGCCTCTGTGTGTGTGTGTGTCTGTCTGTCTCTCTCTGACTCACTCATTATTTTTCTGCCCAGCAAAAGAGTGAAGCCTATGACCCCCTCTGCCACATCCCCATGGTGACATCTCCCAAGGAGGAGCAGCAGATCATTTCAAGCTGTTCCAAGGTAAAGAGGTGTTGTAATCAGAAGATCGTGTCATTGATCGGGTTGCTTGGCAGTTTAGTTGGTTTTCCTCTTTCTTGAGGAGGACTAGGGAGGTAGTGCAGAGAGCATGGAAAACTGTTCCATGTACTTCCATGCCTCTCATACTTGTTCACCGGCCTTTTCCAACTTGCTGCCCTTCAAGTGTGTTGGGTCACTACTCCCATTGCTCTAGGCCAGCATAGCTGGTTACCAGCGTCCAGTTGCCAGTGCACAGAGCCTTAGCCTAAGCCATGTGTGAGGGTTTTCTCCTGCCCATGCAGTCATCATTGTCTCAAAACAGCTGTATTGGTTTTTGATCTTTTGTAACCAGGGACCATGTTGAAGCGTTGCCTCACAGAGATGTCCTGCTGATATGGAGACAAAAGTGCATGGTGGCAGTTACTGGTTATGCCAAGTTGCTGCACATGAATATGGTATGGCTATTACCTTCCATGTGATGGCCTTAAAGTGTGAAATAAGCTTAACATATAGTGCTAGAAGTCAGAATTTTTGTGAATATTCTGTGAGGTCATTGTGCCTCAGCTGGTTACAAAGACAAGCAGTTACAAGTGACATCCAGTTTGTCTTAAAAAGCAAGTTAAAAAGCACAATCACATTAACTTTTTTTTAATGTTTGTATGGTAGTTTCATTTAATCATGCTTTTCTTTTCCTTTTAGCCTGTGGTGAAGTTACTGCATAATAGAAGTAATAACAAATATTCATACACGAGGTAAGGTCCATCACTTTCTGCTGTTCAGATTGAGTGTAACTTGGCACCACACAGGGCACTCAGGCTTGCCCTGAGCAAATACTCCCACTTTCTTGCTAGAATTGTGGAGATCCCACCACCATTTTCTCTCTTCCTTCTCTTCCCCTTCAGTAACTCTGATGACAACTTACTGAAGAATATTGAACTGTTTGACAAATTAGCTCTGCGGTTCAATGGAAGGGTGCTGTTCATCAAAGATGTCCTCGGAGATGAGATATGTTGCTGGTCCTTTTATGGGCAGGGCCGTAAGATCGCTGAAGTCTGCTGCACCTCCATTGTGTATGCCACTGAGAAGAAGCAGACCAAGGTAAATCACAGGCAGTTCTCTGTATTCCGAATACAAGTCTTCCCTTTCCTGATCCATTTTGTCTGTCTTCATGTGGAACTGTAAGTGAGTGTTCAAAGGGATCAGTTCTTTCCTCCTAGTGCTCTGCTTGCATTTTTATTTTCCAAGGAGTTCCTAGCAGCAGTTTTGCCCTTGCAACAACCACACAGTTGGTTAAACTGAGAAATAACATGTAGGGAAATTTATGTCCATATCAAGATTTGAACTTGGAATTCTGTGTTGAATTGTCAACCTTCCCACTGCTGGAGGGAACTGCTAACATCGGTGTAATCTTGTTTTCCCCATGTACACAGGTAGAGTTCCCAGAAGCCCGGATCTTTGAGGAAACCCTGAACATCCTAATTTATGAGACACCACGAGTGCCAGACAGAGCCCTCCTGGAGGCAACTGGTGGGGTGGCAGGTGGGGGTGGAGGCCCTCTCAGGGCAGGTGATGATGAAGATGGGCGAGAGCACCGTGTCCGACGCATCCATGTCCGTCGACACATCATGCATGATGAGCGCCCTCACGGCCACCAGGCAGTTTTCAAAGACTGATCCTTCCTCATTCCTAGTACCCGCATTACTTCATCCATTCAGTGCCAAAGGAGGACTGGATGCCCTCCTTTGACCTTTCCTCCCAAGGTCTTCTCACTTCCTTTCTAACCCCCTCTCCTTTGGGTTTTTTTCTTCTATCCTCTTTAATATTCCTTAACTTCATAACCAACCCAAATCCTCTTTCCTACCTTCATTGTAACAATTAATACCTTGAACCACCCTCCATTTTACTGCTGCATCAGTTTTTTCCTTAACATTTGAGTCTTAATGCTTCTGACTTTCCACTTTTCTGAACCCTTATTGGCCTCATAATGTTCTACAGTCCATGCTAATTTGGACTGTAGTCCTTTCTTCCTAACTTCCATGACCCAGAATATCTTCCTTTTAGAATGGAGACCTCTTGGCTCTTAACTTAGGATCCATTTAACAACATTAATGAAAAACAGCTGTGTAGGGGTAATGCATATTAATAACCAAAGGCCTACATTACCTCTCAGCTAAACATTGTACACGTACCTTGGCCTCTTATTGTTTCCTTTTTAGAAGTCAAGGACAAGAAGTTGTCTAGATTGGTGTGTGTGTATCCATACATACCTCCCCACGCACGTATATAGAAACTCTTAGTTCCTCAATTTACAGTGTTTGGGTTCTTTGATCTTCCGTCCTTCACCTTACAACAGGTTTTATGCTGAATCCACCACCCCCTTTTTATTGTTTACTTGGTTTTAACTTATCACCTGTATGAAAGGAAAAATTTTTGGATTTAAGATACTGAAACTGCTCTGGTTAAAGCTGTGATCACACTCCTTTTAAAAGTTGTTTTACAATGGACTAACTTTATAATGGAACAACTTGGACTGTAAATTATACCCATTTGAGAGTTTTAGAGCAGATTCTTTTAAACTAGGTGTAGTCACCTGTAAGCACGGATGACTAAACCCTGGTTAGAATAACTCAGAAGAAAGTTGGTGTGTCGGCCTTCTCACTGGAACAGGTGGTAAGCAGAAGCATCCTTGAAGCCAGTTAGTTCCTTTCCCTGTTCTTCTCCTTTGAGGGAATCTCTGGATCTGTTCACAGCTGCTATTTTTCCCCCTCTGGATCAAAAACCCCACAGTTTGATAGAGTGTCCTTAAGTGTGTGTCATGTGATCTGGATCCATTTGAAATCTCCCCTCCCATCCACTTATAATGCAAGGGTATGACAGTCTGTGCTTCAAAATACATCACATGCTTCAAAACCCCAGTTTAATAGGCATCTATCCAAACAGCATGTAGTCAAAATGACTGCCGCTGTGCTCCCCCCACCTCAGTTAAGTGAGTGATTCAAGTATAGATTTCTGATTCTCTTATTTATCCTCATCTTCCAACAGAGTATTATTCTCTCTTGTTCCCACCCCTTAAAATGCTTTCAGTCCCTTTGTTCTTACTTAGGGGATGGTACGCAGCTTCACACTTTCAGCAAAATGTAATATGGGCATTCCAACAGCCCTTTGAGTCCCTTTCTTTGATGGAACAGGCATGTTCCATAATGATGGTGTTGGAGTGAAGGGGGAGACGGGAGGAAGGTGAGCTTATAATGAACCATTGCATTTATAAAAATGCAGTACTGGTAAAGGTACTTTTGCAAGGGAGAAGGTGTTCTTTTTCCTCTCCCCTTTTTGTCGTTGTTGTTTTCTTTCTGTATATCCTCTCCTCCCTGGAGGAGGTAATCTTGCATTAATTATTGTAACTTTTTTGTATTTGCATAATTTATTTTAAATTGTGGGTTTTTTTTCTATTAAATTATTGTAATAAAGGTTCCTGCTTTAAAAAAATACAGAGTATTTTCTGTTGTTTTGTTTGAAGCAGAGGGAGTGATGGGTCTGCCTTTCTCCAGGGACTTGGCACACCTTGACTGGCATCTATAGTGCCTTGCAGAAGTCTTCCCTCGCTCCCAATGACTTTTCCCCATTTTGTTGTGTTAGAACATGAATCGAAAGAGATTAATTGGCGTTGTTAACCACTGAATATACACAATATATTGAACATGGTGAGGGTGCAAGGTATTTTTATTGGCTCACAGAAGGTAAGTTTACTTAACTTTTGCATCCTTTACATATATTTTGCACCTTCATAGCGTTGAGTATCTTGTGTATACATCAAGTGGTAACAATGCTAATTGAATCCATTTTGGTGTCAGGTTGTAACATAGCAGAAATGTGAAAAAGGTGTGTGTGTGTGTGTGTACACTTCTACAATGGTAGTGTACCCAAGCCCACAATATCAGTAACAGTTTTCTTGGGTTACTGTGTATGTGTGTGTAGACAGTTGGCCCTTCACATCTGTGGAGTTTGTATCCATGCATTCTGTATCCACAGATTCAAACAACTATGACTTGAATTTAAAAAAAAAATTCCAAAAAGCAAACTTGGATTTAGCCATTTTATATAAGGGATTCCATTTTACTATACTATTGTAGAAAATGAGACTTGAGCATCTATGAATTTTGGTATCCATGGAGGGTCCTGGAACCAAACCTTAGCACAGGAATGTAAAACTCAATTTCATTTTGGGCTGCATCAGCATTATGGTTACCCTCAAAGGGCCGATTGTATCTGTAAGGCTATATAAATGTATCTTCTTTTATTATATTAAATAATTGCCTCTCCATTCGATTATTACTGGTTTTAGTAATAACTAACTCTGAAATTAGAAGTCTAGGAAAAGTAATGGCAAGTAGATATTCAAGTGTACAACTATTGTACAATTTATTGAAAAATGAGTTTTGAAAACAGGTTTTTTTTTAATCATCAGACAAAATATTCCCAAACACTGTTTATTACATTAACTTTATTTTATTTTATTTATTTATTTGTATTCCGCCTCTCCATATGGATTGAGGTGGCGAACAACTTACAAATAGCATATATTTCGAAACATTTCTATACATGCCCCCAACAAGCTGGGTACTCATTTTACCGACCTGTGGAAGGATGGAAGGCTGAGTCAACCTTGGAGCCCGGCAGGATCGAACTCACAACCTTGCGGCTGCAGTACTGGCATTTAACCACTGCGCCACCAGTGATCCCAGTTGAGACAGGCAGAACAAATAATGTGGGGAATCGCATTGTGAGGATCAGGCTCGCCAGGCAGGGGGAGTGCTGCAGCTTGCTGGAGAGGTGCAAGGGCCACATGAAATGGCCTAGCGGGCTGGATTGAGCCTGTAGGCCTTGTGTTTGACACATGTGCCCTAGCAGATACTGAGGGTCCATTGTATATACATATGTACAGGTGGCAGCGCGTGGGTCAAATCCTGTCGTACATCTTGTTCAGCACCTACCCTGTGTCCTCTCTAGTTTCAAAAACAGGTCAAGGGCCTTTCCACACTACACTGTTATAGTGCTATTATTCCACTTTAAACATCCTGTGGAATTCTGGAATTTGTGGTTTACTGAGGCCAAAGAGCTCCTTGGCTGAGAATTCTAAATGCTGCTCCCTAAATTGCAAGCCACAGGATTCCATAGGATGTTGAAAGTGGAATCATAGCACTGTAACAGCGTAGTGCAGAAAGGCCCAAAGTTTGCAAGATGAACCTGCATTGGGTATCTGCATATGATGCAACCATCTCATACTTAGTGCTGCAGTTAAATAAATTGAAGCAAATTTTTCGTAAAACTTATCTATAATCATCATATCCTGCACATACTCAGCACAGTTTAGTTCATCTGCTAACCAGTTTGCATGTATGTCTAGTCAGAAATGAGGGAGGTTGATTTCACTCCCAAGCAACCATATGTAGGTTTGAAGGAAGGTAAGGGCTTGGATCTAGACTTAGGCCATTTCCGCACTAGCCTGTTATAGCGCGATGATTCCACTTTCAACATCCTCTGGAATCCTGGGGCTTGCAGTTTTGGGAGGGGCCGACCGGCCCCTCCCGAAACTGCAAGCCCCAGGATTCCAGAGGATGTTGAAAGTGGAATCATCGCGCTATAACAGGCTAGTGCGGAAATGGCCTTAGTTATACAGAACACTGAGATAGTCAAATTCTAGGTTCATCGCATCTCCTCGTTACAACCTGAAGATCTACTCATTGATGGATTTGGTGCAAAACAATACTCCCAAAGGCTGACCCTAGCAATGTTTTTCGAGATACAGAACGAGATGGACGTCAGTCTTCACACAAAAATCCAAACCTGCTTCCCCCAACAGGCCTCAACGTCCCCTCCCTAAACTGCCAATCCCAGGATTCCACAGGATCTTGAAAGTGGAATAATAGCACTATAGCAGTCTAGTGCGGAAATGGTGTAAGCTTTATTTCAGCTCTATCATGTTGTGCATACGTGTGGAGAACACCTAGCTGTTGCCACTGTTATTGTTATCCACCAAAAGCGCCTCGGAAATGTACAGGTAGAATTAAATATTCCTTCTTCCCACCCTTGAAATACAAGTCATTAAAATCAATGAGGCGTGAGTCAGGTCTAACTCAGCTCTCATTGATTTCCATGGGCCCGCAGGGTCCCCTATGGGATGAAGAAACAGAAATGGTTCCATACGGGATATAGAAATAGGAATAGAAACAGAGGCCGTTTCCGCACTAGTGTGTTATAGCGCGACGATTCCACTTTCAACCTCCTCTGGAATCCTGGGGTTTGCAGTTCCGGGAGGGGCCGAACGGCCCCTCCCGGAACTGCAAACCCCAGGATTCCAGAGGAGGTTGAAAGTGGAATCGTCGCGCTATAACAGGCTAGTGCGGAAATGGCCAGACATCACGCCGGCCAAACAAAAAAGGGCGACGACCCCAGCTCAACAGACAAACCGGGCGCGGCTAACGGTCCCTCGCGCCACGTGACCCGGGGAGGATCACATGATCCCGGGGCTGGGTCTCGCCCGCTCGCGCTCCCTCCCGGAAGCGGCGGCGCTCGGGCGGTCACATGACCGGCGGAGGCCAAAGGGGGAAACCGGTCACGTGGCGGGGGTATAGGCTGGCTGGGTGAATGTGCCGGGCGGGCTGGGGGGAAATCGCCCGGGCCTGAGGAAGGTGAAGGCAGGCGGGGCGGCGAGCGAGTCGAGCGCGGGCGGGCGGGGCGCGTCGGAGGTTGGGGCGGGGGCGGCCGGCCAGAGGCGAAGGGGGCGCTTGGGCCTGGGCGAGGAGGCGAAAGGGTGTCCCGGTTCAGGGCCTTCCCTGGGAGGGAGAGTTTTTTTTTTTTTAGGTGGCGGTTCCTGGTTGTATTCGGAGGAGAGGGGAAGCCATCTGGGATTAGGGGCCTTGGCTCTGCTCTGAGAAAGTCTCCGTCTGAGGCACCGGGTTGAGATCCGGAAAGAGTGAAGGGCAAGTTTGCGACCCCCCCCCTTTCCGAAGGAGAAGCGTGTTAGAATCGAGTTCGTGCTCGTTTTCCAGCTCTAAAGAGGCATCCCAGAGAGCCCCCCTCAGGAAGGTTCCTAGTGGAGAAAAGACGCTTTTTGTGGAGGCAAAGAGGCGTTATTTGTAGAAAAGGAAGGAAGTTTTCTGCTGTAGTGGCGGGGAGGGAGCAGTGGGGGGATGACGGCACGGTGCTGACTAACGGGGAAAAGCAAAGTCGTAGGGCGTAGAGACTACTAAAAAAAAGAGAGAGAGATTAGAAGGCAACTTTTTCTGTTTTAAAAAAATTAAGCTTTGCACAGGCACTTGTAGAAGGCATTTGACCTGAGATTAGTTTAGAGCAAGGAAACTTAAAGCAGCAACAGAAGACGAGTTCAGGTTACAAATATCAGGAGATCCTGTTTCATGTTGCAAACTGTGGTCGCGCTCTGAGGGAGTCTGAGGTCTTAGAGAAATCTCTGCAATTGAGGCACGTTTCTGTGTCAGAATCGTAGAATCATTGAGGAGGTCTCAGCCTGTGACTTTCAGGAAGAGCCGCTAGTTTGTAGGGCTGAAAGAAAGTAGCCCCTTGGAAGCCAGTGTCGTCTTCTCAGAAGGAGGGTTGGGGTACAGCGGTTGTCAGATCACTGGTATTAAGCAAGGCGTTTTGCATCGTTGAGCCTCCACTCCTGCTGCCAACCTATATCCCGGGCCATCCAGAGGCCATGCAGAAGGAGGAACTGGGCATGGACGAGAATCGCAACCCAGAAGAGGAGCTGCATCTCCTGGGAGGAAAGAAAGAGAAGTGTCACAACCTCAGCAACCGCATCCGCGCAGGTAAGTTTGAATGTGCCCGTGAGACTGGTAGGGCCTACTTTAGGGCTGGGAAAATCTCAGCAATCCCACCCATCTGAAGTCTGTGCATTTTTAAGTTCTCAGGTTTGCTTCACATGCAAAGTGAAGCTGTCCTTTACTCATTCCTATCCCTCCCTCCAAAGTTCTTAAGTGCATCCAGTATCCTTTTAGTCTCAAGAACCTGCTGGATGTGCTCTCCCCACCACTAGAGTGCATTCTTACCTCAACCATATAGCTTCAGCTAGGTTTGTAGTCCTGAAACCTCATCCTCATCCTCCCAACAAAATTTTTCCCCCTCCATACAAACCATATTGGGAAAATAAACTACCAGCTTTATTTCAAAGGAAGGAACTGGCAAAACCACCTCTTGAGTATTCCTTTCCTAAGAAAACCCTGTGAATTTCATGAGGTCATCATAAGTCAGAGGTGACTTGAGGGCACATACACATGTACGCCAGCTGCCACATCTCTCCACACAATATTGGATCATTCTCAATGTAGTAGTCTGCACTGGTTTCCTCTTCTCACCAGGATGGCCCCTATTCACTTACCCATTCAGTGGCTCCTGTTTTGCAACATGCTTCTAAATGCAAGCTGTCCTTTTATCTGTAATTGCTGCAAATAAAACCTTCTTTCTGTCATGCAGGGGGTGGAGCAGAGCTGGGCTACAGGCCAAGCCAGGTCTCCAGAGAAGGTGTGTTACACTGAATTGGGGCTTTCCCCTTCTTCTGTTATGGTGTCTGTGTGTGTTTCTGTCCCAGAGTGGTTGTAGCTCAGTGCAGGGAGAGATACATTCCCCCTCAGAATCCTGAATTCCACACTGTAGTCATTAGAGTCACTCAGTCCTGTTTGTTGAAAAAGTGTGCAAGAAGATGTGATTGTCTGCCATTCTTGTTTCTTTACCAGATAAATTTTCTCTTTCTATCATGCTTGTGGAAATGTATAAAATTTATTTAGCTGTGCAGTTAAGCTAATGAATTAAAAGAACTGGGGAAATTATAACTTCAGATTCTCTGAGTGGCAAGGTTAGGCTTGCAGTTTTTACAGGAAGGACCCCTGGGTCCAGAATTTCTGGGATTTTTGAAAAAGATCAACAGTCCTAGAGTAATGAGATTTAAGTCCTGGGTTGGAGTCTCTTACATTTGGGTATTTGTCTTAAGCATTTCTGTTTTTCCTTCCCTATCTCTTTTCAGAGAAGCTTAAGAACATAGAGACAGAATGTTATAAGACTAAAACAGCCTTGTATTTAACAATTCATTTGGTAGCCAAGAGCAACCAGAAGTTTCATGTGAAAAAGTGAGTGGGCTGGCAAAGGAATGACAGATACCTCTAGTCCTTCACTAGTCCACTTAGTTTCTGTTGTGGCTGTGAAGGAGGGAGATTTATATTTCCTCCACTAGCCTGTTGACAGAAAGTCTATTTTTTTTAACTAGTTGCTTAGCAAGATACTAACTGCCTGAATTTCTGTGGCCACAGAGCAGCAGGCTCCCTCTGTTTTGAAGCCATTGTGTAAACAAAGGCCTGTTAACTTCTCACCAAGCAGTTAGTAAAGTGGGAGAGGGGAGTAGAATAGTAACTTCTTTTGATTATTTAGAAGAACTGGCTAAATAGCAAAAAAGCAGGAAGATTAAAACAGTTTCAGAAGTACTATTTCAGATTTTAGATTTTAGCTGTCAGTTCACAGAAGGGGAATTCCTGCAGTGCCCCCAAACCCTTTTCTGTGTAAAGGAAATCCACTGTTGGATCACTGTTTTGGAGGTTAAAAGTTGGCTGTATAAAGGTGTTTCCAATTTACAGGAAATTTTAGAAGAAAGACTTGAGATGCTGAATTTTTCCTGCCCAACACATGTCTCTAGCTTGAAGTTCTTGTATCACCAGGATCCTTTGCTCTTTCTGTGTATATGGCCTGTCAGTCCCAAGGCGAAGGAAAAGATTCTGCATTCCACAGAAAAGCAGTAGCCAAGGCATGAAATGTTTAGCTGTCCAGATGACTTGGCGCCTGGCATTTTCTCAGTCAGCTTACCAAATCTCCAAATGCTAGTTGAATAGCCTGCCATATTTCATTATAGTTACGCATGGGAAGGGATAAATCATAAAATCAGACATACATGAGCTGACAGAGTGGTCGTGATACAGTTCAGTGCTTCTTGGCCTATCTGATGTGCAGGACGAAACATATTTGTGCTCATTGCCTACAATTGTTTCTTAACTGGCAACTCACCAGGGGCCAAAAGGCCAATGACTCAGGAACTGGCACCACTTTGAGTAGTGCTGATGCAGTCAGTAAAAATGGTGCTTGACACAGTTAGGACAAGCTGAAAAAGTAAAAAAATAAAAATTGGGCCCCTGCTTTTATATCAGTAATGGGAGGATGAAGGAGAGATGGGCAGGAGGCATGGGTTTCTCTCAAGAGATAAGTCGGGGTGTGTGTCTGTGACTCAATATTCTGCAATATTTGACTAATCCAGACCTTATCATCACTCCTGCTCTCCTTCTCCTTCAGGTTCGTGGGAGTCAAATGGCTATACCACCCCTGCTGAGATAGCAGATGAGCCCAGCGTTCCCCTGAGTCCTTCCAACAGCCTTAACATCCGCAATCTCCAGTTATCTGAACGGGACCCTCCAGTTCCTCATCATCCACGCCGCTACCCTCCTCACTTCTATCATGGCCGGCCCTTCCATACTGCCTACCGCAAGACCTACCGAGGGAGCCCCTCAGAACGCAAAGAATGGGGGCCCAGCACCAATGGCCACCACCACTGTGCCCCAGAGGGCCTTTCCAATGGGCGATGGCAGCATCGCCGCCGGGGGTACTCTGACCCGCCCTCTCCATCCTCGTCTCCTGAGTCGGAACGAAGCAGCACTGTCAAAGCAAGCGAGAAGCCTGCTGTGGCATCTAATGCCACTGGCGCAACCACCGAAGAGTCTGGGAAAGAAACATGGTCTCTCTTCAGGCCTCTGCCCGCTTTCCCGGTTGATAGCAGCAGTGCCCGCATCATCCCCAAGATCTCATATGCCAGCAAGCTGAAAGAGAACTTGGATCAGCCAGGGAAAGCCTGCCATGTTCCTGCTTCAGCCGTCCGTACCACGAATAGCCTCCCCAACTGTGTCTTGGCACCACCCCCAAGCAGTTCTCCACCCACTGACAACAGTCGGCAACAGCATCTGGGAGCCATCTTTCAAAATGAATGGGGCCTCTCCTTCATCAATGAGCCAGGAGCTGGGCATGGAGGGGGTGGTGGGACAGCATCAGACAAGGAGGAAGAAGAGGCAGATGCTGGAGCATGCTGGGAAAAAATGGAAGCTGGTGATTGGCAGGCTGCAAGAAATTATCATTTGGAAGGTAAGATAGTGGAAGAAATCCAGGCCTTTGAGTGGAGAGGGCCAGAACTGAGGTGCATATCAAGGAGTGTGAGCTGTTGCATATTTGGCTGAATATAGTAAGGGGATGTTGAAGGAGATGAGGAAACCTTTCATTTGAAAGATTAGGGATATGTGTGGTGATGGTGAGGGAATGTTTCAGGATGTGGGGAAAGCCTTCTGAAGTGTATGGAAGGGGTGGGGTTTGAGATATACATTCATTCACTTCATTTATTACAGCAAACAGCCAGCAGAAAGATATACAGGCTGTTTGGTGGCGAAGTAAAGGGCAGGTATTGTGAATATAGGATTTATTTTCCTCAGCTTTTCACTGCTTACTAAATAAAATACATCCGACCTTGAACCTCTATAATTTGCCATTCCTTTTCCTAGATCAATGCATGAATTACTAGGTAGGTGTCAAAGGAAGCCTGCCTCCTAGACTTTGTAATGACTTTGAAAATGCTAAAAGGAAGATATGATTTAACTAAAGTTGGAGGGAATTGAGTGGAATTTCCAGATTTTCATAAAGTGCCCCTCCTTCTACTCCGAATGATTCAAGTATTGCCTGCAAATTAACTTCAGTGCTTTGAGGCAAAATTTGGACACCGTACTCCCTATAATGCCTAGGGATGGGTGCATGCATTTGGTAACCAAAGTTTCTGAATATGGTTAAAACAGAGAACATTCTTACTATTGTAGTGAGCTGCTTGAACTACATCAGAGGGCTTAGAGACACTAAATCTTATTTAGCAATATGGTAAGGCAGTATATGGCTTCTAACTTTCCCATTTTTCTTTCCTCCTAATATAGAGTGGAGTCATATATGGGAACTACACAATCAAGGTGAGTAATGTAAGGAACTTCCTTTAGAATCCTAGATCAATTAAGCTTACACCTGTAAGATGAGTGACACAGATAGCCTAGTACTGTCTGCCCCAGTTAGCTTGATATTTTGTGCAAAGCCACCTGTATCTTGACTGCATATCCCAGACGTTGAATCTGTGACTACCAAAATGTGATTTTAGATGGGGTTGTAGCCGAGTAATAGCCTTTACAGCTTCAGTTAAAAGTAGTCATGGTTTGCTAGAGAGTACAGTTTTGTGAATTGGAAGGTTGTAAGAAATGAATTGGAGCAGTATTTGGATATCTTAGGAAGGAGATGTCACTCCAAGGGTCAAGAGTGTGTATTTTTCTTAATTTTTGCCTCAAAAACAATAGCTGGGATACTGTGCCACAGTGGAGTAATAGTCAAGTCCAATGAAGATTGTTCCAGTCTTCACCTGCTTGCTTTAGGAACTTAATTTTCTCAATGCGTTGGTCAGTTTCTTGCCATATAGCCCATTGATGCGTGAACACAAATACTCTTATCAAACACAGTATTTTGAAAAGAAAATTGTTTTCAAAAGTTAAGACACAGTGAATTCCCATTTTAACATGAAATCTTCCTTTGGCTTTTTTCAAGAACAGTGCTCTAGCTGTGCTT
Source organism: Ctenosaura bakeri (assembly GCA_948474755.1). Classification (NCBI taxonomy): domain Eukaryota; kingdom Metazoa; phylum Chordata; class Lepidosauria; order Squamata; family Iguanidae; genus Ctenosaura; species Ctenosaura bakeri. The sequence goes on along the minus strand of CAOLHI010000256.1, from coordinate 729,300 downwards.
GAGCATATTCATAATTTTGAAGCTTTAATTGCTGCATGATGCTGATTGTATGCGAGAGCCTGACCATCCAGTCAAAGGATCACATTGTGTTTGTAAAACACTTTTAACCAGAGAACATAAATCTGGCAGACACCCATGACAGTGACACCTAACAGCCATTTGTCAGCACCATCCAGCCCAGGGCTTGCTAACTGCAGCAGTAGCCAGGGAATCTAGAGCAGCTAGACAAATGCTTTTAAGTAACTGGGCTGATTGGTTTTCTGGAGTTTGAGGAGATTTAAAACTATACTGAATGAACCGGGGGCACACAGGGATAGCTGCTGTAATCAGCAGCTGATTTTGGATGTGGGTCTGCCCCTTGATAGTTCAGTCCATTCACAGGATAACTGTGTGTATCAGTGCAGATTGCTAGGTGGCTATTGTTTCACTATCACTTTAATACAATAGGAGAATGAGTCCTGAAGAAAACCTGCAGTCTGGCTTGTATGTATCTATGACACATCTGTCATTAAGATGTTTGTTCATTTCAGCATCACCATCTGTGTTCCATTTTTCCTCTAGCTCCTAGCAGAGTGATGGTCTACACGGATACCTTGGATGGAAAGGGTTAACTCCAAGAATACCCAGGGGAAACACCGCTAAGATATGAGGGGGGCACATGGGGAGAGGCAAGGCGCCCACCCCACCCCCCTTGAAGACCGGAGAAGCCCAGGCATCTTGAAAGGGGAAGCTACGCCACCTGCCTACCTCCCTCCCTCTGCTGTTGTAGCCCAAATTGTCCTGGGTGGGGCTGATGTCTCATCCCCCCTTTCCCACTGATTCAATGCTCTGGTTTTTAATTTCTTCACATGATTTTTAATTTCTCTGGATTCCCCTGAAAATAAAGGCAAAAAAAGAATTTATTTAAATTCACTTTTCTCATTGTCAGTGTCCGATTCTTGCTCAGCACAACACAGAGATGAATGACAAACTTTATTAACAACACAATGATTGGTGGTGGTGATGCCACTGGTGCTGAAGAGGTACTTTGAAAACCAGGACACCTTAACAGAAATGAAATATTTGTGGTGTTGTCTCCTGACATCGTGAGGGGAGACTTCTTTACTGATTTCCTTCCATGCCTCTTTTAGGATGCAGGGTTGATTTGGAGCAGTGGTCTGTTTAAATGCTGATTAATGGGATCCTCTTTTTAAAACTTTTATAAAGCCTCTAATCTTCAAAAAACACAGTTTGCCATCTACTTAAAAGCCTATTTGTCAATTGTTGTAGCAGCACTTGAATGATGCTAGTGTATGACGGAGGTTTCTTGAGACAACACCCAAACACATGCTTATCGAATATCACAGTATGAACTGTGTTTGAATTGCTCTGTTAATAAGACTATGTACTGCTCCTACCGCCATTCGTTTGGACTGCCAGAGGAAAGTAGTCTGTTATGTCCTATGGCAGATTGGCTTCTTGTGGGTCTACTTTACAGAAAAGACAGCAGTAAGGGATGACTGAACATTTTTTCAGGGAGTGAAACTATTCAAATTAATGGGATATTTTCAAGTAGATACTTAAATAATTGTCACGTGCTGTAGAGAGCCAGCCTAGTGCAGTGATTTTAGCGCTGGACTACAACTCTGGAGACAGGGTTTGATTCCCCACTCTGCCATGGAAACCCCTGGGTGACCATGGGTGCATCACACACACTCAGCCCTTGAAGAAAGCTGTGATAGAGTTGCTGTAAGTGGGAAATGGCTCGAAGGCACACTACGGCAACAATGTGTAGCTGGGTCCTTTATTACAAAACTGTTGTTCTGAGGATCCTTGTCTCAAAGGCAAGGGGCTGCCACAAAAATCAGTTATTTTAAAGCAATAAAGGCTATGAGAGGAAGATGGGAAAGGGAGCACAGGAGAAGGTAAAAATAAATAAATCAGGAATTCGGAGAAAATTGTTAATGTGCAGTGTGATTCTGTGAACTTTGCACTTCAACAGAGGAACATTTTGTAATAGTTCACAGTTATCTCGAACCATTTTCAATGTTAAACCGGGTATCCTCAAAGGAATACTTTTGCCCACAAATAAAATGGCTTCCAAGACTTCAAGAAGAGGTAGCTCCTTGCTTCTCGAAAGATTTTCTCTATGATCCTACGGAGCCGTTAGGCGGGAAGGCACGCGACCAACCCATCTCGCTCAACACATACACTTAACTCGTTAAGTGCCAACTTGCCAGAGAGTGGGACGACCTGCTTTCCATATAAGGAAACCCGCCAGCATGGGAGCGCGTGCGCAATAGCTACGTGCGGACGACGAATCTATGTGCGTCACTCTAAAGCGCCTCTTCCAACAAAGACTGGCGGGAGAGGGTAGTTGGCGCGTGCGCAACGGTAGAGCCACCTCATCATCATGAAAAATAGAGAAATGGAGGGGGGCAGCTACCATTTAAAGGGACAGTAGCCTCGATCCTGGAAAACGGCGTTAAAGGGGAAAAGCTGCAAACTTGAGGCAACAGCAGGACGGAGGTAAGTTGAACTTGTTTCTCCTTTCTTGCTGCCGACCGTACCGGAGTTTCTCCCACACCCCTGCTGCTCCCCTTGCTCATAATCCGCCTTTTTTAACGCCCACTGTAATCTTCCTTTCCCCACATAGACCCCATTGTTCAAATACAGGTCAGTTTTTAAGCACCAGAATAGGGGCTGCCAACTTGAAAACCGGAGTGTGCTCCTAATATAATATAATAATAATATAATATAATATATAATATAATATTGTGTTGAAGAGGGAATTTCAGCAGGTGTTGCTTGGGTGAGAAGCAACAGCTACTGAAGTCCCTTCCCTCTTCTGTTAAGGGCACAGGATCCCTCTTCAGTTTTCAGTCTGGAAACCCTGGAACGAAATTATCAGGCTTTATCTTCATAAAACCCTGAAGTAAAATCAGAGTGTGATCCTGCTTTCCACCCTGGGCCAGTTCCGCACCAGACTGTTATAGTGCTATTATTCCACTTTCAACATCCTATGGAATCCTGGGGTTTGCAGTTTAGGGAGTTTAGGCCTCAGGCCCCTCCCTAAACTGCAAACCCCAGGATTCCATAGGAAAGTGGAATAACAGCACTTTAACAATCTAGTGCGGAAATTACCAGAGTCTGCCCTTTGTTGGTTCATCTAGGCGAGGCCCAATACGGTGGACTTCAGCTACTATTTCTTCTCCCCTTTGGCTAGACCTGATGGGTGTGGCAGTCCCATTGACACCTGGAGGACCACAGACCCACCTTGCTGTAACTGACTCTTCCCTCTTGAATGGACCTTAGTTGTGCCATCAAGGCTGGACTTTGGAGCATAAGTCCGGTGGCCGCGCTCAGCAGACGGAGGAAGAGAAGGAGGGACTCCTATACCCACCAAGGCTTGGGCCATGCCATTTGGGGAAAGTCTGGAAGTTGTAGAGCAAAAAGTAACAGCCCCAAGATGTGCAGATTCCTATTTGATGATTGCCTGTCCTGTAAAACCATTACTGGAGAGCCTAAAATTATCTAGCATAACACTGATGCCTCCCAGGATTCTCAGCACAGAGGGGAAAAAAGAGGGATTTCCTAACCCTGGCAGCTGAGATTTTTTTTTTTCACCGCAGATGACCAGAGTCAGACTTTGCCAGATTTCCGACATGTAAAGCTTGTGTTCCACCAATGAGTAAGAATAGAGTTTCCCCCTAGTCAATGTGCTGTTGATTAAAGTATCTGATGTGCCGTGAAATCTTTTGCATATACACTCAGCAATAAGTGCTACTAACTCCTTAGTCAACGTCCACAGTATTGCAGCCTTATATATTCTGGAGAGATTAATATATCCTTTCATTTCCAGAGCTCAGAGTGCACTCTGTTCATTCATTTTTTAAGGAACTGAAAGAGATGTAATGCGTCCTTCTATTTCCTTCCACCCCACTCCATTACTTTTAAGGCACTTCTCAGCAGATCTAGTTTTCTCTTTTTTGTTGTTGTAAGAATTTCAGGGTCAGATTACTTGTGAATTTGAAGCTGCATATGTATTCCTTCCCCCTCTGGAAAAAAAAAACTTTTCCAAGTTCTGACTGAAAAGCTTACTGTCTATACAACAAGTTCTGATGGTAGAAATTGGGCCTTCTCAGCAGTTGTTCCATATTTTGGAACATTCATTTTGCAGAAGCCAACTAAAGCAATAGCTCTGATACCATTTTTTTTTCAGAAGGCTTTTAGTTGACTATATATAGTGCTTTCAGTATGGTTTTCCATGGCTGTTTTCTGTATTATGGCCCCATGTTAGTATATTGTTATTTTTAGCCTAGATTGTTGTTACTATAAACCACTTTGAACCTGAAAAGAAGTAAAACGAACAATACTGGGAGCAAAAAGATTTACAAACTGATGATTGCTGTGTGAACAGAGGGGTTTAGAAGCGTGTCCCTGAAAGACGGGAGGCTAGGACATCTACACAGAAGCATACCACTCTCATTAGGGCACCATGAACACACATATATTTTAGTTCTGTAAATCCTACCAGCATCATTGGCTCCCAGTCTGCCTGAGATCAAATTCTTGATTATTATGGTGCTCTGCCCCTCTCACCAGCTATCTCCCTCTCCTGCTTATGCAATGCAGGGAGTTCTTGGACTAGTCATTCTTCATATTGGGAAGCACAACATCTATCTAGTATAAGGTCTAGTTTTAACTACAGAACCATAATCTTTCTGCTCTTGAGAAGGATGTAATTCAGCAACTTGCTGTTCAGAACATGTTTGGCCTTGCTTCTCATATTCATTCCCATCAGATCTCAAAGGATCTGGACAGTAGATAGAGAGATACAGAGAATGTGCTTATAAAAATAAATATCCTCAGGCATGATCTTCAGCAGGGATAAACATGCTTCAGAACCTGGAGGGCCACACTATAGCATTTAGGGTCTTCCACATTTCTGAGGGGGCACCATTTTGTGTTAACTCAAAGTAATGTAATGTGAATTTTTGTTGCTTTTTATGGTGATTTTAAATGTGTACTTTTGTTTATTTGATTTTGCTTTTGAAAGGATAAGGCTAATTTCATGAATCCCAATATTTTTAACTGAAAATTGGGACTGTGGGGTTTCCAAGAGCTACACAAGAAGCTCCAAAGTGTTTCATGGATTCCCACTTCTGACCTACAATTTATTTTCCCCTATTATGGTAATAGGATTGCAACCTGAGTTTATTTATTGTTTGGGCTCTGCAGTCTGAACTAGTCTCAGCTAGAGTTCAAGACACCAGTAGAGGTACCATACTTTTCCCCCACCATGCTTGGAGGCTAAATTAGGGGTCATATGTGAGGATATATTTGGGACCTTATTTATCTGTATCTATATACTTATTCCGCAGATGTTGTGAGATATTTTGGAACCACTCAGCAGCAATATCCAGGCAGACCATGTAACATTTTGAATAGTGAGCTGTTTGATCTACTCTAGACAAAAGGTGTGTGTTAAACAGAACTCACAAGCCAAGATACTACATCAAGCAGGCAGAATATAAGGCTCCACCCACAGAGTTCCATGTCTGCCCCCTGCATGTCTTTTTTTGGATGGAGCACAAAGGACTATCCTCTAGTTTTTATGCACCATCCAAAATCTCTCCTCCCATTGCTGAGCCCTGGGAGGAGTCTCTGCTGCTTATCAGAGGGGAGAGGAGAAAGCAGAGAGGCAATTCAGACATTGACAAACTGGCTCCTCTTGGAGGGGAAGGAAATGGGAGTGTACCTGCAGATGTAATGCACCTTCCTATCCCTTCACTGCAGAGTCTGCTTGCTTTTCTTGTTTCCCACTGGTTAGCAGCAGTGGTGGATCCTCTTGGGATTTGAAAGCTATGGAGGGTGTAGATTTGGGCATTATGCAGAGGGCTACAGAATAAGAGACATATGTGCATATAAGTAGGGTTTTCAGGCTGGATAGAGGACAGGGCTCGTGTGATGTTAAGCCTGAATGGATTTGAGAAACAGGACAAGGTAGGCAGCCAGGCAAAGATAGCTCTTCTTGGTGGAGAGTTGGGGGAGGAAAGCAGAGGACTGCCAAACTCTGTTCTTGTCTCCAACACCTCTGTCCCCCCACCCCACTTTCCATTGGGAGGCAAGAGCTGTGTTAGAAGTGGATAGCTACCATTTAAAATGTAAGACTGAAAAGTAAGAATAGAGAGGTACCAGTGCCTGGTTTCACGGAATTTTATGGTACCTCATCCTGATTCTCAATCTGTTTGGGCTTAACATTACAAGAGCCCACCTGGTATCCAACCTGGCAACTCTATGCACAAGATATACTTATGCATGCATATGTCTCTAACAGGATTCCACCACAGTCTGACAAGGAGATGTGTACTTTCTTACATAGAGAATCTTTGGTCTTCCAAGGGTTCAGGGCTACATCTCTCACACTTCTTTACAGCTGGCCATAATCAGTGGGTTGTCAGACGTTATGGGCCAAAACTTCTCAACAGCCACATATTCTTCTTCCCTGGATTTTGTGAAATGCTTCTTAAGAACCACCAGTTCCAGTATTCTTGGTACACAATCAGAAGGAACAGCACCATAATAATTAGGGACATTGATTTCAGAGACAAAGGGAACTTCTTCTATTGTTAGTTTGTAGCCTACTGCAAACTCATCAGAAAGTGCAAGCATTCTGCTGTTGGACTAGAAGGGTAAAGATGGCTTGCTATCTTGCCAGCTGGCCCCTCACTAAACTGAAAACTCCAGTGTTCCATAGGATGTTGAAAATGGAATAATAGCGCTATAACAGTCTAGTGCAGAAATGGCCTAAGTATGACCTTGCAAGAGAAATTGATTTTGAGGATATAATTCATGATTTTACAATGAAAAGATAAAAAAAAGCTTGTGAGTGAAATGTTTGTAGCCATATTGGCCCAATACAATTTTCTGTCCTTTTGTCTCTTAAACAAATTCACCTCTTTCCCTCTTCTCCTCACAGTCTGGCAGCCTGTCAGATAAAGGGAGATTGCTCTTGTCAAAAATCTGAACATTGCTTATAGATGTACTTTGAAATTAGACCATATGCCAGTCCAAAGGCCACAGATTGGTTTCAATTATTGTTTCCCCCAACCTTTCCATCCTAGGATGTACAACTACCTCCTCAACTCCCAACATGCCATGCCATGTGCATGCCTTTGCCTGGGGTAGGAAGGGTGGAAAGCTGCTTATTACCTTTCAGTTAATTCTACATTCTTACATTTAAGGCAGGTTACTACACTAAAAACCCTTCACAAATAAAGAGGGAGAATCCCATGCATGATTTTATTCATTTCCCTCTGCCTGTTTAGAGGGTAGAAGAGAAGGAAGGAAATGCATTTATGTTTGAAAACCCTATTTCTCGCCCACTGAAAGAGAATGAGTAAGACTAAAAATATGAAAATATACATGGAAATACACATGGTCAGTAATGACAGCAATCAAAGAGGTAGGAGCAAGGGAGCAACTGATAGAGAGGTTGAGTTATCTCCCAGCCCACCACTCTGACCATTAAGCAGTGGATATAAACCCAGTAACAAGAAAGATTTCATACACACACACTTTCCAACAACCCCGAAAGAGACTCCTACAACACTTAAGGAAGGAGCAGCATGCCCAAACACAATGATCCAACACTACTTTCTGCTATCAACACAATACCTGCACTTCCTATAATTGATGGCTAATATATAACTGTGGTTATATATTACTGTGGTGTGACCAAGCAGGTAGAAAAAAGAGTTATCTTTGAATAGGATCAGCAAAAGTGGAAAGAAAGACTCATCATAGAAAATCTGGTAAGATCAGCAGGAGAGGTGGCAAAGGGATGAGGAAATAACAGCAAAAAGGAATACTATGCTACTCCCCTGTCTTGTTTCCAGCAATCTGCCGTCAAAAATCCATGAAATTTTGCTGGGAAAAATGGTATTTTATCTCATGGCTTATTTATTTACATATTATAGTCAATAGCAACACCTTGGTTCCCATCTGCTGCTGCTCCCCCCCCAATTTTATATGAAATTTTCAGATTTTTTGAAGAACAGTGTTCTCATACGTTTTTAATAAGCATTCAGAATAAACAGTGTAGTTTAGCATACTGCATAGAATACTAGCATCCATTCAAACTGGTGCTCCTTACTATTAGTGATGTCCCCAAACCATCACTCTGTGTAGTTTACACCTGTTCCTTATACGATACTTAGAAATAGGTACATGAGTTCAATGGGATTTGCTTCCAAGCTAGGATGTATAGGGTTGCAGCCATAATATATTAACTACATATTGAAAATTGTGAAGTATGAGAAAGTATCATTAAATACTGTATGTGTGTGTGTGTATTCTTCAGTGGCTATTGGCTCAGTTCTAAATGCTTTCTATTGCTGTTCTTTTTTTAAAATAAGGCAGTAGGGCAAAGAGGCATTAAATTATTTCAGCAAGTGTTACTAAGGGTAGTGAAATAGCAGCTGAACAGAATTATTTGGGTCAGTAGGCCCACAGAACTCAGTTTCAAACACTGAGAATACATTAATGTCTAGCTCATTTCACGGAAAAGAGGATTTAAAACTTCATTCAGCAGCAGTCATGGTTTGAATGAAGTACTTTTGGGAGAACGAAATGTAACCTCTAGAAATCTTGCTGTATTAGTAACAGGAGCAGGATTCTGAAAACGGGCAAGACTATAAATCAAGGGAGGATCTGGCAGCATTTACCTCAAAACTTGCTTAAAATGTCCTGATTTAGCTGTAACTGTCTCTGAATATGGGTAGAGAGACTTTCCCTCACTACTGATTGACTATAAGGCTGGATTCAGGACTTTGAAAGAGGCTATGCTATGTTAGACATCATGGATTAGTTGACTGGCCAGTTTGAAGTGCAAGTGCTAGAACTTTAAAACAGCATAGTCTGGTTTGAGAGAACTCTTAGGTACAGGGAAATAGCAAAGATATGGCACTGAGTGATGGTCAGCTGGAACAATGTTTGTGACTGTGGTAGGGACTCTGGGTTGAATGACAGGACAAAAACACATATGGCTTTTTTAAAGTTTAAAACTTTTGCAGGATCAGGAGCCCTCGTGGGCTCCCAGCTCAAACTATGATACTCATAATTCCTGGCCATTGACCATACTGGTTGGGGTTATGAGAGCTGTGGTTAGAAGCATCTGGAAGGCACTGCCTTGCCTATGGCTGGATTCTTCCTGAGTGTAAGCAAAAGAGAATTGCTTTACTAGTGTATTGGTGGTGGGGGGAGACCTTTATGTTTGAAATGTAAATGTGATTTAATTAGCAAGTAAAAAGACAATTACAATGTATTGCCCTTCAGTTCAACAGTGCCTTTCCAGGTGAAGTGCTGATTCACCGGTGCCTGCTGTTGTCATCCTTGCCTTAACCTCTGGTGTAGCTGGGAGATGGATTTTTATCTCCCAGTGGCGCAGTGACATGTCCTCCTTTTGAGCCTATTGTGAACTTCAGGAGAGGCTGGATAAATGGAGCAGGAGTGCCTGGCTCTTGTGGCTGCTTGTGTACAAACATCTCAGTTGCTTGTACAGCAATGGATGCTCAACAGACGTACTGTGATTTTTGCCATAGCAAGAATTCTGCAGCGCAGGCACTTCCGCCGGTCAGCTGCAGTGCTGCGGCGTATCCTCTCAGCCAGTGTGCGACGCAAGAGAGCTCTGCTGCGGCTTCACCGAAATGCTATTGTGTCTGTAGTCACCATGGTGTACTCCTCTTCTCCTGCCCTGCACTATGAGCATGAGCTTATGGCCTTGTCAGAGAGGTCACACTGGATGCTTCCAAGATGTAGCGAATGGTGGGAACGGATGATTTCTTCAGAGCAGGATGACAAGTGCTGGATTTCTCTGTTCCGAATGTCACGCTCTACGCTGATGTATATTGCTGAGGAATTGCGCCCTGCCTTACAGCGTCGAGACACTGGCATGAGGTCACATATACCTGTTGAAAAAAGAGTTGCCATGACTATCTGGAAGCTAGCTCACCATGACAGTTACAAGACCGTCTCAGAGCTCTTTGGGGTGGGTATTTCATCTGCTTGCTCCATATTTGAAGAGGTCTGTGAGGAAATAAACAGCAGACTTTTGGCTCAAACAATTCAGCTGGGAAACCCACAGGAAATCATGGAAGGCTTCAAGGAGATGGGCTTCCCCAACTGTCTGGGTGCAATTGATGCTATACACATCTCTATTCTTTGTCCACCATTCTCAGCTGACTCCTACATTAATTGTAAAGGTTTCTATTCAATGGTGTTGCAAGCCCTGGTGGACAGCAAATCTCGCTTCACTGATATCTATGTTGGCTTTCCTGAGCGGTCTCATGATTCCCGCATCCTGCACAACTCACCTTTCTTCAACAGTATGGATGAGGGCACCTTTGGGCCACAAACTCCAACAGTGTTGGAGGGGGTTTCAATGACCCCAGTCATAATTGGGGATCATGCATATCCACTTCGTCCCTGGTTAATGAAGCCATACCCAGCACCAAAAACCGGGGCTCAAGAAAAATTCAATGAGAGATTGGCTAAGTGCCGAGCATGTGTGGAGAGAGCTTTTGGCGTCCTGAGAGCTCGCTGGAGGTGTTTGCAGATGAGGCTGGATGTCAGGGAGAAGCTCATCCCAGTGGTCATAGCTACATGTTGTATCTTGCACAATATCTGTGAAATTAAAGGTGATGAGTTGTTGGAGCCGCTGGAAAGCCCTGTTGTGGCTGAAAACCAGAATGTTTCAGCTAGGCCAAGGGTACCACTGTCAGAAGCAGGACTGACCAAAAGAGCTTGCCAGATCAGGGCAGCATATTGCTCCTATTTTGAAAAGAACCCTTTGTAAAAGGACAGGGCTGTTGGGTTGGGACGTGTAGCATGGAATACTGACATCCACTATATGGTACCAAGTTTTATACATACCAAATAAAAAATATCAATTTTGAATAACCCATTGCTTTATTTTTTAACAGAAGACTTTTTGAAAGTAATTATTACAGTAAAAGCAGTCTTAACAAACAATGTACCCTGTGCTATTCTGAATACAGTATGAGACTGGAAGTAGTAATGATGTAAATGAGTGAGGGATTGCCACATGAACAGTTGAATGTATATAAATCCCCTTAATTCTTTTCTGAAACATCAGCAGAAATGCTTCATGCTAGCATGATCAATAGCCACAGTAAACGGAAGTCAGTTTACATTCTCTGCCCTTGGGGTGGGGAAAATCTTTTGTCTTTCTAAATGTTGTAACCTTCATCTGCCAGAAGTTCCAGTGGTGAGGGAGTGGTGGTCTGAAAATCCAAAGGTTCCTTGCCCCAAAACCACACCATGGCTGCAGTCCTATGCACATTCACTTGGGAATAAGCCTTACTGAACTCAACTGGATTTGCTTATAGCAGAAAGCTATTTCAGGGCTTTTATGTATTTGTTTGGTCTAGACTCCTGTGGTTAGGTGGCCAGTTTTCTGTCCAGATGGTTCAATTCTGAGAGGAAGAAGAGACTCCATATCAACTGTCCATTGGTTTAAGAAAGAAACATTTTCTTACTTCCATAGGGATGCTTCTAGTCAAGTTAAAACTTTTTAAACCAATTAATGACTGGCAAGGGCACTGAACAGGAATACATGGATCCAAGATGACTCCTATCCAAGGCCTGGATGCTTTCTGATTTGTCAAGATACTGAAAAATACAACACCAACAGTATGTTGGTTATAAACAAGTCTCTTACTCAAACCAGGGTTGTGCAAAACATAGAATGTGTTGAAAACTCTGTGCCATTTGCCATAACTAAAATACTTGAGTGGTTGGCCAGATAATTTTGGCAGTGGTGTAACAAAAACACATCATGTTCTTCACTTCAGTAGAGCACTGAGTTATTATATTCCCTTTGCTTCTTGCACTAGACCGTAGCTCTACTAGACCGGAGCTCGTATGGGCTTACTCTGCAGTGCAGATGTCCTCAGAGAAGTCTTTCTTTCTCATCACTGTGGACTATCTACCATATCACAAGTGCTTTGAAAGGCACAACTCACAAAAGAAGATCATTTACAGCAATCACAGTTGGGTTTATGCTGCAAGTGGCTATAGTGAAAATCAGCCATGAGCTTTTCCATGTTGATCCCTATGTGGAGGCAGGGTGCCAGTTTATTTTTAATGTAGGAAGTAATCTAGAGCTGAACTTGGTAATGTGGAGCTTTCCAGAAGTTATTGGGCTGCAGTTCCCATTTTGTTGGAGACTGCATAGCCAATGGTAACAGATAATGGGAGCTGTATTCCAACATCTGGAGGGCACATGTTCCCCAGCTGTAGCCTAGAATAATTGTAACTAATCACTGCTACCTTTGCCACCCCACACAAGTGGGATCAGGACTTCAAGGCAGCCACAATCCACCTCCACTCTTCATTTTAGCCATTGAATGGTGATTTGTCAGGAAGATTTCCAGGGGTGGACATGAAGAGGAAAGACAGCTGCACAAATTGTCTTTTTCACATTATGTTCAGGTGGCTGCTAAGTGAATTTTGTCTGAGGAATCAATATCTTGGGATTTAACAAGGATCAAGTGTCACTGATTTCAGTATTCTCTGTCATGGTCTGCCATTCTGTTCAAATTATGTAACTTGACATTTTGGTAAATTGGCTTGGAGCATTTGTGAGAAGATAGTTGTGGAAACATAAATAAATAAACAAACACAGCAGCTGCAGAATTACCTGTCCTGGAAAACCAAATGGCATCCTTGCTATTTCCTACAGCGGTCTCACAAAACTTCCCATGGAAAGTGCATGAGGAAGGTGTAAAAGCAATAGCTGTTGCCTGTTGTGGCACAGTGACTGCTAAATAAAACACACAGTATCTTTAAGCCATCATGTATCTTCCAGATGCTTTGGACAACAATGTTATAGTTGCCCATACCAGCTGTGATATGTAGACAATGGAGTCCATAACAAGAAGAGGTAGAAGCTTCTCTACTCTTGCCATATACTAATAGTAAACTCATTTTCTGTATGATGTTCTTGGTGTAACTCAAATGACATCATGCATATGGAAGGGAGCGATGTCAACAGGCCTGGGGGAATCCCAAGCTTTATAATAGTAATAAAACGTTTAGAAAATTAGGATGGGGTGGAAACATGGGAATAAGTTTTTTATTTTTTGTTGGTTTTTTTTTTTTGAAACAGCATGGCTGACTGGAACTCTAAATAGAAGCCTCCATGCAAGTGCCATTTGTCCTGCCTAATACCTACAGATGGTCAACCTCCAACATTGCGTCTAAAGCCATCTAAGCTAGTGGCGGAGTCACCACATCTTTTGGTGGCAAGGAACCATTTATGGATCTAAAAGAAAAGCTCATTATGTTAGAGGATACAAAAAGAAAGAATTATCTGTAAGCTGCACTACGATCTTGCTAGGAGTATGCAGAAGAGATACACAGACAAGGGCTGTGATCCAACATCCATCCCCTCCATGTAAATATCTGCGTGCAGATCTGTGCTACATTGAACCATGTCCCCATCCTCCAACTTACTCAGAACCCCCTGAAGTGCCCCACATGGCCATTCCATGCTTTGTGTGGAGCAGGCAAGATCGGAGAACTGCCTGGCTACATTCTCATAGCCAAACACAAAATGATTACAGCACCACTGAGACCCATGAAGGACCCCATAAGATCTCAGTGCTGTTGTAATCATTTAATGTCTGGCTATGGGGACGCAGCCTGATCTGCCTGCTTGCCTGCCACAAAGCAGAATGGCTATGCAGAACGACTTCAGTGGTTTTCAGTAACACCAGTCCTCAGAATGCCTGAAAAAGGACATCTGCACACATAAAGGGAACTCACAGATGCATATCTCCCTAACATAATTCTGGCCATTGTAGGATATCTTTCTCAAAACAGCTTGTTGCTGCGAAACTGCACACACATTTAATGAGAAATTGTATCTCAGGTTCAGAAGAATTAGTAGAAGGGAACACAACAAATGTGTGAATGGAATATAGAATAAGAAATTAAGCAATGTGGCTTCATTTCCCATGCTGATGAAATTGCTCATTTTGTAGGAGTGTGCTACCTCAGAACGCACATTGGGGAATCACTCGGTCCCCAATATCATACTATATATGTTCAGCCTCCCTTATCTGGAAATCCAAAAGCCTCCAAACCCCAAAATATTTTGCCACCAACCGCTGATTTCTGCCTTTGAGGCAGTGGCTGCAGCGCTCTTGCACATTCATTTCTCAGACCCGTGGTGCACCAGTGCTACTACTTTGAAGGCAGAAGCAGGCAGCTGGCAGCGAAAAGAGAGAGACTGAGGATCTGTGATTGGTGGGGGGGATGAATTTGTGATGAGCACTACTCTTGGATTCCTGCCATTTCACAGATCCTCAGTCTCTCCCCAACTTGGTATCTCATACACAAATAGCAAATGATGTAAGGTTATTCCAAAAAGGTAGTGTATTCCAAAATATGAGATGCAGAACATTTCAGAATATTCCAGGCATTTCAGATAAGGAAGGCTTAACCTGTATCTGAGACTCATGTGTGTCAGCTTCACATTTACATCAGGGATAGACAGCTGCCAGAGGTCCAAGAGGTGTATACAATTCCCCACTGACTTCAGAGGGCCATCTCTCAACATACACAGCATTTTGTTAAAAGAAAGAAACACTTTTGATGGCTCCTTGCCCCCTTGGGGTGGCAGTTTCATCCCATCCTTTCCAGTCTCTTTTAGGCCCATTTTTTCAAATCAACAGCTATTTCCACACTAGTGTGGAAATGGCCAAAGAATGACCAGAAACCACATCAGTATTGGGAAAAACTTTACTTTGGGCATAAAATAGGTTAGATGAAGGAACCAAAAGTGCCCCCAAATCCATAGATGGTGTGAGTGGACTTTTAAACTGAAGTGTTGGGAATCATACTGGGGCCTGTAGGCTGCATATTGCCTATGGGCCACACATTGACCACTTCATGATTGGCACAGTACAGGAAGGCACTCAGACCAGCATTCTCTATGCATTCATTTTTTTTCAATTCCTGGGATGACACTTCAACCTTCTTACCCTCACTCTTAGGGCTGATCATGGTCATCTGCTCCCTGCTGGGCTCCCTACGTATTTGCCTGGAGCGACATCCACCTCTGGTCACCTTCTTCTTCTGCCTTCTTTCATTGGCTGTTGCCTGTATTGGTTTTTCTGCCTACATCCAGTCACATGAGGTTCAGAACCCTGATGTCAAAGAGGTGAGCTAGAAAGGAGGATTAAATGGAAAGTATGACAAAAGTACTTGTGATGGAATTGGATTGGTCATGGGGAAGTGTAGGCTGCGGGGGGGGAATGGTAATAGCAGAAACTCCAGGGTTCTGTTGTTCTCTTACTAACTGCTGAGGAACCTTTGGTTATTCATTTATTTTAAACAACTTGCAGAAACATCAGCCAAGATGGCCAACAGTTAGGGATTGTAGGATTGTCCAAAACATCTGGTGGGCAAAATGTTCCCCAGCTCGAGGTTGGTGGCTGAGTCTCACCAGCTGAAGGAAAGAAGTACTCATACTTCTGAAACTTCTAGGCTGATTGGCTATTTGTTTACATGAAATGCATAGAAATTGCCCAATAACTATAGGCAGGAGCTAGTGTGGTATTGTGGCTTGGATGCAGAACTAAGACTCCAGCAGATCAGGGTTCAAATCCTTGCCCCGTCATGGAATCCCACTGGGTTACCTTATGCAAATTGCACTTTCTCAGCCATAGAGGAAGACCTCCAAATAATTCTTGCCAATAAAGCCCTACAATAGGGTCAGTGTATGTCAAAGTTGACTTAAAGGCACAGAACAACAAAGTAAAAATCTAGTGCAGTCAAGTAGTTGTTGCAGAACAGACACACACTTGAATTATTTGAATCTGAGGGAATACACTGATTCAGCCATGAGAACAGAATTCCCTGGGTTAGTGGCATTGGCTGTGCTGGTTGCTGTTTCTCCACATTATGTACAAATTTTTAAATTGATGAATTATTGGGTTATTTTTTAAAACAAGGGTCCTATAAATCAAGCATAAGCAAATGTCCCCCCATCTGCCCAGACCAACTCTTTCTGGAAAAAAATCAGGGACAAACTCTCTCTAATAGAAGTCTCCATGAATGCTGATTCATTTGGTAAATAGGTCACAGCCCCACCCCTAAGCTGTACTATTTAACATTTTTTAAAATCTGTTTTCCAAAACTAGAAGTGGACTTCTGGCCATTTCTACCTTTGTTTTGTTGCTTGGCATTTTTGGCAGTTAACATCCCCAACCCCAGAAAATGCCAAGAACAGAAAATTGGTCACCAGACCCACTGAAGTTGCCAGCTTTTGCTGCACAGAAAGCTTTCCCCCCTTTTTTTTCCAGAGAAAACTGTCCTTGAAAATATGTTTTACCTTCTGAAGACAAGGCAGTACACAAA
The DNA here is from genome assembly GCA_948474755.1 of Ctenosaura bakeri. Lineage (NCBI taxonomy): Eukaryota > Metazoa > Chordata > Lepidosauria > Squamata > Iguanidae > Ctenosaura > Ctenosaura bakeri. Next base: position 712,872 of record CAOLHI010000256.1, on the reverse strand, counting down.
CTTGAAAATCAAGTGGTATAGTTGCCATATTTCAGTTTTCAATCATTTAAGTAAATAAAAAGAATTTTAAGAAGCAAGATGATGTGAAATTAGAGCATACTTTTGAAAGGGCAGGTGCGAAGGAGAAATGAAGAAATAAGAAACTAAGATGAATTTTTCCTCCCTGTTTCTAAGGACTGGAACTCTCTGCTACAGTCTCTGGCTCATTTAATGTTCTGTGTCTCAAATAAGACCCAGGAAAATGCCTCAACACCACCTCCTTCCACAACTATTGCTAATTCCCACACAACCATCTCCGTCATGGTTGGTCTCACCTTTGACCTCCACAATGGCACAGACCCTCCCAATGGTAGCCACCTAAGCCTGACGACTAGTGGAATACAATTAGGTCTGAGAGGTGAGTGATCTCTCTCTTGATTCATTGCAGTATCCTCTTTCTCAAAGATTTCAGGAATCCCAGTTCTGTTTATCCCCCCTTAACCTTTCCATTCATGCAGGTCCAGATGCCCAGGAGCCAATGTATGTCTTGGCTGTCATCAAGAACTCCATCTCCCAGGAGAACTGCCTTAGCATTACTGCACCTTCATCCCTTCTCCCCAAAACAAGGTGAGCCAAGAGCTAAGAACTGTGATTTCCAGGAATTCTTGACCCATTAATGCAGCCCTCCCATCTTGTCCCCAGACAGCCACTCACATGTGTGATAGAGGAGAAGCACATGCATCTGCAAGAGCCAGGGACTTGCTACCAATCACATTACCAAACTAATCCTTCCCTGTCAAGTATGTTGGACCAGGTAAGAAAGGTGTGGGTGGCAGGTTGGGAACAGTATCTCTGTGTTGGCATGCTGGGTCTCTCTGTGGTGGAAGTCGATACTGGAACTGTTCACTGTCACACTCCTTTCACTCCCAGGCTGATCGTGCCCTCTGCAGCCAGCGTCTTCTGATGACTGGGGCTTTTCTTCTCTGCCTCTGTGCCATGCTGTGTTGTGCAGCTGGCCTGTGTTACCCACTACCAAGAGAGAAGTGGGGACAAATCTAAGTGGATCCACCCAAGTCCATGCCTTTCATTCCATATTCTGCATAACCCAGATGCACCAGCAATTTGACCTCATTTTTGTAGGCAACTGAATTATAGAACACTTTCCATGTTGTGAATCTAAAGCTAGTCTGCATAGAGATAGTGTGGTTGAGATGTGACTAGAATGTAACATAACCATAGTTCACTGTGAGAGGACTGGATGAGAAGGAATGATGCAATAAATCAGATACAAAAAAATAAAGGTTTTTGATCTTTGGACAATATTATAAGTAGCTGTAAAAAAACCTGAACCATACTATATTTCTAAGATTGTTTCTAGGGAAGGAACTGTGCTGGTCAGTATGGCAAAGAGTACCATAGCTCAAGCCAAAGCTGAGTAGCATAAAACAGAGGCAAGCGATGTGACTTAAGAATCCAAGAGACATTCTTAGTGAAGTAAGTAATCTATTTATTCATTAAAATGTTTATATCCCATCTTTCATCGTGAGATATCTGAGCACAGTATAAGTAAAAAAAACAATTTAGGCATCATCATGTTAAGATTTGTTATGCAGTCTATAAATGTATACTCATAGCACCATGACCATTATTCAGAACTCATACATGTCTACTCAACACCATTGAGTCCAACAAGACTGCAACATAAGTATACACTTGTTTCAGCTTTAAATTGGATTTTATGAATTTAAACCCCAATTTAAAACCAAAAGTATGCCTAGCAGTTTACAGCAATTTAAAGACACAGAATAAATCAACAAGACAAAGCAATACTGTATAATAAATGTTTAGCAAAAACATAAAAAGTAGACTGTTTAAAATCAACTAACTGGAAAAGCAGAGAATAGCACCTGGAAGACAAAAATTAAAAGAATTCTGAGATTTGAAAAGAACAGTAATTCTACAACTGCTTAAGGGTTAAAAGCAGCACAGCAGATCTCCACAGGAAGATTTTTGCACAGTTGCACTATCGCTGACAAGGCTCTGTCTCAAATATAGACCCACTTGGCCTCATCGAAGAGTGGGGTGTAAAAAGATTCTCTGACATTGGGTATTACAGCTTACTTCAGTTCAATGGCTATGAATATATGAATTATAGAGTACAGGAGCAGAATTCAAAATGATCTGAACAGATTAGAAAGCTGAGCCAGAACTAACAAAATGAATATCATCGGAGAGAAATGTAAGATACTGCACTTGGGCAATAAAAATGAAATGCACAGATATAAGATGGGTGACACCTGGCTTGACCACAGGACATGTGAAAATGATCTAGGAGCCTTAATAGACCACAAGCTGAACTTGAGTCAGCAGTGTGATATGGCAGCTAAAAAAACCAATGTGATTCTGGGCTGCATCAGTAGGAGCATAGTGTCTAGGTCAAGGGAAGCAATAGTAATACTCTATTCTGCTTTGGTCACACCCAAGCTGGAATACTGTTTCCGGTTCTGGGCCCCATAGTTCAGGAAAAGTATTGACAAGCAGGAATGTGTCCGGGGTGTGTGTGACCAAAATAGCACAAGGCCTGAAAACCACGTCCTATGAGGAGAGACTTAGGGGAGCTGGATGTGCTTAGCATGGAAAATAAAAGGTTAAGAGGTGACATGATAGCTATGTATAAATACTTGAAGGGATGTTATATGTAGGATGGAACAAGCCTGTTTTCTGTTGCTCCAGAGACTAGGACACAGAGCAATGGCTTCAAACCTCAGGAAGAAAAATTCCATCTAAACATTAGGAAGAACTACTTGATGGTAAGAGCAGTTTAGCAGTGGAATATGCTGCCTCGGAGTGTGGTGGAGTCTCCTTTAAAGGTTTTTAAACAGAGGCTGAATGGCCATCTGTTGGGAATACCTTGATGGAGTTTGTTCCTGCATAGCAGGGGATTGTGCTCAACGGCCCTTGTGGTCTCTTCCAGCTCTACGATTCTATGATTCTATTCTGCATTGGCCCTCACCATTCAACAAGTTTTGAATAAGATCTTACACCACCTGCAGAAAATGCAGACTATTAGGGTTTTGTTGAATCTTCAGAACAGCAGGACTCTGAAAACAAGAGCAGCTACTAAGACTTTTCCATGAATGCACCTATGCTGCTGACTTTGCCAAATCATGGAAGGTATAAAAACAGCATTGATGATCAGGCTTAGAAGTTTTGGCAGAGCTTAGGATAAGAGGACAGAATCCTGGTTTGTAATAACAAAGTTATTATAAACCAGGATTCTGTCCTCTTTGTGAGGTGGACAAGTCTAGACCCTTAAAAGTGTGGATCTTTGCATCATACTTCCTACCTGGTGATATCTTATTAGCTTCCATAGGATTACCAGATAACATTTCACTGAGTGTAAACTCTTTGTCCCTCAACAGGAAAATATTGTGTCTCATTTAGGACTATTGCAGTATTGAATTCTGCTTTCTGTTGAAACGAGGAGTTATTCTTACTGAATCTTCCCCTTATGTGAAGAATCATAGAATCATAGAATCATAGAAATTCAGAGTTGGAAGAGACCACACAGGCCATCCAGTCCAACCCCCTGCCATGCAGGAACACCCTCAAATCAATCCCGTCAGATGGCCATCCAGCCTCTGCTTAAAAACCTCCAAGGAAGGAGACTCCATTACACTCAGAGGCAACAGATTCCACTGCCGGACAGCCCTGACTGTCAGGAAGTTCTTCCTGAGGTTCAGGTGGAATCTCCTTCATCTTTTCTTACACATAGCATCTCTACAACTGCTTTACATACCATGACTCTCAGCATGTCTACTCAGAGGTAACCCTACACCAGGTTTCATCTGAACTGCACTGCCAAACAAATGCCCTTAATAAACTGGTTGAGGCTAGAAACAGAACTTGCTGATTGGGTACCATTAATTTGAAAAATTCAACCATTTCACAACTACTACTGCTTGGTCTGTTGCCCGGGGGGGGGGTTTGCCAGGGTCAGCAGTGCAGTGATGGCACAAGACAGAATTCACTGAATGTTACCTAAACCTAGCAGCCCAATCTCTAGTTGGCTCCCCAACTGCCTGCTCACTGCTTTCCTCTCAAAACCGCCCTGGTTCTCCTGTCTTAAACCTCTGTCTTCCAGCGCTCATCACTTCTTCAGGAACTTGCTTTCTCGCCGGTCTCTAGATTGTTCTCCCTCAGACTCCTTTCTTGTTCCACCTGCTGCATAAATCTCCAGTTGCCTTAAGCAACGTGAAAGCTCATTCAATTTCTGTGTACTGCCACTTAGTGCCTTCCTCCCTCCTCTGCCACCGTAACCTCCAGACTCCCTTTTCCTATCCTGGTCCCTTTTCCCCTGGTATTCTCACTTCTGGGATTTACATCATATCGTTTCTTGCCGGACCACCTGTGATGTTTCAATCCCAGCCCAAATAACAAACGCTTTTTGCCTCATGGAAAGTGGACTAGAAACTATTCGGAGCAGTCCAAGATGGTGCCAAGCCAATGCATGTCAGAGCCGTCGCCGTGATAAACAATACGGTAGGGACTGGTATGCATTAGCACTGGTGGGATTTAAAAAAGCGAGGCCAACTCGCATGACAGGCAGTGTGGGGGAAGCCAGCTTCAAACTGAGGCACCGTTTTCTGAAGTGCCCCTATTTGTCTTTTCCCGTTCCGTTTTGGCATTTGAAATAAACAGCTCAAAAGGCGAGTGGTTTGACTCCACTGCTCCGCCCTGACAGAAGAGGAAAAGCGCCTATATATTCCCCACTCGTCTAAATAACGCTGCTGTCACGAGGTAATAGTTTCCAGGTGAGGTGAGGGAAATGACACGCCTCAGAAACCAGGAGAAATCTGAACCGCTATGTGGGGTTAATGGGAGTTTTAACTCCGCCCTTTTTTGGAAGACCTCGGGCGGGCGCGCGCGCGCGCATCCGTTGCCCTCCAGTAACGGTTGCCCACGCGCCCTCTCTGTCCCCGCGCTGAACAGCTGTCACCTCCCGCCCCGCGGTCTGATTCTCCGCGAATCCTGCCCCAGTAACAGCTGAACGACAAAAGCTCCGCCCTTAACAACAGGAAACTACCAATCACGCTCCGCCTCTAACACAAGTGCCCAATCAAAACGCGCTGCGGGGGCCAGCGGTGTCCCAGCCTGACTCCTTTCATTGAATAGCACTTTTGTTTATCTCGCCAACCAGAAAGCTGACCTCCCTGTTTGCGCTCGCCCTCCTGAAGACCCTCCTCCAATCCCGGCGCATCTTTCTGACTCCTCGCCACCTTTCAGTCTCCCCCTCAACTCTTCATATTGTTAAGGAAAACACGTCCCACCCATCCATGTTGCAATAGTCCAATCCACACACACCCTAGCTGCCGCCCTCTTCTTCTTGCGCGTGCGCCGTTTCATTCAGGAAAACATCCCTGTCTTCTGGTAGCACCCAGCTCACACTCTTCCTGTTCATTCTATTCCCTGCTCTCCCAAATACTCCCTGACCATGGCGCATGCGCAAAACCCACCTCCACCCCCGTTCTACGTATGCAGCCGTTTGTTAGCTTCAGCAAAGTCTTCGGTGCCTGCTCCGTCTCCAGCGCATGCGACTTTCAACCTGCTCACTCCCTCGGCTGGCCGCGCGTGCGTAGTTCACCTTAGCGGGCCCCCGTTCCCACGCGCATGCGCCTTAGCTTCTCTCTGCCTTGGTTCCGGTCTGGCTCCTGCCTTGGGCGCCATCTTGGATTTGGGGACAACTGGAGTGAGTGAGAGGGAGGGAGCAGGCGGAGGAGCCCGAGGAGGCAAGCGAGGGGAGGGGGGGCCGGATAGAGTCAGGCCCCCCACCCCCACAGCACCCCACTGTAGAGAGGGTCCCTTCCTTTTCCCCGGCCCCCAATAGGGCTCCCTGGGCCCGACAGAATTTCTTTGGCTGCTGTAGCACCATCCTCCCCACCCACCCGAACCCCCTCATTCCTTTTTCTCCCTCCCCCCGCCCCAGATTTCCATAAGGACTGCTGTACGTCCTGTGTTATAGGTACTTCCTATAAGCGCCACTCCTGTAGCCCCACCCCACCCATTGTACCTTCTCCTGCTTATTTCCCCCCTCAAGAATAAATATCAATAGGTAGCCCCCAACATCCGGAGGAGACTGCAGTGTCTCACTTACTCCTCGTACTTCCTCCCCTCATAGCTTCCCCCTCCGTCTTCTACAGCGTCTTTTGTAGGGTCTCTGGTTTTGCATAGGTTCCCCTTCCCAGCCCTGATTCGGGACTCCCACCCCCAAATAAAGAGCCACAATCGAGCCAACTCGGTCCAGAGACCCCTCTTCCCCCCTGCTGCAGCCATGCTCCTCTCCGTTTCCCTTTAGCGGAGCCCTCCCCTGCACGGCTTCCCTTCTGCAGATCCTTTCTTTCCCCGCCGAGGGAGAGGCTGAGGGGGTTGTAGATGCCCTATGCCTCCTACCCAAAGGCCTTCCTCATCCAGGGGAGCCGGCGACCGTTCCCTCTAAGCCCTCTTCCTTGATTGGAAGAGGAGGTGGTGGTGGTGGTGGTGGTCGGGGGTGCACTCCCCACCCCCGATATCCTGGAGCTGGCGCCGCAAGGGAAACAGTATCCAGGCAGCCGCCGAGACTTACAGGTGAGACCCGAGCGCACTGATAAAACGGATGGGGGACAGAGGACTATTTTGCGGGATGGATAGAAGCCTGGGAAATGGGAAGGAAGGTATGTGTTTGGAGAAGAGAATGGCACTATTGCAGCAGTTCGTTTCCCTCAGCCACCCCCTGGATTGTTCTCCTTCACAATAAGTCGGGAAACCTATTACCTAGCAAGGGAAGCACCTTCTCCTTCTCTAACTGTTTTTCTTCCCTCTGAAATCTTAGTGAGGAAATCCATCTGACAGTTTTTCCCTGCCAAATCTAGGCCCCACTTCTCTGCCCCACTTGTGTTCTAGGCAAACGGGGAGTGCTCTTTCCCAGATGCCAGCTTTGAGGCCTGTCACTCTGCTGAAGGAGGAACAAGGATCTTAGTCCTCCCCTCTGTCATCCCAAGTGCTTTGTGCCTTGTTCCTCTCCTTGAAGATAACGAGCTCTGACCTCCTCCTTCTCATTCACACACCTTTAACCTCCTCATCCCTCTGCTCCCTCTGCTTTTGAGCCCAGGAATCTAGGTTCAGTCTAGGTTCAGTCCATTTCTGAGACAAGTCTGGGCCCCTTGTTTCTGTTACAGCTTTTTCTGCTTTCAAGGGATCCTGCAGTCCTCTTTTTGTGGCCTTAGATGTTTGTGAAATTATATGGTTTGGGAGACTGGTGTTGATAAGACAGGTTAGAATAATAGACTACTGTGGGCTTTACAGAATTATTTGTTGGGCTAAACTGTTGTTCTAAATACAGGGCCTGGCACTAGAAGCGTGTTTCAGGAAGAAGGGAGAGGTGCCCCTGGCTTGGAGACTAGAGCTAGGTTTTAGTAACATAGTATGCTATCAAAAGTTTTGCCCTGTTTTTAATGGGAGATGGTGGAATTGTATTTGGTTAGGGGGAGGATCACATTGATGCTGCAGAACAATGAGATTTGACATTACCATTTGGAGAAAAAGGAAGGATCAATGATTTATCTTCAAGGGCTCATAAGGTTCAACCTTGTACCTATGAAAATCACTTCCTAATGTGTTTGCTATGGGTAGAGAGGACCTGGACTAAGCCCAATACTTTTTTAAAAAATGGTATGCCAAAGAATTTCATGGGTGAAAAATGCCAATTTCATTCAACATATATTGTTTAGATCATATTATTTGGTTCAGTATTCTTCATCTTCATGTTTAATATTGAACTTTCCATTTGAGAATTAGTATTATTTAGCGCTTTGGGAGAGACCAGTTACTGTCTGAGCAAGAGAAGTTACCTCCTGTACAATCATGAAATATTTTAAAATATCTATAGAATCACAAGTGTTAGTACTTTGTTCTAATGTAACAGTAGACCTTCAGCTGGCTAGATTTCTTGTGTGTGAACATGTAGTCTTTCAGAAGATGAATAAAAGAATGATGGCCATTTGAACAAGACCACTAATGTAAAGCAATCAGATTTCTGGGCCTCCATCTGCATGGATTTTTTTTTCATTTTGCTTTATGTCCAGGAATATGATGTGGGCCATTGTATCCTTTGCAGAATTGCATGCAATTCTGAGACGTGGCAGTTAAAAGTAAATATGGAAAGAAATCCAAGAATAAAGGGCTGAGCTGTGGTGTACAGCACAATATTTATCTTAGCTTGGATATGTCATTCCTCATTTCAAAGATGAGTAAATATCTTGCCATGCAATATTGCTTTTGGGTCTTCTGCATCTGTTGTTGAATCCTGTTCTGATAGGATTTTTGTTTTGTAGTACAGGATGGGCACAATTTTTACCTGGTTGCTTTTTGAAAAGAATGTTCTGCACTATTAACATGAAAGACCTTTACAGATTGTTTGGTCACCCTGACATAATGGGTAGTAGATGGTTTTTGTTTTTCAAGATTGTATTGGTCCATCTGCTGGCCATTTGCTTATGGCCAGTGATGCGGCCTTTTTGTCAAAGTCCATTTAGTTTTGTGCACCCTTACAGACAAATGTGCCGAAAAGTTACTAGCCCATCTGACCACGTATGCTGTCTTAGTGTGTGTCTGTATATATTTGTATGATATATATATATATATATCAGCAACCCAAAAGAAAGTGACATCACCAGCTCTCTTGCAGGTTCACTCAATAGACAGTTGGACGCAGTTCTTCTTCCCACAGACAAGTGGCTGTTTTCAAGCCTGGTTCTGCTCACTTCTTTATGAATGGGCATTCATGGTTTTGTTTTGTTTTTTTCTGTTTTCCTTTTAGATTTTTCATAGCCCCTTTCTTAACTGTTGCAGCAAGCATCCTTTTTTTAGTGACCTAAAACTGAATCAAGAGAACCTTTTCAGGTAGATGAGACAGGCTTTCTCCTGGAATCTCTGATGTAAGAAAAGCAAGGCGTAACCAGTTGTGCTTTGAGATAAAGGCAGTGTATTGTCCAATTCAAAAGAAAACATACATATTTTTTGTTCCTAGTCTAAGTAGGAAATGTAGAAATGCCATTTTTATGTTTGTGGCTGCTGATCGTGTGTCTTCTAAGAGTTTGTTTCTGTCTTGCACATCTCACCATTGTGTGCTGTAGTCTAGTGGCTAGTGGTAACACTGGTAGACCAGAGTTTCTGGGTATGATTTTGTTTTTTAACTGCATAGATGTTGTCACAAGAGTTGACAAGTGGAGAGGTCAGTGACTCACCCTTCCATTGAAATGTCTGAAGAAATCTTGTGGAAGCTTGAAGAGTATATGGGACTTATCTGTCTCTTTCTGCTTTACCCCATTCCCTTGATCCCACATCATAAGTTTTCCTTTAGACATTTTAGGGGAGATGGGAAAAATGAAAGTCTTCTACTAAATCTAGAGTTTTACTTGGTTTCTGCCTTCAGGTCTGGTTTTAGAGAATATCGGTTCTCTGTCCATCTTAGGACTCCAGCTACTTCATGGACTTCGCGCAAGTGACAGGATTTGCAGAAGTCTGGTTGCTTTGCCGGGCTGGTCAGATGGAACATTTGTCTTGACTGGTGAAATATGTTGGTTAGAATTGGAAGGATATCAACTCTACTTTCTTAAAATAGTTTTCTAACGGTTGCAGCAAAATCTGTGAAAATGCCTGCAGTGTATTTCCAAAGTGTTTTTCTTGTAGTGCTCTTGTAATGTAATACAATGGCAAGGCATTGATCTTGAGCTGCCCACTGGTTACTCAGTAAATCTTCTCCCATTCTTTAACAAAAGGGCTTGGAAGACAAGGAGAAGATCCTCTCAGTGAAAACTTCCTAGAACTTCTGAAAAGGAACAGGGCAGGGCAGGTTACTTCAGAATACTTAAGGAAAGTTCATGAAGGCTGCAATTCCGCACTCTCTTACCTGAGAGTAAGGCCTGTTGAAATCAGTGATACATACTTCTGAATAAACATGCAGAGGGTTGCACTGGCTTGGCCACATTCAGCAACAGACATTAGGTCCACTGAACACTTGGGAAGTTACTTCTGAATACATTCTTGAGAGTTGAGAAGCAAGGAACAAGAGCAAGACTAGACATGTCTTTCTATATTCTGTGCTTCTGTAAATTTGTCCAAGAGCATCATTAGGCAACTTGTAGCCCTTAATCAGTGAAAAAGGATGGTAAGAGTTGCAGGCTAACAACATTTGAAGGGCCACGTGTTGCCCGTCTGTTGTCCAAAGGCCTATTATGCTCCAACCTTGTTGAAGCAAAGTATCTCTGGATCTTATTGATCCTTGGATGGGAGGCTGCTTGGGAACCTTGTGTATATTGTCTTGGATTCCCTGATGGAGGAAAGGCAGGGTATAAATCTAATGGTCATACTGAAAAATGGTTTGAAAACAAGAGTTTCTAGCCCTTATGGTTGCAGTGGAAAGTTTGTGTACATGGAGAGCAGCAATAGGTGAGGGCAGATAAATAAGGCAGCCCCTTCTTGCCTTTAGTGACTACCCAGCTTTTCCCCAAGAGCTTACAAATGAGCATTTGTGTGTATTCTGTGGGCCTGGGAAGTGAGAAAGATTTGAAAGAACTTTGGGTGCATGTGTGGAAGTGCAAGGTCTATAGACTAGACCAGATGCATTAAAAATAATCCCTTATTTGCAGTAGAATGTCATTGCTTAATGATGGCATCACATTATGAACTGTCTAAGAGCATTTACCAGGGCAGGGTTTTTTGGTTTGTTTGTTTTTAAAAATCACCACACTTGGCTGCCTGTACTGCAAAAAAGGTTGGGCAGCATTTTGAGACTGGGATCAGTTCCGACAATTGTGAATTCCAATGTTGAACTCTTGACTTAAGGCCAGTGGTGATTTTTAGCTTTTCCCTGTTGTGCTCTTCATCCTGAATTTGTGTTTAGGATGGAAATAGTATGTGTTATTGTTGTGATATATTCCTCTTTCAGATACTTAGAGCCAAGTTGTAAGATATCAGAAGACCTGACCCTTTTCTACATTCACATCCAATATGGATATTCTTCCTCCGTATTCCTAGCTCTAACAGCTCTGGGTTTTGCACTGGGGACAGCCTGTGTTTCTTCTCTCTGTCTCACGGGGCTTTGGGAACCCAGTACTTCTTTCTCTTGGCTTTTCCCCACCTTTCAGTTGTGCTGAACTGCAGTCCCTATGAACCCTAGCCAGTGAGGACTTTTTCCTGTTGGCTGGGGATGACAAGCCTTGTAGTTCTACACGTCCAGGGTGTGCCAGATTGCAGAAGGCCACCTTAATAAATTTCTGTTATGTTCAGGGCTCTCATAAACAAGCACCCTTTACTTTGCAAAGCTAGACTTGAGTGATGAAGGACCTTCATGATCACATTTCCAAGGGCTTCCTTCTGATCTAGTTCTGCTTTACTGTATATTTTGTAAGTATAAACAATAAATTTGTAAAAGTGAGAAAAATTGGTCCCAAACAACTAGGATGGTCTTCTAGTTCTTTTTCTTAAAAAAAAAAAATGTTTGGAAACACATACAGTTCAATGTGGAATATATTTTACTACATGTATCCTCGATGGTAAGGCAAGAGAGAAGCAGCTATACCGAAATTTGGCTTGCCTGGAACATGAAATATGCCAGCACCTTTTGGGAAGAACTCTGTTATCGGTATATAGGGCATAGGAGCCATTACCCAAAAGGGTACGTGAGTATACAGTGTAATGCACCTTCGTCCCCATGACCTGCAGAATTGGGTGCCACTGTTTCCAATTCAGGAGTCTCCAGCTCAACAGAAAAGCGTACTGCTACTCTCATAGAAGAAACCTGGTGCTATTTGTCCCTTTTCACCACTTAAGCTGTTAAGGATTAGTTGCTTGAAGAGCAGTTCCTTCAATTTTGTTGTGCTCAGTCTTTGAGTTCATTTTCACAGTGTGCACATCTCTACATCAGTGAGGCTGGAAAGCCCCGTAAGATCAAAGGTCCAGTTCCCTGCCTTCTCATAGTCCACATAGCTGGGAAGGATCCCCTTAACCACTATCCTTCTTTTTGAAGAGGTCTACAGGCAAAATGCTGAAGCTGGCAGAGGGCTCTCTGCCTGAGACAGCCAAGGAAAACTCACTGTAGATGATCAGCCAAGCAAACCAAAGCATGTCCTCTGGAGGAGGGGTGGAGAATGAATGGCCTTCCAGATGTTATTGACCTGCAAGTTCCCGTCATCCTTCGCTGTTGGCTGTGTTGGTTTGAATGGATGGGAGTTGCAATCTAAAAACCCTGGAGAGCTGCACATTTTCCTGCCCTCTTGTAGAGAAACCAGTATGCATTTTTTTGTCGGCTGCCTTATTGTGAGTGAAAGAGTCCTTTCTCATTCAAAGTACGACCATCAGTTACACTCCAGAGATAAGAGATGGGAAAACAAATATCGTGAGAAGGTTTATTATTCCTCTAGCATATTTTACAATTATTCTATATTAAAATGCTAGACTATGCCGTTCGATCTACTTGAGTATTAATTTAACCACCATGAACAATTGCCATAGAACTATGGTTGATGATCTCAGTGGCTTTTTAATACCACTGGCCATGGTGTCCTTCTGGGACAACTCTCTGGGATGGAATTTGGAGGCACTATTATGCAGTTGTTCCAGTCATTTCTGGAAGACAAACTCAGAAGGTGGTGCTAGGGGACTCCTGTTCATTACTCATTGGCCTTTGAGGTTCCTCAAGGTTCCATTTTGTCCCCCCATGCTATTTAACAGGTACATGAAACCTCTGGGAGAGGTCATCTGGAGTTTGGAGTTCGGTGTCACCAGTCTGCTGATGACACCCAACTCTACCTCTCCTTTCCCTCTGATTACAAGAAAGTTATTTGGTACTAAACCAATGTCTGTTGTCAGTAATGAACTGGATGAGGGCAAACAAATTGAAACTTAATCCAGATGAGACAGAGGTGCTCCTGGTCAGTCATAAAGCAGATCAGTGAATAAGGCCTCTGTTGTGCTGGATGGGGTTACACTCCCCCTGAAATCTCAGGTTGCAGCTTGATGTTCACCTGCACTCAACTCTTTCAGCAGTGGTCAAGAGTGCATTTGCACAGCTAAAAGCTGGGCACCTGTTCCTTGAGATGTCAGATCTGGCTACAGTGACTCGTGTCTTGATTACGTCTCAGTTAGAATACTGTAACATGTTCTGTGTGGGGCTGCCTTTGGAAACTGTTCAGAAACTTCAGCTGGTTCAAAATGTGGTAGCTAGAATGCTGACCAGGGCCAGTTACAGGGAGCATATAACGCCCCTTTTAAAACAGTCTCACTGCTTATTTGTTTGTTTCTGGACACAATTCAAAGTGCTGGTCATGACCTGTAAAGCCCAATATGGCTTAGATCCAGACCATTTGAAAGACCATATCTCATTTTACAAACCTGCCGGAGCTTTAAGATCTGCAGCGGATGGCTTTCTCTCAGTCTTGCTATCTTCCCAGGCTCTCTTGGTGAGGACACAGGAGAGAAGTTTCTCAGTAGCTGCTTCCACCCTGTGCATCTATCTTCTGAAGGAGGCTGGGCTGGCCTCCGTCCTGCTCTCTTTTCACTGGCAGGCAAAAACATTTCTTTTCAAGCAGACGTCTAATGTATGAACAGGCTATTTTTTTTAATGTTCTACTTATGTTTTAAGTTTTATAATGATTTTATGTTGCTTAATGTGGCTCAATTTAATAGTTTAAAATTTTATTGTGATTGTTCTGGAAGCTGCTTTGGTTCCTGCTCTTGAGAGAAAGATGGCATATAAATACTGTAAGTAAATAAATATATAATATTTGTCTCTACTCATAGCAGACCCATAACGGTTCAGCAGAGGTTTGCAGGTTAGTGTGGTTTTTTTTTAAAGTCATGATGCTTAGGAGTCATAGTCATATAAACTGACTCTCTTTTGTGGTTTTTCATTTTTAATCCACAAATGAACACCATCTAGCCCTACTGCTTCCCAGGTAACCAACTAACCACTTGATTTTGGGTGAAAGCATGATTTTTTTTAAAAAAAGTTTGTATTATAAGTGTTTCTGTACTGCTTAGTTGTATGATTCCTGAAGCATTTTATAACGGCATCATAAACAATAAAAGAAACCAGTCAAAAATGTACTAAATGTCAGTTATTTTTTATTTTTTTAAGTTTATTCTCCCAGTAACCTTGTAACATTGAACGTGGTGAGAGGGAGCAACTGTGCCAAGATTACTTGGAGATTTCGTGGCTAAGCAATGCCTTGAACCTGAATCTTCTCAGTCTCAGTTGAGAGCTCTAAATACTGCATGCACCACCTTTGTGATTCACTTTTGTACTGGTTGTTGCAGTAGTGCATCTTATGCTGCAAGATGGCAGTTTACTCTTTGTGTAAGGACTACTTATTTGATGTATTTCCTACTTTTCCCACCCCAAAACTAGGATTCAAGGCTGATGATCCTCTGTGGAATCAATATCTATCCCTTTACCCTCCCTCTAGAGCAGAAATGAGCAAAATGTGCCCACCAAATGTTGTTGGAATACAGCTCTTCTATGCCTTAACCAGCCTTGTGGTGATGAATATTTGGAGCTGCAGTCTACTTGTGGTCTAGAGTCTGAGATGTCAACCTGTCCTTAGCTCTGCATGCCTCAGACCATTTCCGCACTAGCCTGTTATAGCGTGATGATTCTGGCCCCTCCCAAAACTGCAAACCCCAGGATTCCAGAGGATATTGAAAGTGGAATCATCGCGCTATAACAGGCTAGTGCGGAAATGGCCTCAGTGTAGTAATGTATCACTTCGTGGAGCAGGGTCCATCCAGATACCTTCCTGCCAATGTTCCCACTGTCAAGGTTGGCCTTGTGGTTTGCCTTTTTGCTTTGGATTGTTCCCTGGGAAGCAAGTGAACAATGCAAGGATTTCCTCTTGCTGACACAACCAGCCTGCACTCTCTTGATTTCCTTGTTTTTCTATTTACTGGGCTGGGTGGAGGAGGGGAGTGTGTCCAATGGCAGCTGCCTGTCCCAGAGGATAAAGAGGAGTGACCCTCAAGTGGTTTTTTTTCCCCAGCAAATGAGGTTCATTTGCAGATTAGTGCCCTTGTAAACGGAAAAGTCACTAGGTCTTAGTTTTCTGATGATCTTGTGAATCAGCCTGAGATTACTAATCTTTTCTCAGAGGCAAAGGACTCTGATAATGGAGAGATGCCCAGATGGCACTGATTCTATGCGCAGTTTCCGCTGTCCAGACATATCAAGTTTGTTAGCCCACACAGGCAACCCAGTGACTTTCCATAGGAACCATGTGAGCCTGCAAACAGCCTGGAAAGATTCTGTCTTAATGGTGAAAGAGGCCTCTTTTTTCTTGTGATGTTTCCCATCTACCTATGTGGAGGTATTGTAGTATCCAGTTAAGAGTATGGTAAACCAGATTCTGTGTAATTCTAATTTGCATTCCTTCAACTTTTAGAGTGTGCAAATTTTGCCCTAGGTTTTATGGGGGCACAAAGATGAACAGTGCACATCCTTCTGGTATATACTTGGTAATCCAGTGAGACAGAGAAGAGGGATTATTCCTGCTTTAAAACATTGATTCCTCACTTGTGTGCTCATACCTTCCTAGAGGATGCACAGTCAATACCTATGTTGATGCTGCTTTTGTAAGTAGAGCTTGGAAAGCTTCTCTTCTTTGGACTACTACCCCCAGAATCCCATTGCCAGCATGACCAGTGGTTATGCTGGCTAGGGAATCTTGGGAACTGCAGACCTCAAAGTATATTTTCCAAGTTCTGCTTGCATGAGCAAATGTGCATACCTGCGTACCAACTCTGCTCCCTTGCTATCCAGAGTGGTGTTACATGTTACAGCTTTGTCCCTTATTGTGAATACCAGTTTTGACAAGCACATCCTTATGCTCCAGGCTTTCTAAAAGTCAGGTTCTTTGCTGCTGTGTTGAGGGCAGTAACACCATCTGCCAGTTAACAACTTCTTCCTGTTGCTTCCTGGGGTTAGGTTCACACAAAGCCGTGTGGTTTTCTTGTGAGAGGACTGAAAGTATTCCTGCAGTTTTAACTTCTGTCCCACCTTATTTCAAGGGCTTGGGCCATTAATTTTTAAATAAATGCCCCAACCCTTAACTTTTAAGGGTTTCGTAGTAAAAACTAAATTCCATAGGTACAGCAGGTTTGGGAGGTGAAGGACAAATGTGGAAAACATTTAAGCAGATTAAACAGAATATATCTTATAAATGTAGAATAGTTAATTGAAAAGGAGATAAGAAGAGGGTATTCATTGGTAAGTCTCACCTGGTCTAGGAACATAAATGTGCCTTCTTTTCTTTCCTGGTTCTTTGTTACAGGTCAACTGGTTTTTGTTTTTGTTTTTAAATCATGGTATCCAACTCTTACATGGAACCTGGAAGTATTACAAAATTCTACAACTAAAGCAACATTTGAGATGAAAGAACAACTTTAAGTACCTCTGTGGGAGTTGACCAGGAGTAACCAACTTCTGTACTGCCCAGTCAACCTGTGTATAGAACTACATATTCTTCTTCCCTTTCTGAATAGTATCAAATCCAGTGAAATCGTTTACAAGGATCCCACAGTTCTCTTCTGGAGTGTTTTTTCATAATTGCCTTTGGTACCTCATAGCAGAACCCCTCAGTTTACAGCGTAAGAAATTGACAAAGAGAGCAGTAAAGGTGGCCACTCATTCTGTGAGGATGAGATAGTCTCAAAGACAACACAGGAATGCTTAAAAGAACGAACATACAGATGAGGTTGTATTTTACTGTTCTGTCAGCAAGCATGGAAGAGAAATTAAAGCAAGAGGTTTGGTAAGCTGAAGGAAGTCTTTGTGAGAGCGTGGCCCCTCTGGTTCCCATTGGGCATGCTGGACCATGAAACTGAAAGCTTGTTCAGTTGTTTCACAAAGAGGAGAGGATAAATGAGCAAGAACCCATAGTCATGTAACTAAAGGAGCAAATGGGGGTTATTTTAGTTGTGAAGCAGCAGAGACAACTGTGCTCTTACTCAGGCAACCTTATCTCTCTAGAAAACGGAAGAGACTCATCAGGATGTCTGAGCTTTCCTGGAAAGAACAAAGAACTCTGGTCAAAAATGAGAGCAGGGGAAGATGGTGAATGTAGAGATAAGAACAGGTGGGAGTTGCACACCACTCTACATTTCCAACTCCCACCTACCTTATTTATGGCAAGATCACAATCTCAATGAAAAATTTTTTTTTATAGAACCCTTGTCTTTCTCTGGCGTTACTTTATTTCATATTCCAAACTGCCATTATTGATTGGCATCCTGTGGCATTCTTTAGGTTTGTGGGTGAGAATTTCCAAGATTCTTCAAAGAGGATGTTTTTAAAGAGAGCACAGTGTGACCATTGGCAAGATTGGATGCAGCCTGACTATCTTCAGAAAAAAGAGGACCTCTTCAGTTAGTACGATTATTACTTGCCTTTGCCTTTCAAGGAATCGAAAATGGCATACAAGAGGTTCTCAGGGTGGTCTCCTATCAGGTTACCCACCAGGCCTAGACGATTCAGTTTCAGCAAGATGACTGTGTCATATGCCCTCCAACCATGGCAGGCTAGCTAATCTCATTTTTTCTTCCTTAGGAGAAGGGTGAAAGTGAGGCCCAGCCCCTTCCACGGCCGCCATGCCGTCTAATGCCCGAGCTGGCAGCTTGAAGGACCCTGAGGTGGCTGAACTTTTCTTCAAAGATGACCCTGAGAAGCTCTTCGTTGACCTGCGGGAGATTGGGCATGGCAGCTTTGGAGCTGTCTACTTTGTGAGTTCTGGTGGGATTAGTGACAGAAAAGCACATGTTCTGTGGAGTTCACTTAAAGCATTTTTTAACAGAATGATCCTTGTCACAACCACTGGTATTGTCTCTTAGCACCATAAAAGGCAAAGCCCTATTGTTCATCAGAGTGAGGCTTGTCTACCAATCAGGAGGTTTTGGATCTCATGAAGAGGAAGCAGATGACAGCCACTTAATTTCTTATGGTGGTATTTTTTCTGCCACGAATTCAGAAAGATGAGAATTTCTGCCTCAGACTGTTCAAGTAACTTGGTTGGTCTGGGGTATTATTCAGTGAGACTTTGGGTATGGTGGAATGTTATTTCCTCCTCTGCCATAGGTATCATGCCTCTCCACTGTCCTCATGGCAAGGACTACTAGCTATGGTATTTGCTTGCACTCTTCTATGTTCATAGGCACTTATTTCATTGAACCAGAAGCTGGTGATGAGAGAAGGTCATTCTGTTCATGCCTGTACAATTTCAGTGAGTGTTCAGTTGGCAACTTTGAAAAACAAGATGGTGGACCTGATAGATCCTTGGTGTTCCTTCATGGCTCCATTTATGTTTTCACTGTGGGGGCCAGGTCCCTTTTACTCACATGTATCTCTGGCCTGCTCTGTTCCTGATGACTCTGTAGTTGGCAACTCCTCCCTTGCCTTATTCTCTGTTCTCTCCACAGGCCAGAGACATACGCAACAATGAAGTGGTGGCCATCAAGAAGATGTCTTACAGTGGGAAGCAGTCTAATGAGGTTTGTGTTTCACTTTTATACATGTGTGCCCACACACACACACACACACACACACATGTATGAGGGAGGCATTTTAACAACTGATCACTGTGGGCCTACGAATGGCCCTGGATATTTCATCTGCCCTGGTTTCTAGCCCCACTGGTTCCACTAGGTTTCAAGGCCTGTTCACTCCTTCATTTAAATGCAAGACATGCTGTGTACACGCTTCCTTTCTGTGTCTTCCAGAAGTGGCAAGACATTATCAAGGAGGTGAAGTTTCTGCAAAAGCTGCGGCACCCAAACACAATTGAGTACAAGGGCTGCTACCTACGGGAACATACAGCATGGGTAAGATGAGAGGGAAATGGCTCATGTTAATCCTTTGGGGTGAAAAGCTCCAGGCAGAATTTTCCCATTTGTAGAATTGGAGGATCTTTGAGGAAGTATGTGTGGGAGGGACTGGCTTTGAATGTGGGGTAGGAACAGGGCTTGCAGCTAGTCTGAACAGATTTCTTGCATAAGTTAATAAACAAGCCAGGAGCAGAGAAGAAAGGGAACATCATCAGTCAGTGCAGAATTTTTACGCTGTTTTAACTTGTACATAGCATGGTCATATCTGATGCACTATATAGCATTAAAAAGGAATTGGGATAGATTCATGGAGGAAACTTTTATTTGGGAGTATTAACCATAGTGCCTGGAAATGTTAACATTTTTGAACTGTAGCTCCCAGAATCCCTCAGCCAGTGTGACCACTGATTCTGGGATCCCTAACATTTACAAGGTTTAAGGAACTGACAAAGCCACTTCTTGAGTGTTCCTTGTCTAAGAAAATCCTATGAAATTCATGGGGTCACAATAAACCAGCGCGCGCACACAGTTAACTGATAGTGAAATGGGCCCTCTGGGGCCAGACAATTGCTGGGGGAGGAGGGGGCTATTGCCTTCATGCCCTACCTGTGGGCTTCCTGGAGGCACCTGGTTGGATGCTAGACTAAATAGACCTTTTGGTCTGATTTAGCAGGGGCTCTTCTTATTTTCTTAAATGAATCGGAAGTACCAGGTACGTAATGGTTTTGGGGAAACAGGGCTCCAGGGGAGGTGGTGCACTATTTGGGAACAGGCAGTTCTCCTTCGGAGGAATATCTTAACATATGCTCACTTCTCTTCCTGACTTCTTACCCCAGCTGGTGATGGAATACTGCCTAGGTTCAGCCTCAGACTTGCTGGAAGGTGAGTAATCAAAACCTGTGTAGACTGAACAGATTTTCTATGTCCTTATTCCTCAACTTTCATTTGATGTGTGCTTTGTCTTGCCTCCCATCTTTCCTAGTGCACAAGAAACCACTGCAAGAAGTTGAGATTGCAGCTATAACTCATGGTGCCCTGCAGGGACTTGCATACCTGCATTCACACAACATGATCCACAGGTGAGAAATGCATACCTTCCTGGCTTCTGTAACCCCAGCTTCTCTCTGTGCTGCCTTGAGAAAAACTCATGGGAAAATGGCTGACACAGTGGCCAACTCTCAATACAAAATGTACAGAGTTTTCAGCACAGACATCACAGAGATGAAGCAGTGCCACTCTGTCATGTGTTTGCTGACAAAAAAAGAAAAGAAAACTCTTTTGTGTGTGTCTGTGAACTGAATGCAAACCCCAAGAGTAGTGCTTGAACTTTGACTTATAACATCATACGTTTCCTTCTATCCAGAGAAACAATAGCAAATGCAAGCTTTCAGTTTAAAACTGGATTTGTAGAGTGCCTGTAACACCGCTTTTTAAGATCTCTATGCATCCTGTGTGATACATTCCTAATCAGTCTCCAGTTTCCTGGCTTTCTAAGTATCTTACACTGTTTTCCTTTTTTCACTGACCATTTATTAATTCTCAGACTTCATCTCTGCTCATTAGTACAGTTTTTAACAACCAAACCTATCTTTTTCAGAGATGTGAAAGCTGGGAATATACTGCTGACAGAACCAGGACAAGTGAAGCTGGGGGACTTTGGCTCAGCCTCCATCATTGCTCCTGCTAACTCTTTTGTTGGCACTCCATACTGGTAAGTTGGCAGGACCAAACTGACTGAAAAAAGGAATGTCCACAGCAAGAAGTATTTATAGACTCCCATCTCTGTGTTCTAACCAGACGTGGGCAACCTGTATCCTCTCAAGTGCTTTGGACTATAAGTCCCATGATCCCTGGCCTTGCTGGGTGAGGCTTACAGATGTGTAAAACATCTGGAAGGAGAATAGTGCTTGAGTTAAAAAATGACAAGGGAAATAGTGAACAATAGATGGGTGCAAACTAAAATTTGCTGTTTCCTTGGACAGCAAGGAAAATTTAGTGGACTAGTTAATGGCGAGGGAGAGTTATTTCTTAGGGGGGATTGGAAGGAAGAGGTGGTACTGAGTGGTACTGAGTGATAGGAAACTATGGCGTAATGAAGTGGGTTTTTCTCTTTTAGTGAAAGGATGTTATCCTTTCGTAGTGAAAGGACTGAAATGTGTAGATCAGGGATGGAGAAAGTATGGCTCTCCAGATGTTATGGGACTACATGCACTCCCCATGCCTTGTGTTAGTCTTTATAGATTAGAATTCACATCATTTTGCATTGGACTTTCTTTCTAGGATGGCTCCTGAGGTGATCCTAGCCATGGATGAGGGACAGTATGACGGCAAGGTGGATGTCTGGTCACTTGGCATCACTTGCATCGAACTTGGTACACAATGAACACTTGGGAACTAAAATGGTGGCATAGTCTAAGAGCTTCCTTGCTTGGAGGCTTGGAATGGGTAGGATGGGTAGGAAGAGTCTCTGATAGAAGATGAAGGCCTTGCTAATATCTTTCTCCCTCCATCCCCAGCGGAGCGCAAACCACCTCTCTTTAACATGAATGCTATGAGTGCCTTATACCACATCGCCCAGAATGATTCTCCTCTCCTCCAGTCCAGTCACTGGTAAGGAAATCCCAAAATACCAGTATGTACAAGAAGGTGGAGCCTTAGGGTTGAAAAATTCAAAACTCTAGTGGTAGAGAGAAGCTTAATAATCTGGAGCTGTAAAGAGGGCAACACTCTGATTTCCCTTTCCTGCTTCCCTCCAGGTCTGAATATTTCCGGAACTTTGTGGATTCGTGCCTGCAGAAGATCCCCCAGGACCGCCCAACCTCTGATGTGCTGCTCAAGGTACTTTTCCAAGCAGAATCTAGTGTGTTTTTGACTGTGTAGCAATCACAGAACTGCTGTCTTTGTGGGATGCAGAATATTAGGCTCAATGAAGGAGAAGGACATTGGTTTCTATTAGAAAAGTCTGTTCAGGTGAAAGCAAATGCCGGGACCTGCTAAAAGTTGAAAATATGCTGGTATAATACATGTAGAATTAGGTGTGGAATCACCATTTCTAAGTAACTTTTTTCACCATTGCTCCTCTAGGAACAGCCATAAATAGTTAAAAACAAATAAATAGCTTCCCTTTATTAAAAAGTTTTGCCCATGTGTGTAGCATCAGTATGGGTGAAAATTGCATTTAATTGATTTATTGTAACGCTTGAGCTTTGATTCTATCTTCCAAATAGAGATAAGGGCTTGAAAAAAATGGGGATTTTTTTCTGTTTTTTAAGGCTTTTTTCCTTCCTCTGGGAACCCTGAAAAAAATGGATTATAAAATACTTTCTTTTAGAATGAAGAGCCAGTGTTGAAGAAAAGGTTTTCTTATATTTACTGCCTATGTAAGAGGGAGACTTTTATGTCAAGACCATGTACAGTATCAGGTCATTATAATTTGTGTTCCTGACTCCATCTCTTTTTGTCAGTTCTTTTTATGGATGCTTTATGTACACTAATTTTGTTACACCAGTATTGATGTTTTATTCTTTTGCTTGCTCTTTATAAACTTGCAAAAGCAAAGAGGTTCTTTATAGAGCAGATGTTCCCTACATAACATTTTTTTTAAAAAATTATCCAATTTGAAGTTATTTTCTGAATAACTGTACTTTTAATGTATCAAACATGATAATTTTATGTTTAAATGGAGTTTATGTTCCTAAAGCAACAAGGAGATTGTTAAGGGTGGTAATATGGAATTTTTCAATTTTTCTGAAAATTTCTGATTTTTCCCTCAAAGAGAAAGGAAAATATCCCCCCCCCATGGCTTCAAAATGTCCAGAAATTTTATATTTCTACTTCCACAGTATTTGCAGTTGCTCTTGGTTTTAATTTCCCTCTGAAAAGGACTTAGAGTTGCATCCGCATGTATTAATTCTTAGGGTAAACCTCTTAAATTGTTTTCAGTGGACGCAGTATAAGCATAACTCCGTTTTTATCTATCCCCATATATTTAGTTCAGGTCGTTCACGGAACAGGACTAGTCCAATCACACATTGAAAGAACCAGTGGATAATTTACCTAAGTCACCTTTTTCAACCAGTTGTCTAGTTTACCTAATGCTTCTGCTTCCTGTGGCCCCACAGCATCGCTTCCTCTTGAGGGAACGGCCTCAGACAGTTATCATGGACCTGATCCAACGAACCAAGGATGCTGTGAGGGAGCTTGACAACCTACAGTACCGTAAGATGAAGAAAATCCTTTTCCAAGAGGCACAGAATGGCCCAAATGCAGAAGCACCAGAAGAGGAGGAGGTTAAGACTGCCATTATATTTTCCTTTACTTTGGTTTGACCTAAGACAACTCCCCCCTCTTCTCTTCCCATCCAAGACCTGATGCCTTTCTCTTACCACTTCTTTGTCCCCTAGGAGGTAGAGCAGTTTCTCCACCGGACAGGCACCATTAACAGCATGGAGAGCAGCCATTCGGTTCCCAGCATGTCCATCAGTGCCAGCAGCCAGAGCAGCAGTGTCAACAGCCTAGCAGATGCTTCGGATGATGATGATGGGGCTGAGATTGCCATGATGCAGGAGGGCGAACACACAGTCACCTCCAACAGCTCAGTCATCCATCGTCTTCCGGTACAGGATTTATATCCCTCAGTAGGGAAACCCAAATGACAGAAGCAGGAGAGAGCAGCAGATGTGTAGTGGCGATGTTGAGGGATTTTGTAGGATTGAGTCTGAAGAAGCATGAAGCCTGGCACCTGGAGTGTCACTTCTAGCAAGAGGTCAGATTTGCCTGAGGGTGTGAGATGCCATACTTGGTGGGTGACAGTATGCAGTGACAGATATGTTGGAATCCCAGGGTGCCTTTACCCAGGTGGGCAAACAGGCAGAGGCACTGTGCCTCTGAACATGAATTGGAGACTACATATGTAGTACAAATGATGATAAATAGTGAATGGTAGCTTTGAAGGATTGATGTGGTTGAGAAAGAGAGAAGTAGATTGATAATCAGATCAAAGATTTATGATCCTTTAGCTTGTTTCATCTCTTAAGGAGAAAATTTTAGGATTTAAACATTGCTGTCTTTGAGAACTTCCTGTGTGGCTTACTTCAGAGTGAAACTCCTCATAAAACTTAGTTCATCACCCCCTAATATAACTGAAATAACAAGGCAGATTAAAGGCCACTGTTGCCACTTCTCACAATTAAATAGTTTTCCCCTTTAAGATTCTCTTTGAAGCCTCTGAAAAGTAGTAGCCTCTCTCCTGTGCCTTGCCCCAGTTCTTCTTAGATTTAGGTTAAACATAGCTAGTATCTTCACCATTCTTTAGAGCAGCCCCTAAATCATATCTGGCCTGTACACAGCAAAAGCTTGAAGCCTTAACCAGTGCACTAACATAA
Organism: Ctenosaura bakeri; assembly: GCA_948474755.1. NCBI lineage: Eukaryota > Metazoa > Chordata > Lepidosauria > Squamata > Iguanidae > Ctenosaura > Ctenosaura bakeri. The sequence goes on along the minus strand of CAOLHI010000256.1, from coordinate 688,606 downwards.
AGTTCCAGTTTGGAGGCCATGTTCCTTGTTCATATTCTGAATGTGTCTATGGCCTTTTTACTCAAGTCACCATATTTGCTGCCCCAGCGCAGGCTAAATAAACCCTAAATTATCAAGGAGGAATTTTGAGGCCGTCCAGATGTTGTTCATCTACAGACTCCCCTCATCCTTCCTTACTGGCTATCCTGCCTAGGCCTCTAGGGAATTGCAATCCCAACAACATCTGGAGATCTACATATTCTCTGCCTCTGTCAAGAATTATCTGTGGAATTCCTACTGCCCAGCCAGCTGTCTTTCCCCATTTTAACAGTTGTATGTGCTCCCCATCAACTTTCCCATTCCTCAACATCTGGTTTTGTTTTCCTTTTCTTTTCTGTTTCTTTTCTTTTCTTTTTTTGGGATGGGGGTTCCTTCTCAGGGCCATGACAATTTGTATGATGACCCATACCAGCCTGAAATGGAGCCTCAAAGCTCATCATCAGCTGCCCGTCGCCGTGCCTACTGCCGCAACCGAGATCACTTTGCCACCATCCGTACTGCTTCCCTGGTAAGTAAAGGGAAGACTTATGATTTATCAGTGCCTGCATGTTTCATAGTGGGTGTATTTATTTATTGTTTCTGTTGTAGCCATGTTCTTCTGTGCAGGTGCAAGAAACAAAGCGGAAGAACCAGTTTCAGAGTGGCAGATACCATTGCCTCCTGGATCTTCACTGCATACCTCTAAAGTAGCTTTTCCCAAGCAGGTGCCCTTTGATATATTGCACAGTTCCTGTAATTACCAGCCAGTGTATTCTGGATGAGATTGATGACCAAAACATCTGAGGGTACCAGCTTAGGAAAGGTTACTTTTAAAACTTAGCTGGTCAAGATTAGTCTGTTGGAATCTGGTGCAGAGCAAGTATATAATAAAAAGTGAGAATAATTGAGAGCAGGAGTTAAAAGGAAAGGTACCTGTATTTGCCAGTGCGTAAGGTACACTGGCATATAAGATGTACCCCATTTATATGCTGGCAAATACTGTAAGAGTGTAAGATGCACTGGTGTATAAAGACATACCCCATTTTCAAACAGGATTTTTCAGGAAGAAAAGTGTGTCTTATACACCAGCAAGTAGGGTACTTAATGAAAGGTTTTAAGCCCATTTAGAGTGGCTTGTTTAGAAGATGATTGGGCAGGTGCATGGGGCTGCATAATTTGATTATTTTCAGGTCATCCACTTGCTGTCCCCCCTTCTGCCCCTCCCATTCCCTTGCCTTTTGCCCCTGGGAAGAAGGGAATTGACGGGGGAGGCATGTGCACAATAAGGCAAAAGGCAAAAGAATGGGATTGGTACAATGAGGGAATGACGCATATGTTTTTCCTGTGTGGGGGCTGCCACCTCCCATTCACTTGCCTTTTGCCTGGGCATGTGGAAGGAAGGCATTTGTGCCCAGGCAAAAAGCAAGCGAATGGAAGGAGGAGAATGGGGGAAGGCATACACACAAGGCTGCCCCCTCCCATTTGCCTATTTTTTGCCCAGGAGCAGAGAAGAAAGACACATGCACCTAGGCAAAAGGCAAGAGAATGGGAGGGGGGAGCCCTAGAAAGGAATGGGAGAGGGATGGTCACTTAGGGGGAGTTATTTGCTTTGTTAAACTTTTGTGAGGGTTCTGTATCCTGAACCCTCACACAAGTGGAGGGCCACTGCAGTTGTGTTAAGCCGTGGTCTGAAGGCATACAGTGCAGAAACTATGCTGTAAGTAAATGACACTGGGTCTCATCACTGCCAGAATGGGAGACTTCCTGGAAATGTTTGTGTTGTTGCTTTGAGTTCAGTGCAAGAAAGGCAAGAGGTAACTAATAAATAAAATATATTGAGGCCTGGTAACTTGCAGTTCTTCTTCGTGGTCTCTGTGCCTCTCACACTAGGAGCTTTCGTGCATGCGCGGTAGCATTCGGAAGATTCTAGAGCTTAATAGCTTGTCAGGAACCCCTCCCCATGCCCATACTGAGCATGCTCAGCCCGCCAAGCCAACGGTCTCTCCTCAAGTTCTTTCTAGTCCGCCGTTGCAAACGGAAGGTTCTTGGTTTAGTACCGCTACTGGCTTTTCTTTGGATCGTTTTTTCCTGGTGTTTGACTACGGACTTCAGTACTTGACTTGGCTTTGGATATTCGGACTTGGTTATTGGTATTTCGGATCTCTTTTTTTCCCCTCCTTCGCTTTTCTTCTTCGGCTTTCTCCTTCTGCCTCCATTCTCCGTCCTCCTCGTGAGTTTCCCCCTCTTGGACTCTCTCGTCTTCATCTACCGTTTATGTCGGCTTTGTTCAAAAGCTGTGTAACTTGTGGTCGCAAGGTCGCTCTGTCCGACGGACATCGTGAGTGCTGTGAGTGCCTTATTTGCTTGGGAGAAACTCACAACGTTAAGGCCTGTCCCAGCTGCCGTGAGTTTACTGCCCAGACTTTGTGAAACCGCTCATCCCGTTTAAAATCTTATTGTTGGGAAGAGTCTCTTTGAGTGAGGGATCAGCCTGCGGCTCACTCCATCATGTCCAAACCATCGACTTTGAGCCGACCTGCGACCACACCATTGGCGGTATCGGCGGCTGCCATACCACCGACATCGATGGTATCGGGCCCGGTACCTTCCTCTCAGCCACTGATATTGGCCTTACTGAGGATCCCAAAATTACCATCGACCGCGTTGACTTCCAAGGAGGCTCCTGCGGGCTCACAGGCAGCTAAGCCAACTAGGCTGCTTACTGCTGCCCAGCGTAAGCGTCCTGCCTCTCAAGAGAAAGAGAAGAAAAAGAAGAGGAAGGAGAAGCGGGGTTCGCCCCCCAAGGCAACCCGCCTTCCGACATCTCCTCTGACCCAACAGACTGGGGCCCCAGGTGAAGAGTCAGACCCACAGGAAGTTCTGGAGGTGTCTGATGAGGAGCAGACTGCCGGCTCGGTTCTGCCCTTGGAACCGCCCGTGATCACGGCTGCAGTATCTCCACCCGGTCACCCAGAAAGGGTGGACCACCCGGAGGATGTTCCGGCCCCACATTGGGCCTCGCCCAGTCCTCGGGTGGCTTCTGGCAGGAGTGAGTCACGCTCCACAGAACACAGGGTGAGACACCGGGAGGCCTACTTCAAACTGGCTCCGTTTCGTCCCTCGACTGGCTCACCATTCACCTCCGCATCACACATCAGGAAGTACGTTCGAGAACATGCCTGGCGAAAACATCCGGGCTCGTACCTGTCTTATTCTCCATCCTATAGAGACAGGTACCACTGGGATGTGAGACTTTGGTCACCTTGCTGGCAGTCCCATTCACCATCCCGCGAGAGGTACCATCCGCGGTATCGGCGATCGCCGAGTTGGTCGTTTTCTACGTCTTTGCACAACGGGAGGTCCCGGGAGCACTCACTCTGTTATCAGGCCATGTCTCCGCCACCGAGAGTCACTTAGACCATCACCCGTCCAGTCTCGGAGTCTGTTCCAGCACAGACTACGGCCCCGGCTACTACCATCACCTAGGTGATCCAGCGCCCATGGCCCGCTCTGGTACCGATCACAACAGCTTCCGCACCTCAGCCGATGGCCGCTGCGGCAATACCGTCCACGGTTCCGGTGACAGTGCCGACGGTCACCCTGACGCTACCGCCCCAACGGTCATCGAGAGAGAGGTCCGCAGACAGGTCCCTGTCTCAGTCTTTGCAGACCTACAAGAAGGACTTGGACTCCGATGAATCCACACCCGCGTCCCACGAGTCTCTGCCCTTGGTCTTCGGAGAACCAGGACCTGAATCAGCACCGGAAGACGTGAAGCAGTTCTCCGCCATCCTCCTTCGGATGGCTTCGGCGCTCGGACTGAAGGTCACAGACCCGGCTCCAGCGGTGCAGGACCCTGTATTCCAGTACGTGGATACCCGTCCACCATCCATGGCACCACTGCTGTTCCTGCCGGCCTTGATGGAGGCCCTTAAACACCCGTGGGCCAAGCCGGCGTCCGCCCAACCAATTTCTCACCGGCTTGAACACCTGTATCGTACCAGAAGGAGGACGCCGAATTTCTCTTCACGCATCCGGTGCCCAATTCAATCGTGGTTGAATCTCCCCAGACCAAGGGTGGTAGTAGGGCACACACCACCCCGCTGGATCGAGAGGGCCACAGGCTGGACACTTTTGGCAGGAAATTTTACCCTGCCTTATCTCTAATTGCCAGAGTGTCCAACACTTAAGCTTGCCTCGCGGCCTATCTGAGGAACCTGCTGGACAGATTCTGTCCTCTTCTGTCCAACCTCCCTGAGGAGAATCGGGCGAGTGCTATACAGTTCTTTAACAAGGTGGTAGCACTCACAAACCAGCAGATCATCTCATCGATGCACTCAGTGGAGGTGGCGGTGCAGGTTATGGTGGGCTCCGTCGCCTTGAGACAGTACGCATGGCTCCGATCGTCTGGCCTGCAAGAAGACAGCAGGAGAAGGATCGAGAACCTCCCTTTCGATGGCCAGGGGCTGTTTAATGCTACAACGGATGAGGCGATGGACTATCTCATCAAGGCACACCTGACGGCCAAGAAGATGGGCATACATCAGCCCCCTCAACCTCGCCGTAGCTTCGGCTCCTGGCCATCTTGGCGCAGGTCGTCGTCTTCGACCTATCGACCTTGCTCGCCTCGTTCAGCCCCGTCCCGGCTGTTGACCTCGTCCTTGGCACGGAGACCTCTTCAGAGACGCCCAACCTCTTCTTCGACGAAGTCCTGGTTTTGACCGCCTTCACAGGTCGCCACCACAGCCAGCCTCCCAGCAGCCTTCGAAGACCAACCGAGCCTGGCCCGACATCTCGCCGATTGGCGTCATATCACCACGGACTCTTGGGTTCTCTCCATCGTCCATCTTGGTTACGCCATTGAGTTTGGAAGTATACCCCTACAAAGTGTCTACTATTCCACCCTGGCCAGCTCGGCTCTGCTGGAAGAGATCCAGTCCCTGCTACAAAAAGGAGCGATCGAAGAACTTCCATCCTCAGCCAGTACCACCGGCTTCGTTTTACGGTACCGAAATCGGGCGGAACCCTACGACCAGTCTTGGACCTCAGAGGGGTGAACGACTGCATCCGCTCCAAGAGGTTCAAGATGGTCACTCTGTCTTCAATCCTGCCATTCCTTCGGCGAGGGGACTGGTTCGCCTCCATCGATCTTCGAGATGCTTACTTTCACATCGCCATTTGCCCGCAGCACAGATGGTACCTACAGTTTGCGGTCGACGGCACCTGTTACCAATACAGGGTGCTACCGTTCGGACCCTCCACCATGCCCAGGGTCTTTACCAAATGCATGCCCCCTGTGGTATCGTACTTGCGGACGAAGAGCGTCTCGATCTACCCTTACCTCGACGATTGACTGTTGGTGGCGTCCTGCAGGCAAAAACTCTACAGTGACATCCACCAGACTCTTTCTCTTCTGACCCTTCTTAGCCTCCGGGTCAATCCGAAGAAGTTGCACCTCGAGCCGGCGAGGGTCCTTGACTTCATTGGAGTGACTCTGGACTTGGTGTCTGCCAGGGCATACCTGCCTATTGAACGTCCACGGACCCTTCGTCGGGCCGTGTATGCTGTCTTCGATGTCCCGATGGTATCAGCGAGGAGGAGCCAGCAACTCCTCGGGTACGTGGCTTCGAGCACGTCAATGACCTACGTCTCTCGGCTCCGTGCACAGCCACTTCAACATTGGTTCGTCAGTCTTCAATCCACTCCTGGACGACCAAAGACGCCCCCTGCAGGTTCCTCGACAGGTGCGTCGCTCCCTGTTATCATGGCTGTCCTACCACCATCTACTGTCAGGGATGCCGTTCCAGGAACCGACCCCTTGGCTCACGGTGATGACAGACGCCTCCCTGTTCAGGTGGGGAGCACGCTGCAGAAATCTCAGAGTCCAGGGACGATGGATCGACGACGAGACCGTCCTCCATATAAACGCCCTCGAGCTGTTCGCCATCTGGAAAGCTCTGAGGGCTTTTCGCCAACTGGTTGTGGGCCACACAGTGCTGATCCTGACAGACAACACAACGGCGATCTGTTACGTCAACAGACAAGGGGGAACTCATTCGACCACCCTCCTCACCATAGGTCTTCAGCTACGGGACTGGTGTGTGTCGCTTCGAGTCCATCCAGTTGCGGTGCACCTGGCTGGACATGAAAACACAGTGGATGCCCTCAGCAGGTACACCTCCTGCCACCATGAGTGGTCCCTTTCGAGCACAGTGTTCCAGATGATACAAGACTGGTGGGGCGAGCCGACGATCGACCTCTTCGCCACCAGCCAGAACACGAAGTGTCGCTGGTAGTGCTCGAGAGCCGGCCGGGGTCACGGCTCTCTTGGCAATGCCTTCCAGTTCGAGTAGACCAAGGGGTTCCTCTATACGTTCCCGCCGTTTCCTCTCCTGGGCCGAGTGATCTCCAAGATCCTCGTGGACCCAGCCAGCGTCGTCCTCGTAGCCCTGTACTGGCCGAGGCAGCACTGGTTCGGGCCCCTGTTTGAGGCCGCTCACGGTTGACTCCTCAGGTTCCCGACAGCATCGGATCTCCTGTCACACTCTGACCGTCTCGTTCTCCATCCAGACCTGCCGCTCCTGGCCCTTCAAGCCTGGCGGATAATGCCTTAGACAATCCGACCATCCAGAACGTCTTGACTGCGGCCAGGAAGGCGTCAACACGCCGCAACTACCATTATAAATAGTGGAGATTCGTTACCTTTGCTGAAGCACGACATGAGCTGGTATTGCCTGTCAATCTGCCTACCGTACTCCATTTTCTCCTACACCTTCGGCAGCAGGACCTTGCCTTTCCATCCCTAAAGGTCTATCTTGCCGCTATCATGGCCTATCAACCTTGAGGGTCCCCATCGGCAGCTCTCTTCCACAATGCTACCATGAAGCAGTTCATGAAGGGCCTGCAACACCTTTATCCACCGGTGTCGCCACCGCTACTGCCGTGGTCGCTCTTCTTGGTGCTATTGCAGTTGATGAGACTGCCCTTCGAGCCCATTGCAACTGTGGATGACAGGCTCCTGACCATCAAGATTGCCGCCTTGGTGGCTGTCACCTCAGCCAGGTGGGCGAGTGAACTGACAGCTCTGTGGTCTGATGAGCCCTTCCTTGTCTTCCACAGAGACAAGATAGTCCTTCACCCTGACATTTCTTTCCTGCCAAAGGTGGTGTCAGGCTTCCACCTCAGTCAAGACATCATCCTACCAACTTTTTATCCGGACCCGACTACACCTTTGGAGTGATCCCTTCACTCCCTTGATGTTCGTCGGGCCTTGGCTTTCTATACAAACGGGACTGCATCTTTTCGACAGACTCTGCACCTCTTTGTGTGCTACGGCAGGCGTCGGAGAGGCCACAAGGTGTCCACTCAATGGTTCTCCAAATGGGTGGCCCAGACTATTCTGCTGGCGTATGAACTGGCCAAGAAGCCTCCGCCAGCCTTGCTCCGGGCTCATTCCACCAGAGCCGTGGTGACTTCAGCAGCTCTCCTGCGAGGAGTGGATGTGCAGGAACTCTACCGTGTGGCAACCTGGTCTCAACTATCGACTTTTGTGTGCCACTACAGACTGGACTGCCGGTCCCATAGAGATGCCCATTTTGAACATGTGGTGCTGGCTTCCATTCTCTAGGACCTGACCCACCGTCCAACTGGTAAGCTACAAAGTCTCCTAGTGTGTGAGGCACAGAGACCACGAAGAAGAAGAACAGGTTGCTTACCTGTAACTGTGGTTCTTCGAGTGGTCATCTGTGCCCTCACACGCACCCGCCCAGCTGTCCCATCTTCTTGGGTCCCTTATTGGCGGACTACAGAACTGAAGAGAGGCCGTTGGCTTGGTGGGCTGAGCATGCTCAGTACGGGCATGGGGGAAGGGTTCTCGCCAAGCTATTAAGCTCTAGAATCTTCTGAACGCTACCGCGCATGCGCGAAAGCTCCTAGTGTGTGAGGTCACAGATGACCACTTGAAGAACCACAGTTACAGGTAAGCAACCTGTTCTTTTTAAGCACTTAAAGTGTGTGTGTATGCTTGTGTCAAGAAATCTTATTCCATGTTTAGTCATGGACACTAGATTAATCAAAATTGATCTACTGACAAGGTGCTGAAGCCCAGATTTTTCTGGGTGGGTTGTTGAGACTAGCATAGATAGAAAGGTGCCAAGTTCTTATTCCCTCTTTCCTTCACAAACTGCAGATCAAATTTGATGATAAACATATGAGTAGAGCAATCTTTCTGTGACAATTCAGGATCAAATTGGGATTTCCTCTTCTGCCCACCCTCCCAGGTGACTCGCCAGATCCAGGAGCACGAGCAAGATTCAGCCCTGCGGGATCAGATGAGCGGCTACAAGAGGATGCGGCGCCAGCATCAGAAGCAGCTGCTGGCTCTGGAGAACAAGCTCCGGGCAGAGCTGGATGAGCACCAGCTGCGGCTGGACAAGGAGCTGGAGGCCCACCGCAACAACTTCTCTGCTGAGGCTGAGAAACTGGCCAAGAAGCACCAAGCTATCTTTGAGAAGGAGGTGAGAGAGGAGACTTATACAAGTGGAGGTAAAGGGCAGACCAGATGAGCCATGGGTGGAGATCAATAATGACAGTTTCTGCAGAAACAAACCCAGAGCTTGGACAAGTTATTTGACAAACAGTTTCCAGAATTACCCCACCCCCATATGCACACACACCATTAGAGGATTTTGAGCATTATAGTCCAAAAAAGGAACTTTTCAAGGCTCTGGATGAACTCCAGAAATTGGGTAGAGAGCTGCCAGATCTCTAGGAGGGATTCACTGGGAAAGTTGTGTTCTCTGACCTTTACACCCAGCTGACAACTTGGTGTAATGGAATATGTGAAGAATTAGCCCTGCCAAAAGTGAATCTCCTTCTTTGCTTGGTTCCACTCTAGCTCTTACAGGATTACTCTTTTGAGTAGTCCAGGCTAAGATGTGAGAAGTGCTGCATATCGGACTCCCATTGCTGCTCTTCATCTTCACCATTGTTCTTGGCCAGAGCAACCGTGACCTGGTAGCTGTAGAGTGGCTGGAGAGTCATTTTTCCTTTTGATCTCAGAGAAAATTCCTGTTGGATTCAACCAGTTATTGGTCGCACAAGTCAGTCTCCCCACCTCTGGTGTTTAGAAACCTTCTTTGGCCCTTGAATTTTTCTCTGCATTTATATGAAATTGTGACATTCATGGCTCCTTGAAGTTGGTTAAGGTCTTTCTGTACTGTTCCTCTCCCTTGTTCCCCTCCCTTTCTACAGGCAAAGGCAGCCCTGGCTGAGGAGAAGAAATTCCAGCAACATATCTTGGGCCAGCAGAAGAAAGAACTGGGCAACTTGCTAGAGTCACAGAAACGCCAGTATAAGTTACGCAAGGAGCAGCTCAAAGAGGTACTAGCTTTTAAAGGGAGTAGAAAATGCCTAGCATGAGGGTGTGGGGAAAAAGGTACATCAGCCTTCATTTTTTTGTTCCACATCAGCTTGGCAGTCTCCTTTCCAACATTCCTTATCCCACATTGACCCTTCCCCCATTTCCTTCTAGTTGTGCCTGCCCAGACTTCCTTTGTGCGGTGTATTTTCCCAACCTAGAAGGATGATGTTGCCAGTTCTTGGCCCTCCTTATCAGACTATAGTGCTGCTGTCCTTCTTAGTAACTTAAAGTAGGCTCCCTGCCAGAACTTATGGAGGAGCAACTATAGCATTAATCTAGTCTTATTAGGAAGAATAAATATAAAATCTAAACTTCATAGTTTCGGGGACTTATGGCAGGGGATATTTCATGGTTCTTATGAGTTGAAAGCTCACACAACGCTTTATGAATATAACTTTTTATAAATGAGATAAAGATGAGGCCACAAGATTGCTTCCCAAGAGTAAACAAGTAGTTATTTTCCCTTTGGACAAAACCATATTGTGGAAAAATATTTAGTAAGGGTTGGGCTTTCTACAAGGTTTATGATCTTTTTTGACTTTTCTTCAGTGACAGCAAGAGGAATAAGGATATGCTAAAATGCAGGAACAGGTAGTGAAAATTTGGTAACAAGCAGAATGTGAGTTGTTCTTTTAGGAATTGTTATCGGTTATTCTCTTTCCATCTGTAACCCAAAGTTTAGATTGTTTGGACAGTCTCTGTGTGGATGTAGTGGGAGGTATATCCGTATTGACCATTTTATGCTGTCATTCTGGTTCTTCTCTTAGGAACTGCAGGAGAACCAGAGCACACCCAAGCGGGAAAAACAGGAGTGGCTGCTGAGGCAGAAGGAGAACATGCAGCATTACCAGGCAGAGGAAGAGGCCAACCTTCTGCGCCGTCAGAGACAGTACTTTGAGTTGCAGTGCCGCCAGTACAAGCGCAAGATGCTGCTGGCACGCCACAATTTGGACCAGGACCTGCTGAGAGAGGTGGGCACCAGAACCAGACCTTGCTCTTTGGAAGTGAGGAAGATTATCAGTTATGGTTGAAAAGGCAGGACAGTCGGAAGTGTAAACAGAATAGTCTACACTTGTGTGACACCCGTGCATATGTCCTCTTCTTTCTTGGTGTGTCTCTGTGGAGATACTGTAGCCTCAGAAGAACTGGCATCCTGGGCAGATGTTTGAATGCCTGCCTTAGTGGGTGGTAAGTGGCTAAGAGTGTTGGAATATTAGGTAGTCCAGTTACAAGAAATGGACTAACACACTCTGGGCCATTGGTCCCCTCTGCTGAAGCTGGGCTGGCAGAAATAGGTAGTCCAATTACAAGAAATGGACTAGCACACTCTGGGCCATTGGCCCCTCTGCTGAAGCTGGGCTGGCAGAAAGCCTATCCTCACAGTAAAATAGTGCATTGTGTACTGAGATGATGCAGATTTTACATATGCAAACACGGTAATTCTTGAGCCTTTGCAAACTATACTGTAAACTATATTGTATACACTGTAAATATTTTTTCCTGTTTTATACTGGTAATGGAACAGAACTCTAAATGTCTAGCCCTAACTATTGAAAATCCTGTTCACAAACTTAATCTTTCCAGCTTCTGGCACTGAAAATTATCAGAAAGCTTTCTTTTGCCTGCCTGCTGTTCTGTTTTTCTAACAAAAAGAAATAATTCTCAGAATTCTAGTCCTTGTCCTCAGCCCTGCATCCAGTCCAGATGGTGAAGAATGCGTGTTGCCCTGATTTGCCAAGAGGCAGTAAGGGTGTCATAATTCTTAGCAGAATATGAAAATTTACTTTTTTAAAACTTCCTGGAGGGATTTCTAGGAGCTGTAGTGCAAAAATGTAACTTTTACATGCTCCAGTACTTCCAATTTTTAATTAGGGGCACCAGATGTTTTAAGAACCTTGATACTGTGGAGAACTCAGTCTATATGGGGCTCCTGTTTTGACCCCATGTATTTTTTGCTTCTTTCAGGAATTGAACAAAAAACAGACACAGAAGGATCTTGAGTGTGCTATGCTACTGCGCCAGCATGAGTCCACCCAGGAGCTGGAATTCCGGCACCTGCACACTGTCCAGCGCACCCGTACAGAGCTCACTCGTCTGCAGCACCAAACTGAGCTTTCGAACCAGTTGGAGTACAACAAGCGTCGTGAGCAGGAACTGCGCCAGAAACACGCCATGGAGGTCCGGCAACAGCCTAAGAGCCTCAAAGTAGGTGCTGCCTACACCCCGCCTTGCTACCACTGGTGCCCAGAAGGGCAGGATGCAGGGGTTTTGGAGCTAGGGAGGGGGCATCCAGGGGTTATGGAAATGGACAAATGTGAGGCTGGAGGTCTGGAGTCTGTAAAGGACTATTTGGGTGGGCCTGGTCCTTGTGATTGTGTGGCAGGGGTTCAGAAGCATCAGGTGGATGCTGATGCAGGAAGTGTGCATGTTGGGCACCTTGGACCAGAAGGATCTGACTTGGCTGTTTTGGAGCCAGGCAATCTTTGTCATGATGATCTACGGCATTGCAAACATAGAGAGCCTTTGGAACCAATTCAGGGTGATGTTATTGTAGACTCAGGAATAAAATGTCCAGACCTTTTGGGGAAGTGCATCCATGCCAAGGGGATTCTGAAGCCTGAACTAGACTGCCATGGGCATATGGTTCTAGAGTACAGCCAGGAGGAAGAAGAGGATCTAGAACTAAAACTGTCTGTTGGGGCTCTTGGACAGGACTGGTCACAAAAGAGAGCTCTGGATCTGGGTGAGCAAGGTTTGGAGGCTTCAGTGTCTGAACTGAGGAGTTCTGGGGATGTAGATCTGGTTTGGCAGCGCCTGGCTGATGTCATTCCAGATGGACAGGAAGCTACAGCTCTTGAGCAGAGACAGAGATGCCTTGGGCTTGAAGGAAAGGACAGTGAAGTCTGTAAAGGACAGATTCTGGATTTCACTGGACCTTGCTTGAAACAGCAAGAGCTCTGTGTAGAGGGAGCAACAGATCCAGAATTAAACCAGAAGTTTCTTGAAGGAATGGATCATTATAGAGAGGGTTCTAGGTTTTTGTTACCTATCCGGGGACACCCAAGTGTCCCGGAGCCTGATGGACAAGAGGCTGATAAGCTAGAGCCATTTAGATGTGAGGATAATGTATACCCTCATTCCTTACCAACTATTGTAGAGGAAGGAGCACTGCGAGGCCCAGGTGATGGCTGCCCAGCCCCTGAAGACCCCTACAATCAATTGGGCAGTAGCAAACCCCGCCCTGTTCCAGCTCCAGTGGCAGCCATTCTGCCGCATGTGCTCTGTGTAGCTTTGGCATTGTTGGTCTCTGCCTATCCCTGTGCCCCAACTCTCCTGCTGCTCCTAGCTGCTCTTTGGGCCCAAGGTGGAGGATTTCAGGAGATCCTCCTGGCCCTTGAGGGGGTGCTGGTGGGCTTGGGGGTTACATACACCCTCCTACATTCTATCTTCCTCCTCTCAGGTGCATCCTTTCTACTGTTGGCCAAGATGGTGGGGGCAGTGGGTGTGGTGGGCCTGAGTGCCAGTAGGGGGCGCTTGTATGTGCCAGTCATCCTTCTGGCCTCCTACCTTTTAGCATCTCCCTGGCTTTTCTTGCCCCTTTATCTATTGGGGGCAATGGCAAGGCACAGCCTAAGAGGATTCCCTCGGCGTGCCCGCCGTTTTTGGCTGCTGGTCCTCCTTCGTCTCCCACGCCCAGCTTTCCGCATCCTACAGCACCTGGGCCTGGTGAGTGAGCGAGGGCTCTTCCGCCTCTTCCCCAAAACCAACAAAGGTGGCTTCCGTAGCCGTATCCCAGTGCTGTCATGCCAACGGCAGCCGCCACTTCCCTGGCACCGCAAAGCCATAGTTCTCCTTGCCAAACCAGTTTGCAGCCTCAACAAATTCCTCGCAGAAGTGATTTGTGCTCAGCTGCCACCTTCAGCTCTGCGCTGCCTCAAGGGGCTGCGTGTCTTGCGGGAGGAAAGGCCTAGCCGCATCCCTCGCTTGATGGCCCGCCGAGCAAGGCAGAGAAGCCGTTCCATGGACTCTGTGAGGCGTTCTAGTAGACGGAGCCGTGGGCAGACCGCTCAGCCTACTAGGAAGCCCTGGAGATAATTGGGCTTGAATGCTCAGAAAGAGCCTTTGTGGTCTAGGACTCCCCACAAACCTCTTCTAAAATGGTGAGATAAATAATTCAGGCAGAACTTTGATGCCCTGATCCTTAGTCTAACACTCAGAATTCTGGGAGTTTGGCCAGTCTCTGGAATTCTGGAAGAGCAGGCAAAGCCACTTGCAGTATTGACAGTGAAAGCTACTTCATTCCATCCTATGTGTAGTGTTGGCATAGAGGGAGAAGCAGCATGAGGAGACAATTTAATGTCCTAATTCCAAGAGAGCCCAAGCCGCCTCTGGAGGCAGGGTCTGCTTGATGAAAGGGGTCTTGACATGGGGTGAGGGGAACCAGAAGTTTGTGCCAGCTCCCTATTTGTTTACATATTGGAGGTGGATGGGGGCATTGTTGTGTGTTCATTATCCTAACGAGGAAAGAATCATCTGACACCCTTTTGAGCTGGCAGTTTGGGTGGGTTAAAAATTTCTTGTACCCATTCAGGCTGGCTGGGGAATGACAGGGAGAATTTTGGGTTGTGAGTAAAGCTGAAGCCCTTTAAAAAAGATGTGAGATATGTATGCTAACGTATTTGTAGACTTGAACCTGACAGGCCGTGAATCGGCACAACTCAAAGAAAATAGTTTGGTAGTAGGGGCTGCAGATTTGTAGAATGCTCTACTCCTACACACACTCTCTAGTAGCCTCCTTTCAAACATTTGGGCATTGCTGCTCTCTGCACAAGGAGGAGATACAGGTGGTCCTGGTTTTGACAAACATATCAAGGCCAAAAGAAGGTGAAGGGTGTTGGGGCTTAGAGTATTAATATGACTGGACCTTCGTTCTAAAACTTGGAGAAAATACTTTTTGGACTACTACTCCTGTAATCCCCCAGGTAGCACGTTCTGTGGCCATGGTTGCTGGGGCATTGTGGGAATTGTAGTCGCAGAAAGTACCTTTCCAAGATCTGCTTCTATTCTGAAAAAGTTTCCATGCAAATAGAACTGTTTTGCTTCCCTCTCTTTCCTCTTGACGTGGAAGCTGAAGAAATTAAAAGGGTGCACATGTTTCAAGAAAGCAGACTCCTCCCAGCTCCTGAGGGCTTACAAATTTAGGTGATTCTTTCGCCGTTCAAATATATATATTTTTCCATCATTTTATAAATATATATATATATATATTTATCATTTCCTACCCTATTTGTAACATCCCCTTCATTTCACTTTTTTGTTTGTTTTGACTTGAATGTATATATTTGTGTATGTTTGTAGGACTGGGGCTTGGAAACCTTTATATAAAACAGTTTTTGCAGGGTGGGAAAGAGTGCTAATGTGAGTTTTTTTTATTTTAAAAAATATAATCTGACCGAAAATGGGAGAAATCTACAAGAAGCAAAATTGATTGCCTTAAATTTTTCATTTGAAGGTCCAGTGGGCTAACCATAAGGGTTTTGTTTTGTTTTTTTAATGGAAAACCATATTCTAAGCCCTTGAAATATTGGCTCTGCTTTTGACCAGTTTGCTTTATGTAAGCAGCTGAATTTTAAGGTTTAATGTGCATGTTTTTTTAAAGTTACATAGATACCAAGCTGGCTTGATATTTAATACCTCCCACAGTGTTGAGAAAGTTGTGGGTTTTGCTAATGAAGGACCCAGCCTTTTTAATACATATGTGGAAATTTAGATCGCCTAATTTTTTGTACTACTTGATGCCTCAGATTTTTCCTTTTGCCAGGGACTCAACGTATCACCTTTTTACCCAAGAATCTGGTGCCTGATCTTTCAGGCCTCATACCTGTACAATCACTTCTACTTCTTTTATTCTTACCCATTCCTTTACATCTCTTTCACAGCATAGGTTCAGACTTGGGAGCCATTTTATTGAGCTTTGCTGAAAACAGTTTTGGCGCATGTCTGTTTGGCTACTCCATCTCCAGACTTTTCTGGCTTAAGCCAAAAGAGCAGTCACAGTGGAGCCCCAGCCAGCATTGTGCTTTGTTGGCCCAGTAGCACCGAGACATGGTACCTGCATTTCTAATACCTGCAGCAGCCATGTTGAAGAGTTCTGGTTTACACAAGTTCCTATAAATCCACCCTGCTAATAATTGTGCTGTTGGAAATAATTGCCTTGCGTGTTTTAGCACAAAAACACTATGGCAGTCTCCCCCAATCTGGTGCCCTCTAGATACATTGGACTACATCATCTACTGTTCACTGTTTCTGGAAAGAATCAGGTTTGGAAAGGTCACTGCAGATACTGATACAGTTCATATGAAAAACTTTGCTGCTAGCTTTTTTTTTTAAATCAAATTTTTAGGAAACAAATTGATCTGTTTTTTGCCATGAATACTGCTACAGATCCAGAATCATACAACGAATGGCCCGGGTTTTTGTTTTTCACTTGAATCTGAATGATTGGACCTGAATATCAGCACCTTTAATCTCCTTGACTACACTATGAGTGATCTACTTTATAATAAATTCCATTTCTTTCAAAAGTGTTTACTTCAAGTACATTTGCTCAGGTAGAATTTTTCACATTCCTTCTTCCTCATTCTACATTAGGTGACAGCAGACCATGTTTTCACACATTTAAATCATTTTGAGAGTAGTAGGCTATACTTCTTCTAATTGGTGATTTATTTTTAAATTGGATCTGTTCATATTATAATGTTTTTTTATCATGTTTTGATTATGTCTGATTTTGTTTTTAATTCCACATTCATCTATTCTGGATTTGTGTCCCATGTGTGCATTGAGCACTTGCCTTGTACTTCTCCCTTTTTTGGTTCACCTGTGGTCTGTTATTTATTCCAGTTTTGTTTATCCATTGGCTTATTTTTAGCATTCCTCTAACCTTTTTTATAGCCAAACTTAGTTTCATTAATCCAGATTCAATTTTGTTCATTTTAATATTGTACTTGTATTTCTTCCCATTTTCTGTGCGTGTTTGAGCTGTGTTTTTCCCCTACCCTCCTTGCATATTTTTAAAAAATTTATCTGTTAAATATTTTTAATTTATTTCTCCCATTTTGTGTGGGGAGAGGTGTTCATCTGTGGTTTATTTATTTTTCCCTTCCCTGTTGTGGATGCATGTGAAATTTTGAAGGAAAAAAATCAATAAAAAAAATTCTGCACCACAATTCAACACCTCCGTATTGTGAGTTTTGAGTTTGATTCTTTTCTCACATGTTAAATAAAATGAAGCACTATAAGCTTAGGAGCTGGGCTACGAGTCTGTTTTCACACCCTCTGCCCCCAAAACACTTGCATTTCATCTTGTACCCTAAGTTTACAACGTCCAGAATATTTCTTGTTACAGTATGTGTGTGCTCTCCCCTGTTGTCTCATTTTCTTACTAGCTGTGAGAATCCCCAACTCTCATAAATCTAGGCACTCAAGATTTGGAGCTTATTAAAATATGCAAGCAGAAGAAGAAAATTAGACTTCTAGGTGGTCTTAACTAGGTTCTCTGTTTTTTGTTAAAGAGTGCTGGAAACAAAGAATAATAATTGTAGTCATGAAAAGATTCACTTTGGTGGGGCAGCTAGCTCAGGCAAGTGGATTTGGGCAACACAGAACTTTTGAATGTCAGGCAGCTTTGACTTGTGAGGCAAAGCCAAGCAAGAGATCCTCTTATTCATGTTGGTGAGTTTAGTCAAGTCTTTCTGAATGATTGTGTCTCACACAAACAGTGGAGAGATGGGGTGAAATTTGCTTTTCTTGCTTCTGGAAATAACCATCTACGCATAACCAAGATCCACACAAAATAATTATACACATGGCTTCCACACAAAAATTGGAGCTAATCATGGCCGTTACTAGGTTTTGTGCTAATGTGGATTCCCACGTAGATTTGTACCACCTCTTCTACCAAATGTCCCCTGCCCCAGGCATTCGGAGTCTTCTGAGGCCAGCTGTGACAAAGACAAAGAGGGCTATGAACGATTCCAAACTGCTTTGGTGTAGAGTACTAGTAGACAGCAGTCTCACTTTGGGAAGCTTCCTTCTGGGCAGTCTTTTATGCATGCCTATGAGGGTACTCGCTTCCTTCTCGCTCACTGTCAGAATCACAAATTTTCTGACAGTCCAGCTGTGGAACCAGGTTTTCTCCTCCCCCAGACACCAGGATTACCTGCCCTCTTCCACTGCACAGCCCCTGTCTAGTCCTGGCAAAAAAAAGTGAGTTCTTGCCCTTACTCATCCCTTTTGGAACATAAGAGGACTTTTGTCAGAGTTTGGAAAAATTATCTTTTAGGGCTACAACTTCCAGAAGTCCTGGGATTACATGATCCCTGGTCGTGCTGACTACGAGCTATAGCTCCAGAAAGTAACTAGTCCAAGCTCTGGCTTTGATCTAACCTCTGTTTGATCATAACTTTGCAGACCAATCAACAGCCTTGCCACAAGATGGCCGAGAAACAGAAAGTAAATTTGTTTTTTTGGTAGATCTGACGTTATTGTTACTCATAATACCACTCTGAAGTTTTAGGAAAAGTGGAGCATCCAAGACTCCTCTATTCCCCAATCCTCTCCCTTCCTGATGTGTTTCTTGGGGAATCTGAATGCTATTTAAATAAACCAGGGGTGGGGTAAGTGTAACCCTCTGAGTAATGTTGGACTGTAGTTCCCAGCATTCCTCACCATGGGCTATGCAAGCTAGGAGTAAGGAAGTGGCATTCCAGCAACATCTGGATGGCTGCACTTTGCCTACCCTTGAGATATGAAGAAGCCAGCAGAGGGTAGTTTTTTAAAAAACACAATATGGGTGTTGAGCCACCCTGTCATTGAGCTGAATGTAGGTACCCATTATCAGAAGATAGCTCTAGAGAGAGTTTCAAGTGAAATGCATCCATGTTCCTCAGTGTCCAGCATCAGGGAGGGTGAGAAGTTGTTGAAACAGATGGGTAGCTGTCCATAATGGCACAGTACTGAAAATGTCACACATGATATACAGGTTATACATGTTCCTCCCAAAGTTACTTCTCCACACTTTGAGGAAGATCATATCCATGTCATTCATTCCATTCTGTATTGTTGTTTCCATCTCAGAATACAGACATTTATCATTAATTCTATCATACATCATACATTTTCAGTGAAATATTTACACTTCCTAGTAGCTTTTCTCACCTCATTTACATTTGTGGTTTTTAAATATCAAAATAAGCCATCGGCAAGCCGAGATTAGATCTGAGGAAAAACACATACTGTTTAGCCCTCCCCTGAGTGAAAACAGCAGAGGCTCTGCTTTAAAGCTCGCCCTTTAGTCCTGTTTGTTTTTGATGTATGAGCAAGAGCCAGTACGCAAAGGTCCCCTTACAGGGTGGACCTGAGCAGCATTGCCGCTGTTCCCAAGGGGCCTGGTGGGGAGGACAGATAGAGACCCTTATGCTAGAATGAGAGTGGTGGGATCAATGCTTGTTTATTCATTTAAAATATATTTAACCAGCAATTCAGCCGTCCCTTTAGCTGTTTTCTTGACTCCTGAACCATTCAAAATTCAGTCGTATTCAAAAACACTTAGTTGCTGGGAGAGGCTACATTGTAATTTTCATGTCAAAACATTTGTATCCTACTGCTCTTCCATGATAGAAAATACAGAATAATATTATGCCAAGTTAGCTGTTTGGTCCATCTGGCCCAGTAGTGTTTATTCTTGACTGTCAGTGGCTTTCCAGGGTTTGAGACAGGAAGAGCTCTTGCCAGTTCTGCTGTATGATTTTAACTTCCAGCTCTCTTCAGCTCTTATCATTCACAGTATTGGGTGGGGCTGATAGATGTAAGCAAAAACTATTGGAAGACCACAGGTTACCTGTACATACTCCTAACTAGAGGTGCTGCGAATTGAACTTGGGACCTCCTGCAAGTGAAGCAGGGGCCTTGCCATGGAGAATGTAGCCTTCCAGATAATGTTGGATGGCCAGTCCTCCCAACCTTACTCACTATTAGCTGCTCTGGCTAGTAGGGATGATGGGAGTTGCAGTCCAACATCTGGAGGACCACAGTTTGCTCATCCCTAGACTGCACTTTTTGTTCCTTCTTGCTACGTCCTTTTAGAATATTGAGAATACTTCTCCCTGTAGGAAATCTCAGGTGGAGCAATAGAACTGCAGGCTCTCCCCACCAAAGGCTAACTGGTGGGAGTTTTTTGTCTAACACATGATCCTGTCTCTCTCTCTCTCCCCCTTCCTCCTCTTCTTTCTCCTCTTCCTCCTATCACTTTTTGGTACAATCTTCCTTTGTTCATTGTTTTCCTTCCCCTCCATTTGCTTGGGCTATCTTGTTTTTGCTTTCTTCTTGGCCTCCTCCTTTGTCCTCCTCCCCCTCTTGCTTACCCCAGTCCAAGGAACTGCAAATCAAAAAGCAGTTCCAGGACACCTGCAAGATCCAGACGCGACAGTACAAGGCCCTTCGCAATCATCTCTTGGAGACCACCCCAAAGAGCGAGCACAAAGGGATCCTGAAACGCCTGAAAGATGAGCAGACGCGCAAACTGGCCATCCTCGCCGAGCAGTACGACCACAGCATCAATGAAATGCTCTCCACCCAGGCCGTAGGTACCCCACTCTGCCTTCCCCCCACCACCCTGGGCTAGAGGGTGAAGGAGGGGGAATCAGCCCATTTTCCTAGTCAGGAGAGGGTTTCCCACCTTTACTGTGAAGCCCAGTCTGAAAAAATTAATTCCTGCTCCTTTTTTCTCTCCATTCCCCAATTCTGGTCATCGGACAGTTTTTATTGGATTGACTCATTTTAATTTTGTAGAGAAGCACAAGATTTTGACTGCCTTGGTGCAGAATTAGACAGTCCTAGGTAACAGTGTGCTGGCTGTGGGAATCCAGGGAGTTAAAATATGAAAAAGTAATTTTTCTAAGTTGTGGACTTTGTTGAGTAGATGCACTCTTCATGACTTAAATGCCTTAAAAATGTGGTACACCCTTTCTTTGTGCCCTTGTTACTCTCAGAGTATCAGTCTGAGGTTGATCACTGTAAATTATTTTTTGAGGCTGATGGAGACCCACTTGCTTAAGGCTACCAAGGGCAGCCTTCTCCAGTCTGCTACATCAGGATGGTAGCAGTTTAGTCCAATACTCGTGGGAGGGCAGCAGGTTGGTGAAGGCTGCCTCTGGTGGGGAGGTTAGCTATTACCTCTGAATTGTATTTTAAATTCTTGACTATAAAGTGCCAGGCCTGGATATTCTTTCTGTTATTCAGCACTAAGGTCACGCACGCACACGCACACACACCCTTTTTCCTGGAAAACTGTTATGTGTTTCTCTCCCTTGTTAGGCAGAGATTCAACAGGTTCAACTTCCCCTTGCTCTGGGGTAGGAGGAACATCACCTGTTGAATTTCTTCCTGTCTCACAGCAATTACAAACCAGGAAGCCCTGCTACTCAGAAGCCCTGTGCCTTGTGGTAGATAATCAAGAGTAGGTGAAATAATCCCTATGGCTTTGTGAAGCAGGAACTAATGGGGAAATTTCGCTCAGGGACAGAGCCCATTGTCCAAGTTTGGTTCCAGAAGCAGCTGTAAAACAGTGGGAAATCTGACACCTCTGGGAGGTAAATGGTCTCTGCCTCTCTTTCTAGAGACGGCCACCTTCACCTCTGCATCAGCTCTGTGGTGCTGTCTCCTTTCCTTATCTCTCCATTTGTCCCTTCTTAGTTGCGGTTGGATGAGACACAAGAGGCAGAGTACCAGGTTCTTCGGATGCAGCTGCAACAGGAGCTGGAGCTGCTGAATGCCTATCAGAGCAAAATCAAGATCCACACCGAAGCGCAACACGAACGGGAGATCAAGGAGCTTGAGCAGCGGGTATCCATCCGCCGGGCCCTGCTGGAGCAAAGGGTATGTGCCTACACCCCTTGGCTTGTTCTCAGAAATCTATAGCTCTTCTTTCCTTAACATGCTGCATAAACATCAAAGCTTGGGAAAGTAACCAAAACATGAAACATGACCACTGACTATGCTAGCAAGGAGTTGTGAAAGTTATGCTGGAGAAAATTAACTTTTCCACATGCTAGTTTGTCCTAACCAGAGGATTGATTTCCTTCCCATTCAAGAGTCCTAATCTTCTTGTATTAGTCAATGATCCTGAAGGATATTTCGTGGAGCACCCAAAATTCCATGCACACTAAAATTTCTAATGATGAATACAAATGTCTTTCATAGCTGCCTTTCTCTCTACACCAAAAGCTGCCATTTGCCTTACAAAGTTGGTTTTAAAGTCTATTCCATATGAGAAGAAGGTTTGAGTAAGGAAAATCCTCTAGGACTATTATTTTCACTGCCCATCTCATCACCATGACTCTTCAATCCAAACTTAGACTATATTTCTGCGACAAATACCTATATGCAACTGTGTTTTCCCTGAGTGGTTTTAAGACACAGTTTATCCATTCTGGGTTTATCTCTCTTTGTTTTTAGCAAACTTGAATACCCTAAGTAGAGCTCTGAAAATTCTAGTAGCCAACCACTGATTTTCTGCTAGCCAGTTGGGAAGACCAATCCTACAATAACACAACCACAGTATTGATATGCATGCTCAGCATATGTTGCACCTATTTTATGATAGTTCCTAGTTCCCACCAGTTTCTAACTATGGGTTTTGATATGTGAACCACAATCTTTTTAAGAGCACAGTTCTGTACACACTTAATTAGGAGGAACTTCTGTACAACTCAGTGAAACTTTACATCAGAATAAACTTGTATGCCTGTGAACAGGTTGTAAAACATACAGCATTTGTTTAACAAAGGCTCTTCCTTAAGTTGTCATAAAAGTTTTGCATTCATAAGATGTAACCAAAATACCCGCTGTGCTCTAAAGCTTTTAAAAGACTACACAAATCCTGTGAAAGAAAAGAAGGTGACTGTCTCCTTTCTTTACTGCCATGATGCCTTCCTTCACTTTTTTAATTCTAAAGCTACAAGCCACTAGTCTGTACTGTGAGGAACTAAGTCAGAAAAGAACCCTTGACCCAATATAACTTTTGCTTTTAGTCTGTAATATCAGCTATCTCTGATTTAGGAAAGGTGGTTACAGCTGTGTTTCCCTTCCCTCCACCCACCTACAAACATACCTTCAGAGTGGTTTTCCCCACCTTCCTGCATCTTCCCCACCTTTTACAATTTGTACAAATGAATCCAAACTGTAATAAACATTGGAGACCTCCTTCAGCCTTTTCCTTACTGCCTTGCTCCTGATCAGAGAAGGAAGGGGCGAGGGGAAAAGCACCCTCTAAAAAGCAAATAGGTTTGCTTTAGGGGTATAGTTACGGGGAGGGGAAAATGAGGGCATTGCCCCCCTCAAATAGGGATACTGCTTCTCCCCTGAAAAGATAATTTTCCTTTATCCTTTAATTTCTAGTGTTCCAGAGAGTGAGATACTGAAGATCATTTATGCTTAGAACTCTTACATTTGCTCTGTTCACACTCCTTTAATAAATTTGCCTGCCCCCTTTCTTTGGCTGCCTAAACTGTATTGCTAAATGCTTGATTGAAGTTTTAAGTTACTGCAGTGCTAGAAATTTGGGACTGAAGGAAAATTTAATAGAGAACAGAAATTCATTTTGGGGGTCAGAACACCCCAATTTTACCCCCTCATAGCTATACACCTGGTTTTGCAGGTAGCTGCTTCTAAGTTTGGTCTGTCATCTCTTTCTTCTTTTGCATTTTCATTTATTGTAGATTGAGGAGGAGATGTTAGCCTTGCAGAATGAGCGTTCTGACCGGATCCGGAGCCTCTTGGAGCGGCAAGCCCGGGAGATCGAGGCCTTTGACTCGGAGAGCATGCGTCTGGGATTCAGCAACATGGCACTCACAGGCATTCCAGCTGAAGCCTTCAACCAAGGCTATACTGCACCCCCTCAGCCCTGGCCCTCCCGCCCTGTTCCCCGCAGTGGCTCCCATTGGAGCCATGGTGTCCAGAACACAGCCGGCGCTCCTCACGCATGGAGACAGCCCCCCATGCTGGCCCCACCCCCTTCAGCTTGGCTTCACCCTCCTTCTTCTTCTCCTTCTTCCTCCTCTTCCTCTTCCTCCTCAGCCCCCGGTGGCCGTTCCAATGTGGTCATGCTGAGGAACAGCCCACAGCCGCTGCGGCGCACGGCTTCGGGTGGCCAGTCGGACCAGGGCATCAGCCGCTCAGCCAGTGTCACCTCTCACATCCTCAATGGGTCGCACTTTTCCTACTCGTGAGGTGATTGGGCAAGAACAGGGAGACTTTTTCCAGAAGGAGACAGGGGATTGGCTGTTGGAAAGGGGTGGGAAGTGGGGCATGTTTGCCAGGGCTCAGCAAGCTTAAAAAAAGGGGGTGGGGGAGATGCTGTGAAACTGAACCCCAGTGGAAGGCTCCTCAGCCATCATTGGTAGCCTTTGAGTTGCCACCACCTCACAAGCACAGAGATGCAGAAGATCGGACTGTGAGATTGGAGAGGTTGAATTCTTGCCCTCTGGAGCATGCCTGGTGCCTCCTCAGATCGTGGTTTCCTATCCGTCGCCAAATGGATGGAGACACCGAAGCTGTGGACATGACGTTGGCCATCAGTCCTTGCATCCCTGGTTGTTGTCGGTCACTCCCCCAGCGTTGCTGCAATCTGTAGATGGAGAGAGATATAGAACAGTGCCCCAACAGTGGAGACTAAATTAATCTTTTCAGGGTGGGACTGAAAATACTCCCAATCCCACACCTGGTAAGACAGAAAGACAGAGGAGGGGGGAAAAAAAGATCCCACATTGCAACAGATCCACAATTCTTGATTGTGTCCCCATAGCTTGCCTGCTGGGGGCTTTGAACAGAGCTGCTGCAGTCAGAAAACTATTTTATTACCTTTCTCCTGCATCATTGTTCCTTAAATCAGTTGGAGTAGTGAGAGGAATTAAAATTAGTGGGCCTGGATTTGGAGAGAACCCTGGATTGACGGTGGTGCCAGTCAGTCTGTGCATGCATAGAACTATCAGACTGACAATGAAGAACTTTCCCTCCTTTCTTGGGTGCAGATGTTGGCTTTTCGATCCTGTCTGAAGCCCTACAGACAACAGAACTCAATCTGCTTCTGGACCATCCTCACCAGAACTTTCCTTATCTCACCACAGTCTGTTGGATGGTGAGGGAGGTGTACATTGCAAGATGCTCTTGGCTCTTGCCGGCCATTGTCCCACTTGTCGGAGAGATGAGCTTGCTCCAACTCTCGAGACTTATCTTGGCACCATCCTGGTCCCACATGATTGGGAACAGAGGGGATGGGAAAGAAGGATGGTCCTAAAACAGTCCTCACATTCCTGTCATGAGCCAGAATGTAGACTTTCAGTAGTGTCCTCAACTCACCTGCCCATTTGTCTGTTTGGAGATATATATTGAAGTCCATGCAATCCCAGGTATCTTTTCATCATGAAAACTACATCTCCCTTTCTAGGGGTGGGCGTGAGGGGTAGAGAATCCACCTCATCATTCCTATAATTCAGAGGGACTTTAAAGTATAGTCTTTCCCCAATCCTAAGTGTTAACATTTAGTTTCCTGACCACAGTCTTAAGTCTCCAAAAGATTAAGTTCTTACTTCCCTGTTGCACCTGGTTTTCTCCTTGCAACCTCCTCCTAGAGCCCTTTTGCCCCTTACATATTTGCCTCCTGTCACTCCTTTGGCCACTGCTCTTCACATGGCTGATGTGCACCCTACATGCCCTGTTTAGTTTACCCAGATCTGTAGCCCCAAGTTCATAGTTGCATGCAAGAGATCAGCTGCCCAGCTGAATGAAGAACATCATTTGGAATAGGGTTTAACTACAGAGAGGACCCTTCTTCACCCCACCTTTCTCCTTCTTATCCCTTTCTACCCCCAATACATACACCTCTGAAGAAAGTGTATACAAAACACCCAATATGATCAAACCCCAAGGCTGGCTACCCAGGGTTTGGGATCAGGGTCAACTTGTCACAATAAGGAAATGATTTTTAAAGGTCCAGTTGCCCTCCTTCTCCTCTTTCCTTTATCAAAAGAATTTTCTGTAGTTAAAAAGAATGAACCACTTTTCTAATGGAAAACAGTCCCTCCCTTAGTTCTCCCTAGGTCTTCTGTGGGTCAGACCAAAATGATGCCACTAGCCAGTAGAAACCTGTTCTGAACATGATGTGCTGCCTGCCCAGTTAAGGAGGAGAGTTTCAGAGTAGGCCTGCCAACTTTGCCTATTAAAGGAGAACCTTGAAAATCCCTTTCCATGCTCTAAATCATGCTTTTCTCCCCACCTCCTTGTGGACCATGTTGAAGTTTCAGACAGTATTTCTGCTAAATGCAGAGAGAAGCCAGAACTAAGAATCTGGAAATTCTTGTGTCATAAATAGATAAAAAAGGAAAATCTGCAAATAGAGATAGTTTTGTATCCCATTTCTTCTCCAGCAGGAGACTTTGAAACTCTGGCACACTCTGGTGCCTTTCAGATGTATTGGCTTATAACTCCATCATTCCTAGCCAGTGTGGCCTTTGGAAAATAGGAGTAGCGAAAGTCTGAAGGACATCTGATTGATGAAAAGTGCTGTAGCATATAAACAGGAAAGCAAAGCTTCTTTCAGGACTGTTTTAGGGTTAAGAAGAAGAAGCACAAATACACATTCATTCAGAGTTGGGATCCCAGTGCACAGGTATTTAAAATTGTAGGAGGGATGTCATATTGAAAACACTTCTAAAACACCCTGTTATAGGAAGCCTGCCTTCAGAGCTTTATTTTCCTTTCCCACTAATTGCAGATGAGAATATTTCTAGATGCTTCCACCTTATAGGAAGGAATGCCACATTCACACCCAATAGCAGATGAGGTGCTAAAGCTGTTACTGAACTGCACTATTTTGAGTTTCAGGTGGGAGATAAAATGGCTGAGTAAAGTCCTGTATAAAGGAAAGCAAGATACCAGAGACAAGCTGGAGTCTGTCCTCCCTGCAGTGCAATATAGACTCATGGTTTTCCTGTTGGGAAACTATTAACTCTCTGAGCTGTTGTCCAGAGGTGCACAGTGTAAGAAGAGGTCTGGTTCTCGTCTGCTGATTGTGTGAATTATGCCTAGGCTCAATCAGGACAGATGTGTGAGATGTGAAGTGGGAATTCCAGTTACTCAAGGAAGAATGGGGCAATCCAAGCTTCCTATCCTTTAGAAAAGCAAGTGGGAAACAGTTTTGCCATCCTGAAGAGACATGGGAGAGGGTGTGGAGTTAAAAATTCCTCTTTGCAGATTTCTCCCTAGTGTGCAGGAGAAGTTTGCTTTATGTCCTCTACAGAACATAGACACCATTTCTGAGTGATGCATGAAGCAAAGTCCAAAGGGAGGGGTGCGTGTGAGCGTGAGGGGAAAATACAGTACAGGTTCTTTAAGAGAAGCAAAGACGGTGAAACTCATTTAGGCAGTTCTCACAGAGAGTGAAATCTCAGTTGGAAGACGATTTTGAAGCAGAACTTTCCCTCAGTGTGAGGGAAATATTAGTGTGCTAGTCCTATTTATAGGAATAAGATACTGAGGTTTGCTAGATACTTCCTTCTCGGCGTGGGGAACTTTGAAATAGTTGTTCCTCCATTACAAAATGCGTGAAGCAACTCTTCTCCACCCTCATGTCCATCATCACAAATCCCCTCTGATAACCTGTCTGTACCCTCCCACATGGGCACTGGCTAGGCCTCAACCTTAATGTTTTCTTCCGGAAAGTTCTCAGATGTCTGAGGAAACCTGACTTCTGGAACCTTCTCCCACTGTTCATGTTAATTTTCGAAATAAGGCCACCGTTATCAACAAGTAGCAGGTGGGAGGGGGGATGAGAACGAGATTTTTCTCCCCCTTTTGTTACTTCAAGATGTTCAGTTAGTGATTTTCTGCCTGCCTGGGATTGGGAAGTGGGGGCATGGGGAGGGATGGGGCCAGAGGGGCTTGATGTATTATAATAATTAATCCTTTTGTTTCTAAAAAGAATCCTTTTCTGTTTTTTTGGTGCCATAACTTCCCCCATGTACAGTTTACCTCTTTCTTTCTTTCTTTCTTTCTTTCTTTCTTTCTTTCTTTCTTTCTTTCTTTCTTTCTTTCTTTTTTGGTGCTTTCCTTCTCTTTCCTCCCCTTCCCCTTTTTTTTCCTGTCTCCCTCTGTGTGGGTGATTAAAAAACTAATGTGAGTGTGTGTATGTATGTGTGTATGTCTTTTTTTATATATGAAGAAGAAATGTTGGGGGAAACTTAGACATATGTGTCCTATGGAATGTATTAGAAAATAAAAAAACACTTTTTTTAAAAAAAAATAACAGCAACCACAATGGGGCAGGGAAACTTGACTCTTACTGGGAGGGGGGAGCAAAAAATGGAAAAAGAACACAAGGATGGAATTGGTGGCTCTCCCAGGAGCTATCAGTGGGATAGATTTCAGGATGGGGTGAGAAATCTTTTAATAAAAATGTTGAATATTTAAAAACAAAAGTATTTTGTGTCTTTGGGCTTGGAGAAGGTTCCCCTGGGACAGAATCCTAAAATTCTTGTCCAAATAACTCCCTGCAACACACCAATCAACCTTTTATTTTTTAAATACGTGTTCTGAGAGGCATAATTTAATTTCCTTTTTTTCTCCTTTCAATTTACATGTGGGGATGCTAAGCCACCTGAAGTGTGTGTGTATGTGTGCGTACACAACATGAGGGGGGTAGTGGTTCTGAGCTGATAAACCTGGAATAACATTTAAATCTGTACGTGCAACCTACTGCATTGTGTTAAGGCATTTGAGTTACGTCAAGTCTCCTGATTTTCTGGCTTGAAAAACAGATTTTTGGTCTCTGAAACGTTTTGGCTTTAAGGTGCCACTCATTAAGTCTCTTGAGTTCAGTTGTCAACTGTTGCACATTGGAATGTATATGAGGGAACTTTCAATGAGAGCTGGTTCCTTCTTTCTTCCAAAATACTATTCTTCCCACCCCAAACAGCCATTATGATAGACTTTCACCAGATCCATCTCTGCATTCTGCAGCCTGCAGACATTCAACCCTCTTGCTTAAGAAGGAATTCCATTGCCTAGCAACTGGGCTCTGGAAGCATTCCCATAGCAACCACATCCCTGGCAGTTGGCTACCAAGTCAAAAGAGCAGCCCACCTCCTGCAGCAGGGGGGCTTGCTTTACACCAAAGGGGGTGATGGTTTGTATTCAGGGGGGCCAAAAGGGGCTGATTGTCTGTAAATAAGTTGGGAAGGCAGTGTGAGGACAGCTTTCTGGCAGAAACATTCCCCAGTAAGCCACTTGTGCATTCCCACTGCACTATTTCCAGAGGATCATCATTGTGTGGCGGAAGTCTCCACTTTCTAGTAATTAGCTGCCAACCCAATGGTATGTTGTGCTGTATTTAACTTCCAACCCAATGGTATATTGCTTCTATAGTCTTAACTGGCAGCTTTATATTCTTGGGTGGAGTTGGGCATGTGGTTTGTGTGATTCTGAATCTCAAAAATGTGGGAGTATCTCACATGTGCTCTCATGCAGAGTGTCTCAAGTTATCTGATGTGGGTTGTTGGTTATTATTATTTTTCAGTGTGCCTGAGAAAAGTATCATATTTGTGCCTATTGGCAACAATTTTTTTCCTTTTTACCCTGCAAACTTACTAGAGATGAGCAGGCCAATGGTTTGGGGACCAGTAGTGGTCTAGGAACCAGCTCTTTTGACTAGCACAGCTCAAAGTGCCTGGGTAGGGAATCGCTTTCAACCCAAAGGTGAGGCTAGTTCCTGACAAGTTCTCAGAGTCCATATTCGATTGGTAGGATAGAAAATAGCCAGAATGTTTTATCTCAAAGTTCTTACTGCTGGTCACTAAGCCTTTGGAAAAGCATTTTTGATCTGGTAGAAATGGGGGAAGGCATCCATTATAAAAGTTGAGAAACCATGAAAAAAGGTCTATGGTTCCTGGGGAATGTCAAGTCTTAAGTCTTGAGGTATCCTACCC
Organism: Ctenosaura bakeri; assembly: GCA_948474755.1. NCBI lineage: Eukaryota > Metazoa > Chordata > Lepidosauria > Squamata > Iguanidae > Ctenosaura > Ctenosaura bakeri. The sequence goes on along the minus strand of CAOLHI010000256.1, from coordinate 659,128 downwards.
ATGGTCTACTTAATACTGAAGGGGGCTGGGTAGTGGTGGTGCACATGTGTTCCACAGATTGCATTTTGCTCACCGCATATTCTACCACATGCATAGATATAACCTCTCACATGGTGCTAGTCTTACTTCCACTTAAGGGTGTCTGGTCATAACTGGAACTGCTTTTCCCATTTGGACAACAAAATGGACACAGCTAATGCCACTGCACATACGTTAAGGCAGATATCCATGCACACATACGATCTTCTGGCTGACTGCACAGTCTCAACTTTGGATGCAATTAATAGCAAGCTACAAGGCTTAAATACCTTGAAGGCACCAGATTCCATCTGATCTTGGAAATTAAACCAGGTCGGGCCTGGTTAGTACTTTTATGGAGGAACCACCTAGGAGTACCAGGTACTGTAGATTATATTTCAGAGGAAGGCAGTGGTGAACTGCTTCTGAGTATTCCTTGCTTACGAGAACCCCATGAAATTCATGGGGTCACCACAAATCAACAGGTGACTTGAAGACGCAAGGCTTCCAACAGGCTATAAAAACATCAGTTAGATGAGGGGCCTGAAGCCTTTTACTCCCCTGGTGTTTTGGGCTACAGCTCTCATAGTCTCTTAGAATTCTTCATGCTAATTGGGGCTGGAGGGAACTGTAAACCAAAAAATCTGTCAGGCAACAAATATTCCTCATCTCTGAGCTAGATGCATCTTGCTGTTGCTGCTGCTATGCCATTGTTTCCAAGGATCTCAGAGCCATGGCCTTGCATCACCACCATAAATTGCCATGGTCCAGCCTCTGCACCTATGGGTGCAAAGAATGAGAGGGCAACTTTGCAGCAATTTGCCTCTGCAAGTAAATTTTTTTGAATGGAATGTGTATGACAAAAGAAGGCAACAGCCTCCACACCTTAAATTTCTTCAGTAGCCTGATAATGCACTGTTGAAGACTGTAAGCACTGAATTTACAATAAAAACTGCATCAATAAAGTCAGCATTCTGCATCCAGTAGAAGTTAGGCATATACGTTTTGTCCATCCATAATTTGTTCTGCTTCTTGCAGAAACCCATGGAAATGTTCAGCTTGGGCTCCCTCGTTCCAGTTTTTGTGTTTTCCTAGGCCATTCCTCTGTATTGCCCAAATACCTCCAACCTTTTATTCAATACACTGAGGACTAGGAACTTGCTTCAGGCCCAGAATCATTTGGCAAACTGTACATTGCCTGATGCGCTTATATGTGAACCTCTGCTGATCTCTTCATGTAAGAAAAGAGAATGCTCATATGTCTAGCATATTTCCCCTGTATATATTAATAGTTTGTTTTGTCCTAATAAAAAAGGTAACGGAGTACATTTTAAAATAACAAAAAGACATGATACTAAAACAGCAAATAAAACATTAACTTAGTCGTTCAGAACATTTTTAAATGATCCAATTGTTAAAAGATAGTTTTAATATCATTAAAAACCTGGAGAAAGATAAGGTTCATCAGGTGCCTAAACTTCAACAAATTTGGCAGCAGGCAGAAAATGGGAGAGAGCTTAACAATAAGGTGCCAGTACAAAGCAGACCGTGCATTTCGGAGAAGGTCAGAGAACCACTATATGGCCTCTCCAAATTAACCCAATAAAACCAATAAGCAAAAAAAAGGGGGGGGGTCAGATGAGAGGCTATCTTGACAAAATATCAATCTACCATCCAGTACTAACTGAGAGTTATGGGATAAACATTTGAGTTCAAAAGTATGCATCCCTACCAGCTCAAGGGGGAAGACGGACACCTCTGTGCATGTTGAGGAGCACTTTCTTTCCCATCTAGCCCAAGAGAGCAGCAAACACACAGAGAGAGAGAGAGAACCCCTGTGTCCTGTGGCTAACAATTCCTTCTGAAACAGATTCTACAAGCCAATGGAAGGGATAGCACACATTGATATAGTTAAGCAATTTTAACGTCTGGGCATAATGGTTTTATAGATTCTCTTCTTATTACTGCTGTTCTCTCAAAATGTAGCCAGCTAGCCCTGCTCCGTATCAGACCCTTCTGCTTATCCTGTTGAATTGAGGCTCCAGATAATCTGCTTCAAAAACCAGCTCTGATGGCACTACTACAAGAGAGTCCACTCCTTCAGCCAGGAAGTATAATTAAACTTTCCATTCTACATCTAGTATCCATCCATTTCCATTTTTCCTCCCCCACACTCTGCTTAGGTCAAAAATGGAAGAGAGTTCTGAATCGCCCACAAGTGGCTCTCCTCAGGCTGACAAAGGAGCCACAGCCGGCTTTGCACCCAGGATATCAGAAGCGATGGCTGAACTCTTAGTGAACATGGTTACTAGCACTGCCAAAATGGTCCAGGTTTCTGCCGAAGCCCAAAAGACTGCACAGGTAACCCTGCAACTCTGGGCTCTGGATCTAGTGATGAATGCTGCTACTGCACAAAGCTAATGGGAAGGGTTTTTTTTTAACTTGAAAAACACAGGAGCATCCAAGATTATGCACGAAACATTCTGTACACAAAACAGAGCTTGGAAAGGTTACCTTTTTTTTTTAACCACAACTTCCAGAATTCCATTGCCAGCAGGCCCAGGCCATGATGGCTGCAGAAGCCTCGGAGCTGCAGTCTAAAAAAGTTAATTTTCCAAGCTGTGTTGCAAAAGATATGATGGCTTTTTTTCCAAACAGCTAGTTTTTGCCTAAGATAGCAAACATGCAACTGAGCTGTACTGTCGAGTGCAAATGAGTGTTTACATCAGCTCAGAAAGAAGGTAGCTCTCCAGACGTTTTCGGCTTCACCTGCCATAATTGTGGAGCACTAGCTATGCTGGCAGGGGCTGATAGAAGCTGAAATCCCAAGTATTTTGCCTTGGTGTGTGTTCTCCACATGGGTGTCAAAGGCAAGGAAATGGCAGAGGGGAGCACTGAAGGTGGAGAAAGAAGGCGTGTGCGTGCCTTTCCTCTCCCCATTTCCTTTCCTTTTGCCTCAGCATATGGGGACCAAAGGCAAGGGAATGGGAGGAGGATGTACCAGAGGCAGAGAAGGAAGGTGCATGCATGCCTCCCTTGTTCCCAAAACCCTTTGCTTTTTGCTCAGGCGTATTTGCCTTCCTTCTCCATGCCTGGCAAAATGCAAGGGAATAGTGGGGAAGGCGCACATGCACCTTGTGAATAATGAAATTTGCAAAAGTCCAACCCGCAAATCTGGAGGAAGGACTGTAATAAGTTCCTGCTAAGATGTTAGGACAGAGGATGGAAAAAGGATTACAGATGTTGGACGTCAACTCCCACCAGTATAACTTATGGGCAAGAGTGCTGGGAGTTATAGTCCAATGACATCTGGGTCCTAAGGAGATAAAGATATGAGATACTTTATAACAGATTTATATAGGAATGTTGCATATTTGCAAACTCTCTAGAAACTAATGCAAGCCTCAATGCCCTTATTGAACTAGCTTCACTGGCTACCAGTCCATTTCTGGGCACAGTTCAAAGCACTGGTTATGACCTTTGTCAGGCCCTATGCGGCTTTGGTCCAAGCTAGCCCATTGGGGGGAATATTAATCTGCCCAAGTCTTCTGATCTTCAGGAGAGAGCTTTCCTGCACTCCTACCACCCTCACAGGTTCATCTGGTGTGAGGACATAGGAGAGAGCCTTCTTGGTGGTTGCGCCTTGATTGGCTCCCTCTCTGTTCTTTTTCCACTGGCTTTTTTGTTTACCCAGGTTTTTAGCTGTTAACATGTTGTGGCAGAAGAGTCTTTTAATGCTGCAGCTTTTTAAAAATAATGTTTTAAATGTATTTTTGCATGTTTTAATCGGCTTGTTTTTAAGGGTTTTAAACTTTTCTACACTATATTGTTCTAGCTACATTTTGCTTTAACCTACATTATAAGCTGCTTTGGGTACTATATTGTAGAAAGCTAAGACATAAATTAATTAAAATGTGTGTCCCACCATGACCTGGTCCCATGCCTTCTCTTCAAGCTGGCTTGTTTCCATGCGGAGCAGGCCCTGACCCAAGCTCGGCTGAGCTACATGGCAGCCCGAGGGTTGGCTGAGCAACTTCTGGGCTTCATGAGTCCCCCAACTACCAGGGGCTCTTCCAGGTCTTCTCACAGCCTCCCATGCCATATTCTGAATTCTGTGCCACCATCCGCCGTACAGAAAATGGTAAGTGCCTGGCATCTCTATTGCTTCCCCTGTTGTGTAGAGGTCATAGAATCACAAAATAGAAGAATTAATTCTGGAAGGGGTCAGAAGAACCATCTAGAAGGGCCCCTGATGTGCAGGAATACATGCCTTCAGCACTTCTGAAAGATGCCCATCCAACCTCTGTTTCTTGTTGTTTTGTGCCTTCAGGTTGTTTCTTAATTAATGGCAATCCTAAGGTGAAACTATCATGGGGTTTTCTTGGCAAGATTGCTTCAAAAGGGGTTTACCATTGCCTTCGTATGAGGCTGAGAGAGTATGGTTTTCCCAAGATCATCCAGTAGGTTTCCATGCCTTAGCAGAGATTGGAGCCCTGATCTCCCAAAGTCCTAATTCAGCACTCAGACCAGTACACCACACTGGCTCTCCCAATATCTGTTAATAGACCTCCAAAGAAGGAGAATTCTTCACTCTTTGAGGCAGTCTGTTCCACTTTCAAACAACTCATACAGGAAAGGAGTTCCTTCTAAAGTTTAGGTGGGGTCTCTTTTCTTGTAATCTAAATCCAATGGTTTTATGTTCTAGTCTCTGGAGCAACAGAAAACAAACTTGCCCCATCTTCTACATGACATCATTTCAGATATTTAAAGATTGCTATCGGGTTGATCTCTCAGTCTTCTCTGAACTAAGCATATCCAACTGCCTGTGTTGTTCCTTATCCCAGCCCAGAATTATGTATTACGTGGCTCTCCAAGATCCTGTGGGACAGCAACTCCTCTTAGGCTTAGCTAGAAAAGCCAATCGTGACGGATTACGGGAGCAGCAGTCCAATAACATTGAAAAGGCCACACATCCACCTATCTTTGCTTCAAACACTGGCCCTACCCACTAGTTATATGACTCAGAGCTTGGAAATGTTGCTTTTGGACCACAACTCCCAGAATCCTCCAGAGAGCATGGCCACAGCCCAGAGTGAGCAACTGTGTTGGGTCCGAAGTCAATCTTCTGCCCTGGGACCCTCTAGCTCAAATCTGCCCTTAGATACTTAGAATTCAGAACAGGTGGGCACAGGCAGCTCAAATATGCCTAAAATCTTAATCTAAAGGCTGGCCGAGCTCCTGCTGCAACTGAACCATCAAAATTGGACCACCAAAATTGGACTACAAAGAGTCCTATGTGGTTCAGCCTTCTTTGGAATTATTAATTAAGAGTATTATAAATGATCAACCCATACAAAATAAAGACTCAGGAATAATTAAGGCTGTCTACGATCTCTCCTATGTGCTTTCAGTTGGCAGTAACCTAAAATGGAGAGCACTTTTAAGTACATGTTGTGCTTGTTAGAGTCTCAAATGTTTGGATGTTTGAATGATAACGAATGAGAAAAGTAATTTGTCCTCCCCTTGCAAGTACCTGCCTGTCCATACTGAGTCCCTCCTGCACCTTAGTTCTGGGGTCCCACCCATAAAGCCAGAAGTCCTCTTGTGGTTTTCAAGAACAGGTTGTGTTTGTGGGCAGGGAATGCTGCAACCTATTTAAAAAATTAACTGCCTCCCCTGGAAGCTTCCAGGAGAAGCAATTCACCTTTGTTTTGGATTAAATGACAGCCGCAAAAACAGTGTTGGGGGTCACACACAGCTCCAGGGCCACACAGTGCCCACCCCTATTCACGGGAGCCTGTATCAGCTGAGCTCTTGGTTTTACCCAGAACCTCTAAACATTGCCCTCTCCTACTATCTCTTATGCTGCAGCCCTTCTGCACCCTGTCCTCAAATGCAAGCCAGGATCTTCATCTCGGCGGGAACCCAGCCCAGACTCTGAATGCGACTGCTCGTGAGTGACTTGGTGGGAAGAGCTGGTTAAGAAAATGGCAGGGGCTTACAGGACCAATCTAATAACCAGACCCATACCTCTTTTTTCCTTTCCAGGTCAGACATTCCAGAAGATGTCCTTCTCCAGGTCTTTAGAGCCCCCTGTAACCACAAAACAGTGAGTTAAATACGTCCCTGTGGAACTCAAGCTCCCCTAGAAGTGCCAGCTGTGGATCTGTAAGCTTTGCCCTCTAATGCCAGGCATGCAGGGACTGGTTGTCAGGCTCCCAGGAGTGGAGAATATGTGGCTCTTCAGAGGTTTTTGAACCTCCAGCTCCCATCATCCCTAGCCAGCATAGCCAATGTTGAAGGATGCTGGGAGTCTGAATCCAATGGTTTCTGTGGGCCCACGTTTCCTGTCCCCTCCATCAGCACTCTGAGAAGATATTCTGCATGTGCTCTGCTGGACTAGTGATTAGATAGATGCCTAGGAGTATCTCAGGGAAAGACATTTTGTGCATGCTCAGAAGAGGCACATTGTCATGTGCATAGTTCAGTTTATCCCCAGTTCAAATCAAGCTACAGGTATAACTGCAACTGGAGAAGCCGAAGGCACAACTTGAATTATATATGTTTCCCCAAGAGACTGATTTACTCTCACCCCAAGAACTGATTCGCTTCTCATTTCTACCTTCCTTCTCCAGTGAGGTGAGGGTGATATCAGTATGTAGGGACACCGACCGAGTACGGTACTTTATGTTTTTTTATTCCCAGGGCTAGGGAGAGGAGCCTGTGGGACCTCCTGCTTTATATGAGAACAACATTGACTGACTTTCTGCTCTGTGCACATTGAGTTGGGGTACCATATACTGCTCCACAGCAAGAAGCAAATATCTTGAGCTGGTCTTGCAAAGGGGGAATTAATAGCCCAGTAGGGAATAACACTTCTGTAGTACGGCCCTTGTGAGAGGCATCATGGTGTAGTGGTTTAAGCATTGGACTACAGCCATGGAAACCAGGGTTCAGTCCCCCCCCTCGGCCATGGAAACCCACTGTGTGGCCTTGGGTGTGTCACACTCTCAACCCCAGAAAACCCCACGATAGGTTCGCTTTAGGATCACCATAAGTTGGAAATGACTTGAGGATACAGAACAGTAACAGTATGCTTAGCCAAATAAATATGTGTAGAGGTAGTGAGGAGCATATATCTCCTCTAGGTACTGCTCAGGCCTCTCTGGTAAGTCTTGAATTACCCTTTCAGAACACAGGACAGAATGGTTGACACGGCTGACCCCAGATTTGAGGGGTTCTGTGGTAAAATGCCCCATGGCGAACATCCCAGTGATGTTGGCAGGTGGCATCAGGAGAATGACTGGTGGATAGGACAAGAGCCAGCACTATAATTCCCACAATACCCAGACACAATATTACATGGGGGTACTATGGAAAATTTAAAATGACAGCTCCCAGATCCTTGAGGTGAGAAACCCATTAAAGAGGGCCCAAGGTGAGGGAAGGAGGGTAACTAACAGCAATGGCTCCAGTTGGAAAACTAAGTCCATGGCAGTTACCCAAATATATGAGGTGCTGAGGCTGGGCTTGAATGGCTGAACAGAGGAAGGAAATGGTATTCAGTCAGAAGAAGAAACAGGAAGTAGGAAAAAGAATGACAGAGAGGCAATGTAATCCATAATTTGGACTTTTTTTTTCTTTTCTTTTTTTGCTATCATTGTAAAATCTCCCAATCATGGGCCATACCGGCTGGAGAATTCTGGGAATTACAGTCCAAAAGATAACTTTATAAGCTCTGGGAAGATTCATGCTTGTGATGTTGTTCATTCCATCCTTTCCCTTATAACCCACAGCAGGAAGAGGACGTGACAGAAGAGGAGGAGAGCCAACCTCTGCAGATCAGGGGGAGAAATCCGTCACGGCACAAGCAGGTTTGATTCCCAACATAAACAGTGTCAGGGTTCTGGCCTGGAAGCTCTTTTTTACCCTCATGACCAACCAATTGACATTAGGAAAATTACTGCCTCTGACAACAGCCCTTTGAGAAGAACCTCACTCTCCTTTCCCTGCAACCCTAAGATGGCTCCCATTTGACATTTTCAGACTTCTCCTTCTTCTTCCCTTTCTTCCTCAACCAGGTGGAGACAGTGCTTCTGGAAGACCAGATGAGGGGTACATATGTGACCCAGCGCCGCCGCTCGCCCCGGCGGTCCCCCTCTGCTGGCGTAGATGGACTTTCCCCACTAGTGTCCGAGCAGGAACTCAGCACCATTCAGGTACTGAGCAGCAAGGCATAGAGCATACTGGGAAACTGAGGAGGAGAAAAGGTAGAAAAGGCAGGAGTGAGATACAGTTTATAACAGCACAACTCACATTATTCTGCCTTCCCTGGCACAGAATGAGAATCACAGAGCAGGAAGGACCACAAGGGTCATCTAGTCAAGCCTTATTCAGCAATACACAATTAAAGCATTTGTGAGGGATGTCCATCTTACTTCTGCTTAAAGCCTTCCATGCTTAAAGAAGGGAAGTCCCTTCTAAGCTGTTGGTTTTCGAATTTTGATCTACCAGATGTTTTGGAGTTCAGTTCTCAGAACCCCTTCCAATTGGCCAAGCTGGCTGACCCAGAGGGCCAAAGACTGAGAAGTACTATTCTAATGTATCTCTTCTAGGGATAACTTTTCCTCTAGCAGAATAGAGAACACCTATGCTTTACTTCAGCCTTCCCCAATTTATAGTCCTCCAGAGGTTCTGGAATGCACATTCCATTATCCTCAGCCAACAGAGGGAAGTTGACTTGGAGTGAAGGGCGTTGTCAACTCATTCATGTAGAGATCTGCTCTCACTTGTTCTCAAGATTTCATAGTATTTAGGGTTGCCACCTCAGCCATTCATTTTATACTGCCAGGGGCCTTCTTTGACTCTACACAGCTGTAGCAGTATGATTCCACTTTAACTGCCATGGCAACACATTATGGAATGCTGGAATTTGCAGGGGCATTTAGAATTTAGAATTCTCAGCCAGCCCGCCCCAGTGGTTAACCAAACTACAAACCCCAGAATTCTATAGGATGCAGCCATGGCAGTTAAAGTGGAATCGGAGTGCTATAACTGTTTAGTGTGAAAGGTCTGCAAGGCTGGGGCTTTCCCATTCTTAACTGTTTTGGGAGAGGTGTGTTTTTAGGTAAACATGTAAGGGGAAGGAAAAGTGTGAACAATATTAAATTTGAATACTCTAAAGCTCATTAACACATGTATAAGAGCAATGGCCATTTCCTAAGCCCCACTGAGAGCTTGGAAAAACTAGTTTTTGGGTTGCAACTGCCAGAATCACCAGCCAGTAGATTTGTGTTTATGCATACTAGAGCTGTTTATGCATACTAGAGCTTCAAAAAATGACTTTTCTAGGAGGGGTGGCAACCCTAACATGATACTTCTGACCAGTGATATAGTGGAGAATGGGCTTGCAAGGTTAAAGCTTTGGGCCTTTTGATGAGCAGGGACAATGGCATCACCTCTCTATCTTGGGCTCCCTTGTTTCCTCTAAGCTTAGCTAGCTCATGTACTGCTATGAGCTATCCCTCTTGTAATCCAAAGTATCTGAGGGTGGTTTAACAAGTTTAACCAGTCCACTTTTGTTTCTCAGGTAGAATCACAGAGCTGAAATTGGGCCCTGAATAAGATTGGGAAAGAATTATACAAACACACACACACACATGCATGCGCACGTACGCACATGCATGTGCGTGCACACAAAAACTATTCTTCTTGGCCAAGAGGGAACATCTTATCAGCCCCTGCTGTCAGCCTGGGTGCACCAGTGGTCTGGGGAAGATGAACAAAGCTTTACTGAAACATTAGGATTTTTATAGAGTTTCCAGAGGGAAAAAATGCACATGAGAAAGTTTATGCTTAACATAAGTTGTGAGACAGAGAACAGATCATTCTAACCTAGGCATTATTCTTTATGTGAACAAACACATGTTCTCAGTCAGTTATCTTATTGACTTTTGAGACAGTTCTTGCAAGAAGACAGAATGGCTTGTTTAGAATTGCTTAGGCACTCAGAATTGCAATACTAAATGCTCAGAAAACGTTTTACCCCAATAACTCCACTTCAAAATTTACCACTGTACTACAACACATCTTATGACAATTTACCCCTCTCAGTACTAGGCCTCATGGAATTACCTCACATTTCTAGCACCATTCTGTGCCAAGCAGGAATAGGGTCAGTGAAGTGGAGGGGAGTACTTAGAACTGCATGTTTCTTTTGAATTTCCTTCCCTTCCTACGCAACAGCCCCTGATCTGCTGTCCCTCTCATCAGGGTGGATCAGGCAAGTTCCTGAGCAAAGTGACCCGACGCATGGATCATTACCAGCAGGAAAGTTCAGACAGTGATATTGACCAGTCAGAGACCTCAACTAAGGACACTGGATAAACCTGGCCTCAGATCCGCTGAACTGAAATAGAGAGGGAATAACAAACACACACAGCTCAAATCCCCACTCCTCTTTCCTTCCATAATCTGGAGGGTCAAAGGCAGAGGGGAATTGTTGCAAAGTATGCTGGGTTACTTGCCAAAAGATGTATCCTGGGCAGTTCTCAGGACCAATGAATGAAAGGAGTGGAAGATCCATTGAAGCAGCTACAATTGTCATTATTTTGCTGTTTTTAAAAAATAAAGTATAAATACACCAAACAAACAATCTTGACCATTGCTCTTTTACATGTAGGGCTCAAATGACTTCTGATCAGATTAGATGGTTATAATAAGAGTGAGGATCCTGTTGCCCTCCCATCGTATGGGCCATACAGCCTGGAGTTGCTGGAACATGGAACCCAAAAAACAACTGTTGGGCCACAGGTTTATGGCTCTAGTTTATAGCTTGGGTGGCAACCCTTTTAGTAACTTCAGATAGAATCATAGAGTTGGAAGAGACCACAACAGCCGTTGAATCCAACCCCCTGCCACACACTCACACTCAAAGCACCCGCAGAAAATGGCCTCCCACCCTCTATTTAAAATCCTCCAAAGAAGGTGACTCTGTCACACTCCAAGGCAGCATATTCCATTGTCGAATGGCTCTTACCATCAGGAAATGACAGCAAACTTGCTCAACAAAGGCATGTTGGGTAACAACACTAGAACTGAGGCTGAGGTGGAAATCATGTGGCCTTCCAGACGTCGTTTGACTGCAGTCCCCAGTCTTTATCACCACTGACTATGTTGGGCTAGGGTTCATGGGAACTATAGTCTAAAAACATCTGAAAGGTTGTGTGATTTACGCACACAGCCCCAAACTATTCTGCCATTCACTTTCCCTTTGTAGCACTTATTTTCTCTGCAGGATGGGGTGGGGTGGGGTGGGGTGGGGTGGGGTGTCAGATCCAGAACTTTTAAAGGCCTCTTTTAGAAGGGGGATTTGTACCAAGTGCTTGTTGTTCTGTTAGAGAGCAAGGGTGGAAATCATGTAGTCTTCCAAACGTTGTTGTGCTGCCCGATCCAGCACCCCTAGCCAGCAGAGACATGAGGAATGCTGGGAGGTGCAGTCAAACATCTTGAAGGCCATATGAGTCCCCTCATTAAAGCAATACTTTGACAAGAAAAATCACACCAAGGCACAATTATCCTTTCCATATGTGATGTTTATGTCACCTTCCCCCCTAATTGTGCATAATTCTGTACGCAGAACTGGGGAATATGAGAGTGTTGGCTATAGCATTGTTTTTAGCTATTATGATGTATTCTAAATTATTGTATTTCAAAGTCAAACTTGGCAGGGGAGACTTGGATTCAAGTTGATGTTCACCCATGAAGCTCAGCTTTGTGTTCTAGCATTACCTATCATTCATAGGGTTGCAGAGATTATTTTAACAAACATTTGGAAAAATCACTTTCTTGGTCTTTAACTTCCAGATTCTGGAAAATATAGTAAAAAGATATTTTTGAAGTCATAAAAGTAATTTTTCCAAGCTTTGGAAAAAAACTATACATGCCATCAGTACGCATATTGCTTTAAAGAACAGCAATACACATCTCTGTATTCAGTCTTGGTAAAGATCAGCAGATTAATGTGATAAGCAGAACTTTACTGCAATATACCATAAAGTTATCATTACTCCACTAAAAACAAAACCAGTTAACAATATAATCCTTCACTGGTCTGCTAAAATGTAATCCCTACTGTGTTCAGTGTGGTTCTTTCCCCCCTACTTTAAGTAGGCATAGGATTGTAACATAAAAATAATTTAGGAACCAAGACACTTTATTTATTGTGTACTGTATGGTTCTTTACACCCACCGTGTCAGCTTCAATATTATCATCTTAAAATTAAACCTCTACCTTACAAATAATGGATTCTGTTAGAAAACTCAACTGGATTAAAGTAACAAATACTATCTTCATATTCCATTAACAAGTGATATTTCATTAATGTTATTCCTGGTTGTCATTGTTTTTCTGATAACTCCCAGAATTTTGCAAATGGAAACCAGCTCCTTGCTGAATTAAAGTCAGTCATTTTCCTTTAGTTTCAAGGAGTGTGTCAGCTTCATCATTGCTTTAAATCAATCTGGATTGTTCCAGTGATGATGGGAATTGCAGTCTTACCTGTCTGGAGGGTACTGGCTTGTAGAAAGCTGTCCTAAACCTTGCATAACCATTGCTACAGTGCTACTAAACCTACCCCACAAATACATCTTAAGGACCCATTACATCTGAACTGTTATAGTTTTCATTCCTTTTGCATAGTTTCTGATTTGGAAATGATTCCATGGAGGCTACCGAAAAGAAATAGGATAATATTTCAAAAATTCCATCTTTGTGGAGAAGGCTAAGTGGAAACTACTATTTTATAACAACTCATATCAAGCACAAAACAGCAATACCTTTTTTGGGCCAACCAAAAATGCACAAAATTCAACATGCAGGCTTTTGAAGCTCCATTGGCTTCTTCACAAGGCAAAGGAGTTAAAAATCACACAGGAGAAGAGAAAAAGGATGTTGTCACCAGGCCTACAAGATGTTTTTTGTTGTCAGTTAAGATGTTCTGGAGGGATTTCAGTGCAAGCAGAGGTCACGCCCCTCTTTGCCCCAATGAAGCCACTGGAGCTTTGAAAGCTTGCATGATGTATTTTGTGCATATGGCTCACAGGCATTGTCATCTTCATGTCCTCTTTTTCCTTTCCCCCCTATTATTTTTTAGTATTTAAACTGTATAATAATAATAACTATTATTATTATTTATATCCCGCCTCTCCCCATGGATCGAGGCAGTACTACAACAATACATAAAATACATTAATATCTTAATAAAGAAATAAATTTGGGAGGGGGGCTTGCATGGTGTATTTTGTGCATATGGCTCACAGGCATTGTCATCTTCATGTCCTCTTTTTCCTCTCCCCCCTATTATTTTTTAGTATTTAAACTGTATAATAATAATAATAATAATAATAATAATAATAATTGTTATTATTATTATTTATATCCCACCTCTCCCCATGGATCTAGGCAGTACTACAACAATACATTAAATACATTAATATCTTAATAAAGAAATAAATTGGGAGGGGGGGCTTGCATGGTGTATTTTGTGCCCTTTTGGTTGACCCAGTAAAGGCATCTTTGTTTCCTGGCTGCTGGATGATGCTCTATGGCCAACATGGCTACCTCTGGATACTTTTTAATATTTACCAAAAGCGGTTTCTCTAGCCTCAGTCCTCCACGACTCTATGGGCCGAAGTAAAAAAAAAAAAGGAGGGACTCTCTAGCGTGACTGTTGTCCTACTCAGTTGGTCGGACTAAACCAAAACTGAAAGCGGGGTGGAAATCAATGTTATTTCCGCTGGGGTGAGGTGAGGGAAAGTAAGAGAGAAGAGTGGGGGGACAAAAACATTCAATTTTAAACCCAGAACAGAGATATGTGAAAAGAGGAATTATTTTCCTCACAAGACAACGGCCCCTCTTCGGCGCATTATTCCGGTTTCGCGCCTTTCTCCCAATGTGTACATTGAGGTGTGTGTGGTGTCGTTTGTAAAAGAATAGACCCCCCCCTGTGCTTTTGGTTTAGTCCAACCCGGTGAAATGCTGGGAGTCTGGAGCGCGGTCGAAAGGCTCTAGGGAGAGGGGGAGGGGTTGTGTGGGTATCTCTCACCCTCAGGTTGCGGACACGCGGGGCGAAAGTTATCGCCGAAGACCCCCGGGGAGAACTATTTCCCGAGTTCCCGGGGCGGGGGCGGGGGGGCTAGGAGGGGGGAGGCGCGGGGGGCGTCGCGCGAGCTCAACCCGGTTGCCTCGGTCTTGGGGCCTCCTGGCAGGCTTCGCAGGAGAGCTCCGACCTCCGCCCGGCGGCAGCAGCGGTTGGCAGCGAGATGAAGCAAGAAAATATCTTCCTCTTCGTCCCCAACCTCATTGGTACGTTGCTAGGCTGCCGGCCGGGGTGGCTGTATTGATAAGATTGATAGATAGGTGGGGGGGGTTGCTGAAGGTCCAGGGCAGAGGACTGGGGTGGGGGCCGCCATCCCGACGCCTTACCCGGGAGAAAGGCCCACTGAACCCCCTGGGAGCGAGGCCATTTCCGCACTGGGCTGTTATAGCGCTATGATTCCACTCTCAACCTCCTGTGGAATCCTGGGGTTTTCTTTACTCAACATTACATTATTGAATCTCAATTCCCTCCCTGTCATTGCTTTGTCACAACCTTCTTTTTAATCTAGTTTTTGTCTGTAAATTTTATATTTACCGAAGTAAGAGGTGGGGGGAATTTTTTTGTGTATACATTTAAACTTAAAACAAAAACTTAATTTTGTTTCTCAACTTTTCTCTGCTTACACTGAGCGGCAGAAAGAAATGTGTATTGTTAAAAAAAAAAAATCAATTAGTTGTTAAAAAATAGAAGAAGTTTCAGCCAGAGAGCTCCTCAGTAAACTACAAACCCCAGAATTCCACAGGATATTGGAAGTGGAATAACAGCAGTATAACAGTGAAGGGCAGAAATGGCCTGACTTGGGCCATTTCCGCACTAGGCTGTTATAGCGCTATGATTCCATTTGCAACATCCTATGGAATCCTGGGGTTTGCAGTTTCGGGAGGGGCCATCTGGAACTATGGAGGAAGTACAAGATGCCATCTGGCCCCTCCCGAAACTGCAAACCCCAGGATTCCATAGGGTATTGCAAGTGGAATCATGGTGCTATAACAGTCTTGTGCGGAAGCGTCTTTAGGCGTGCTTAAGCTCCTGCTGTAGGACAGCCGAAGATCAGGAATGGCTTCCTGGCTCTAGGTCGGAAGCCGTCTTTTCAGGGCTGGCCCTTGGCAGTGAGGGCCTGCCCTGCTCCGAGGAGGCCGTTTGATGCAGAGACCCTGCACATACCCCATCCCGGGAGCAAGGAACAAGGACCAGAGAGTTTCAGTGTTTTCTTAATCTGTCTGTATGCTCCCCGACAGCATCCTCTTGGCTGCTGTGGGAAAAACAGGATCCTGAACTGAGGGCCTTTCTGCAGTACACTGTTCTAGTGCTATTATTCTACTTTCAGCATCCTGTGGAATGCTGGAGTTTGTAGTTTATTGAGGCTCAAGAGCTCTCTGGCTGATAATTCTAAATACTCCTCCCTAAACTGCAGACCCCAGGATTGGATGTTGAAAGTGGAATAATAGGATGTTGAAAGTGGAATAATAGGACTCTAAGAGTGTAGTGTGGAAAAGCCCTAAATTTGGTCTGTGCTTCTGTTCCATGGTGCTGTGATTTGCATGTGTGGATCAGGGCCCCCTGGACACTTGCCAGGGCCTACCTCCCCACCTTCTGCATCAGGCAGCCATCTCTCCATGGGCCCAGGAGTAGGGGTGGCAGAGGAGCTCAAGGCCCCCTAAGACTATGCTGGGGGAGGCTTGATTCCCACGCAGAAATGACCTGCCAAAATTGGGCCACCAAGAGTCTTACATAGCTGAGCCTCCTCTGGAATCATCAGTTAGAAGTGTGCTAAACCAGCAGTTCTTAACCTTTTCTTTACCGTGTCCCCACCCCACCCTGCCCCACCCAAATACCGTTTGTTGTTGCATACCAGCAAGACTTAAGATCTAAAATGCTGTAGCAAAAAATGTCATGGGCTTTCTCTCCGTACCATTCGCTTGCACATTCTCACCACATGCAGAAGTGCTGATTACAATTTTTGCTATCAAACGGCTATTTCATAACCTTTGAATAGTTTGAGATATTGTAATGGAACTTTGCACAAAGGATATCTGTCATCAGCAAAATACTCCTGCTCTTTGAGATCAATGTTAGTCTTTCCCCAGGTTAAAAACCACTGTGCTAAATGATCAAGCACCAAGAAATATTTAAGACAGCAAGTGTCCTTGAGCCCTCCCAGAAATAACAAAGTCTTCCTGCGGCCTGTTCTGTGTGCGCTTACTTGGAAGTAATGGCCACTGACCGCAGGGAGAGTACTTCCAAGTAAACATTGTGCTTGTGATAATGTTGATATTTAAGGATGGTTGAGTGGTAATGGATGAGAAAGGAATTTTGCCCTCCTGCTGCAAGTAAGCATAATTTGAAAACAATCTGCCTGCCAGTGTTGAGCACACACCCTTCCCTCTAAAAAGCAGTTCTGGGATCTCAGCATCTCTCACCATCCATCCAGTCCATTTCAAGTGTTGCAGCTTTCTCAGCAACACAACCGAAAGAAACAACTTCCAGAAAGTCTCCTTAAGAGCTGACAAGTAGATGTGTGATTCACCTGCCTGAGGCTAACCCAAGATATTTTGCTGCCTGAGGCTGAGCAGGAGATGAATAATCCCACTCAAAGTGCATAGTACCAAAAGCCCATGAATGTATTTTTACCATGACAGACAGAAGGTCCCACAAGCACTTTCCCTATCCCTGTTAGCAAAACTACAGAAATAGAGGAGTAAATAAAATGTTGGCATTTTTAAATTTTGCCCCTACTCTGAAGCATTTACGTCACTTGGCCTATTACAGTAACCCTGCACCTCACTGTTATATGGCCCATGCTGGAGTGTTGTATTTTTTTGTGGGCGGGCGGGGGGGAGTAGCTTTATGTGCCAGAAATGAAGATGGCACCTCTCAGTTTGGGATTTTGTTCATCATCATCATCATCATTCATGTAGTAATGGGTGACAGATGAGGGCTCTAGCTGACTCTTGCCTAGAAAAACTGGGGTGGTTGGGATTTGGATAACAATAGAGGGGCCCAGGATGAAATTTGGGTAGGGGAGAGATGCAGGCAGGAGGGCTTGGTTATTCGACAGCAATGTTGTTACTTTCCTTCCCTTCACAGGTTATGCCCGCATAATCTTCGCTTTTATTGCTTTTTATTTTATGCCAACCTCTCACCTGACGGCATCTTTCTTCTACCTGCTGAGTGCTTTCCTAGATGCCTTTGATGGCCATGCGGCCCGGGTTCTTAACCAAGGTAAGCTTGGTCAGTGTTTCTTTCAAGTTTGCACCTTTAAAAAAGCGGTGGGCAGCAATGTGTGATTTGGAAAGAATTTTTATGTACTAAAGTATACTTTTTTGGAATCAACACCAACACTTTCTTTGAGAGAGAAAACTCTTATATGAACATATAGAGTTGGGCTATATTTCTTCAGATAGCTGGATCATCTAGCTCAGTATTGTCTGTCCTAATGGCCAGTAGTCTCCAATATTTCAGCTGAGGTCTTCCCATCAGTTTTTGCCTAATCTAGAGTTGAACATGGGAGTTTCTGCATGTAAAGCATTGTGTTTCATCACCATTCCCAGAGAAAGAGAGGAGAATGGGAATGAATCATGAACCATGGTGTACCTGGCTCACATCTCAGCTCATTTCCAAGTCCACTGGTTTCAGTGGTAGATAAAGGACTGCCATTCAGCCCCAGGTCCCGCCACACACACACCCATATACCTATATGAGACACAGCTCATGTGAAGAGTATTTCTAACTGATGTAACAACTCTGAAAAAATTGTGCACATGAGCTGTGTCTCGTAGATCTCATGATTATGGAGGTTCATTTGAAAGCATGTAGCATCAGCAAAATAGTTTATGCAGGAGGAAAGGGTAATGTGATCCCTAACATATGGTCTCCGTTAATGTTCTCCATCCCATCCCATCTTTGTCTCCAATATTTTTTGGCACACTTCCCTCCAAAAATGTGTTTTAAAAAAAACCCGACTTTTTTTTTGTTAACAATAAAATCTGACCAAATGCTGTTGTCTGTTTATGCTAAATTTTTAAAAATTTCTATTAAAAAAAAAAAGAATAAAATCTGCAAATCAATACTGGTGAGCAAGCCAAAGCCTATCTGTATTGCATAGAATGAGTTTTACAATTTCCTTGTTAAGATATGAGCCATGTCAAAGACTCTTGTTTTTCCTCCCACTGTATAAGATGTAGAAATGAACCTGGTCTGCACATTTTGGGCAAAGTTTGTAACCCTCCAAGTGAGGAGCAACTCAACAGCCATTAGAAAAATTAATGGAGGATAAGTCTGTCAGTAGCTGCTAGTCATGGTGGTTATTATCTCTGGTATCAGAAGCAGTATGCCTATGATTGAGAGCCATCATGGTATAGTGGTTTGAGTATTGGATTACAATCCTGGATACCAGGGTTTGATTCCTTGTTCAGCTGTGGAAATCCACTGGGTCATCTTGGGCATGTCACACACTCAGCTCCAGAAACCGCCATGGTAGGTTTGCCTTAGGGTTGCCATAAGTCAGAAATGACTTGAAGGCACACAACAACAAAAACAACATGCCTGTAACCACCAGTTGCTTGGGATCATGAGCAGGAGGCTGCCATTGCCCTTGAGTCCTTGTTTTGGGCTGCCTTTTGAGGCCTTGGTTGACAACTGCATGAATAGAGCACTGGACTAGATAGTCACCTGCTTGGACTGGAAAAAAACACCTGGCAGATCTCAATGTATGGCTGGTGAGCTGCATTTGACTCTTGTAGGGTCACAAGTTGCATGGGACCTCCTGTATCCCATACACCAGAGATAAGGAAGTCATGGCCTCCAGATGCTACTGGGTTGCAACACCAATGAAGTTTTTAAATTGCTTTAAAATGTCTTGATAGTTTAATTACATGTTCATTTTTGTAGGTTTTTAATGTTAATATTTATCTGTTATCTGCTCTAACTTCTGTAAGTCAGCTTGAGTCCCAAGGCTGGAAAAAAGGTGGGAAATAAACAGTAAATAAATAGATGATGATGATCTCTCATCGTTAGTAAGACTGGTTAGTGGAGGCCAAACACATCTGGAGAGTTGTGCTGCTCCCTTCTTCCATCTTGGTTGGAGCCCCCCCCGCCCCAGTAACACTTCATAGCATCTTTTTGTTACTTATCTACAACATTCCTTCCAGGTACTCGTTTTGGTGCCATGCTGGATATGCTGACTGACCGCTGTGCCACCATGTGCCTGTTGGTGAACTTGGCTATGCTATACCCTGAATCTGCCCTCTGGTTCCAACTCAGCATGAGCCTGGACATTGCCTCCCATTGGCTCCATCTCCACAGGTATGTGCCTCTGTGTGGAGAGCAGAGGAAGCTGCTCTATATCTGATCAAGCCCCTTATCTGCCACTAGCCCAGGCCTTGCTGCAGTAGGCAGTGGCTTCCATGCAGATGTCTTGGCTTTTATGCGGCTCCCTAATCTTTTCAGCTGAAGACACTGGAGACTGGGCCTAAGATCTGTTGCACAGCAACCTCTTAGCTGCTGTTTCTACCTTTGGGGCAAAGCTTGTCTCTCTGAAATTCTTTTTTCATTCAGGAGTTGTACCTGATTTGAAAATAACACTTGCCATCTTACATATCTTTACCTCAGAGTAAGTCTCATTGAAGGTAGTGTGGAGGTGGATGGACATGCACTGAAAGTTCCCAAGCTGTCCCTTGTTAGCTTTGCAAGTCCCCGTCCTTCAACTGGGAACTGGTTCAATCATGCAGAAGGGGCATATGGTACAGCTCTACTCTGATTGCACCACTTTATAACAGATCTTTGAATAATGTGTGATATTTTTTAGCAGTAGTCCTCTCACTGTGTAGTTACTGAGGCAGCTGTCTATACATATTTTGTGTGAGGATTAGGCTCAGTAGGACTGAATTCTGAGTAGACTGTAGGCAACTGTATATTAAGAAGTGACTAGTATCTCAGTTCAGTCCAGCCCAGAATTTACTAGATGGCATTAGACAAGCCATTCTGTCTTAGGCCTTTCCGCACTACTTTGTTATAGTGCTATTATTCCACTTTCAACATCCTGTGGAATGCTGGGGTTTGTAGTGTACTGAGGCCAAAGAGCTCTCTGGCTGAGAATTCTAAATGTCCCTCCCTAAACTGCAAACTCCAGGACTCCATAGGAGGTTGAAAGTGGAATAATAGCACTATATTGTGCTTATATTGTGTCGTGTGGAAATGGCCTCAGCCTCCGTCAACCTATCTGCAATAAGGGAATAAAACTTGCATTACCAGATTGATGTAAGGGTTAGAATGCAACTGTGTATGTGATTCACTGTGAAGTCTTCAAAGTGTTATATTTTTATTGTTGCTGTTGTTTTTCTTGTAATTGTGAAGGCCAGGATGTTGTAGAGGAGTGACAGTGTTTTCTTTTGGGAGTGGAGAGTTTAGGTTTGTTTGTTTTTTAATCGAGCACAGTCCTCATGTGAGATGTGGAAGTCTGAAGAGGGGTGATTGCTGGGGAACAGTGAAAGCAAAGTCCTGGGGGTGGTGTGAGAAGAGTTGAAGGGAACAAGCGATACACACTTAACAAGAGAGGTTGTATGTTCTAAACCTCTATTTTAATGCTCTCTTTCTCCTCCCACCAGCACAGTGGTGAAAGGTGGTGAGAGCCACAAGAGCATTGACTTATCAGGGAACCGGATCCTGCGAGTGTATTACAACTCCCGGGTGAGTGAAGTTTGTCTAGAACCTGTCTGTTGTAGAACTATTCCCATCACATCTCCCTACTGCTGCTATTGTCCTCTTTGTTCTCTCAGCCTTTCCTCCTCCGTGATGGCTTTCAGTCAGCCACACTGTGAAATTTCCTTCTCTTTTGTTTCCTGGCTGCCCTTCCACACCATAACCAGTATTTGGAAACCATCTTGGAAATATGAGACAATGAGAGTGATTTCTTTCCCCTTTCATTAAGAAATGTACAGTGTTGCTTAGTGAATGATCAGCACTAATGATTTCCATTTTGCCTCCCAATGGAAATTGTTTCCCTGCTTGAAGAAGTCCCTCATCTGTGGCCATTCCTATCATATGCATTTTTGTAAGAACTTCCCAGATTTTCTGTTAAGGATTCTAGATTTCCAGTCTTACTTCAAATCAACTTCAGTGATCTCCAATTTATAGTGCTGGTTTGGTCCTCTATAGTCCTAAACCACGGATAGGAAGCTATGCATGGGATGGGGGCTGTTTTTCTTTCCTGTGCCAATGACATAATTTCTACCCACCATTTTGACTGATTCTCAGCCTTTTTATTCCCTTTTGATAGGTGTTTTTGTGAGGTTTGGGTGGTTAAGGGAACCAGTCCACTTCATTTTTAGGTGGCTTTGGCTGGTTTGGGAGAAAAATATCACCCAAAACTCAACCTGAAAAAAACATTTAAAAAAAAATTGGAGGGTCTGGGGGCTTTGTGAGGCTTCTAGATATCCCAAGGGCCACATATGCACCGCGAGCCACAGTTTCCATCTCTGTCCTAAATGATCTGGGCCCAAGATTCCAAAGAACCACTTCCTCACTTGAGAAGCTACCTATCTGTTGAGATCTTGCTTGGAGGCTCTGCTATGTGGGCTTCCACTCCTTGAGGTGAACCAGGTAATCTCTTGAAACATCAAATTTATAATGTTCATTTCCTAGAGTAGTTGCCTCATCCCTTCCTAATTAACCTTTAGACTAAGAAACCAGCACTGACTTAAGTCCAGAGGCGTTTTTGCTTCATGCTGCTTTTATTAACTTGATTGCTTTCTTTGATCTGGTTTTATTTACACATAATTATGGTACTTGTATAATGTATACTTGTATGCCATTTTGGGGTTTTTTAATATCAAAAAAGAGCCTCTAATGTTTTAACAAAGTAAACATCAAACACAAAGGACATAATTAATGTGTGCATTAATTAAATCAAAGCCAACATTTTTGTTGTTACTAATTCATTTATATCCTGCTGCTTCCCCCAAAAATTGGGACTCAGAGTGGCTTAAAATTTTAAAACAAATACACATAAAGTAGACACATAAAGACTTCAGTAAAGACATAGAGAAGCTAATGTTAAACTAGTTTCTTTTGCTATTTTTTCCTGGCTTGTTTTATCTGATATACTTTGTTCTTGTTCTCTCTCGCTTTCTTTCTCCCCCTCTTTTCAGCCGATTCTCTTCATTATGTGTGCTGGTAACGAACTCTTTTACTTCATGCTGTATTTGCTGTGCTTTGGTGAAGGACCAGAAAGTGAGTATGCAAAAATGGGGCCCTTTTATGCCACACAATTATATGGCACTATGATTCCACTTTAACCACCATGACTGCATCCCATGGAATCCTGGGGTTTGTAGATTGGTGAGGCACTGGAGCTTTCTGACTGAGAAGTCTAAACAACCCTCCCTAAATTACAAATCTTAGGATTCTATAGGATGTTCTCATAGAAGTTAAAGTGGAGTTATTTCACCTTAATTGTGTAGGTGGAAAGGCCTGTGGAGAGACCATGGGCTGTTGGTCTGGGGAGTGAGGGGGAGGAATAACTTTCCATGCTCCACTGTCTTTTTGGGGTTTTTTCTTTTCTTTTTGCCTTCCAGTTTTTCCAGCCCACATTGGTCTCTATCGCCTGGTGCTGTGGGTCTGTGCCCCTATCGCCATCATCAAGAGTGTCATCAGCTTAATCCACTTGGTTTCTGCCTCGTGCAATATGGCTGCTCTGGATGTCGCTGAACGAGCAAAGAGGAAATAGCATTTCCAGGCAGTGGTGTAGGTCGGGGAGCAAAATACACCTCTCGCTTCCACTGGGACCAGCTGCCAGTCCTTGCCATGACGGGATGAAGCTTTGCCTCGGCATAGCCAATCCAGTTGTGCAGTTCATGCTTGATGTGAGGACCCCTGTCTTCCCATAATATTTTGTGG
The DNA here is from genome assembly GCA_948474755.1 of Ctenosaura bakeri. NCBI lineage: Eukaryota > Metazoa > Chordata > Lepidosauria > Squamata > Iguanidae > Ctenosaura > Ctenosaura bakeri. The sequence continues at coordinate 636,056 of CAOLHI010000256.1, read as the reverse complement.
TCTGTATGGGTTGATGGGTTGGGTCCAGCTCCTCCTGGCTTCCTCCTTCACCCCCATATTATTTTACATTGTTCAGGAGAAAAGTGGTTGGTGGGGAGGAATTTGTCTCAAGCTTGTGTTGAGAGGGAGGAATTTGGTGCACCATTTTGAAAGGCAGCTAAATAGATTCATTTGGGGAAATGCCAAACTCTCTGCATCGCACTGCTGTTGTATTTTTGAGAGGAGCCAAACCCAGCTGTGAAAGAAGTCCTCTTCAGTCCTGCTTGGGGCTTTTGTTTTCCTAACTTATGCAAGGGTATTTCTCTGAAAGGGACACCATATAATTCCCATAATTCTCCAACTATATCTTGGCCTGGTCAGAGAGTAGATAGACTGTCTGGCAGTTATTTACTTCTGATCATAGAAATACATGTATTTAAAACAGATCATCCCATGTCCTTATGAAGTGCTGCTACTGGGGCTTGAAGTTCCATTACTTCCTTGGGATTCTCTCTAGCTCTTCAGTTTAACCTGTGCATGATGGGCCAGGTTGTCATGGCAGAAATGTGTAGAACCTGTGCACAGCCAGAAGGGAACAGCTATTTGAAACAGCCTTCTCCCAACAGTGTTTCACTTTTGGAATGTATATTATTTGCTCAGTCACCATTAGCTGTTTTTGCTACAAAGAGCTGTGCAGAGTCGAGAGCCTAGGAGAGGCCGTATTTATGGCCTTGGCATTGAAGCATCATTCTCTTGGCTTGTTTGTTACAAAGCCTTTTCCATACTTTTGCACCTATTTGCAGGCTAACGATAGTTGCAATCTGATGTTCCTCTTTTCCTCAATCATGCATTTATACTTTTGGAGAAGGGCAGTAGTGCCTGTCATTTGATAAATAATGGCCGCTTTTAGCATCCATCTTGTCTACCCTGACTCCCTTATTCTTTCCTCCACTGAAGCAGGTGGGAATCATTTGGCCTTCCAGATGTTGTTGCATTGCAACCCTCAGCAGCCTCAGCCAGTGTAATCAATAGTAAAGGATGCTGAGAGCTGCAGCCCAACAACATCTGAAGGGTTGCATGATTCCCACCCAGAAGTAGAACTTCTCCTGCCATGAAACCCACTTAAGAAAGATTTCCCCCCCCCTAGATAATCTCAGTACCCTGAGATAACAGGGGCCTCGTCATCCATACTTGTTTTTCCTTCCCATTTTCATGGTCCAACTTTGTATAAGTTGCTATATTACTTTATAGTTCTGTTTTCCTTGTGTGGTTTTTATCAAGGAGAGCTATGTTTGCCCTTGGTATGGTGGCCATCTTAGACAAACTTCTCCTTTAGAATTTTCCTCTCTCACTTCTCCAAAAAAGCCAGATTATTATATTTTCAGTAAACCTGGAGACAGATTTCACAGAGGAGGTGGGATATAGCTGATCATGGTGAGATGTGGCAGGTTTAGAATCTGAAATGGCACTTGGAATGTGGCAGCTGAATAGAAGGAGCCATCTCTGCATAATGAGTTGCCACCCATGTCCTCATATAACATGCCAAACTGCATTACTTTGCCACAGAATCTCCTCTACTAAAGTAGGGCTGAAAACGCACACGTATGCTGAGCTAATGGTTCTTACTTGCTTCCCTACAATATCCCACATTGGCCATTTCTGCACTAGACTGTTATAGCGCTATGATTCCACTTTCAACAGCCTGTGGAATCCTGGGGTTTGCCGTTTCGGGAGGGGCCGACTGCAAACCCAAGGATTCCACAGGATGTTGAAAGTGGAATCATAGTGCTATAACAGTCCAGTGAGGAAATGGCCACCGTCTCCTGCAGGTTTGGGACCAGTGTTACCTCACAGTCCTACCTTCACAATGTCACTGCCAACACCCTCACAACCCTAAATTGTGTGTAATTTATATATAGGTTTTTACCAATTTAAGATTTTTGTGCAAGGAGCTCTCTGTCCCTCTCTTGCTGCAGAGGGGAATTAACTATAATAAAGACCATCTGTATCACCATCTGATTACATGTCTTAATTTAGTTGTCTCTGAGGCAGTGGTTTATATAAGAACTTTGAATGTAGCTGAGATATGTGTGGGTGTGGTTTATCCTTGCTCAAAATTGAATTGCATACTGAATATTGTCAAGACTTCCAATATGCTCTGCCAGGGAGAGTCCTAGTATTCTACCCAAAAGAAGAACAATATTCAGGTTTTCTGGATCTATCATGTTTTTGTTGTGTTCTAGAATGCTGGTTATTCGAACCAGTCAGAGCCTGAATCAAAAGACACAGATTGGGATATCTGCACTACACAATTAAATCATTTTCATATAACTTCATGACTCTCATGGGCTCATCTTGAGGAATTCTGGGAGTTATCATTTGGTGAAGTACTGAGAATTCTCCATATTGTGAGCTCTAGGTCAGCAGTTCTCAACCACTTGTCTTCCAGATCTTTTAAACCCTTGCTTTGAGATTGTCTAACCATTGGCCATACGGATGAGCGTTGGGAGCTGAGATCCCAAACGCCTGCAGGACCAAAGGTTGAGAATCATTGCGCTGATCTACCTGCCTGAGCCATAGTTCCCAAGGAACCCTGAGAGGGACTGAGGATAAACCAGTATAATGCTGTAATTTGGACAGGCAGTCAGGGTATGTAACATCAAGGTTGTGGATCCTACTTGTTTTGTTGCCCATCTGACAACAGTGGAGACTTAGTGGGGAAAGGATGGTGTGAATGTTTGTGAGGGAACTTGCAAGTGACTGTGGTCTGAGCAGTTGGGTCAGCCCACATGCCAGGAGTGAGAGTGTCCCTCTCCTTTGCATGCTGTGCCTTGATCAAACTCAGTTCTTTATTGGCAGTTCTGCGATGTGGTAACTTCAAATACCTCAGCTGCTTCAGTTTGGTTTACACACACAGTTGGGATGAGGGGGTGGTTTTGGATTATGCCATTTCAGAATACAGGTATGTGATTATATGGTTGAATGTTCATTACATCCTCTCATATTTTATATTTTAAAGAGTTTAGAAGGATTTTAATGAAGCCTTACTACTCCTATCATATTTTTCTAGTGGTAGATAATTCTTCCAGTAAACCACCTCTGTTTTCTGTTCTGACAGTGATGCCTTCAAGTGGCATCATCCAGGGTCCATCTTAACCATCTGGGAGACAATTGGTGTGAACTGTCAAGGCCAACAGTTCAGGGTTTTAAAAAGATCTTTTTTCGTTGAGAATCATGTTTTCTCCTGTATCTGTGATTTTACCTACCCTGTGTTCTGTTTTGAGGATTTGCAGATCTCATGGCTAAAACACGTAACCCAATATTTTTTGTCTTCTGTCTTCCCTCTGGCCTGCCAATTTCCCTATGGATTTTTAAAAAAACTAGCCTGATTATGAATTCTGGAAATCTCAAACACTTGCATGCTTTTGTGAAATTATACTTACTCCTAATAATGGTATTGACCAACTGTGCATTTTGTTTTATTCTAAGGACCAGCACAGCAACCTTCATTTTTGTATCCCATCCCCAGAGTTAATCTGTCAGGTTTTGCTGGAGGTGGCTGAGACCAAAGCCAAAGGTGCTGAGATGACCTCTTCCCCCGCCCCGCGTCTTTCTTCCTGTCAGGCTGCCAGTGGCATTGCAAAGGGTTGGTGTCACCCAGTGCAGTATCTCATTGAGAAACCAGAATTCCAGAGGTCCCAGTGTGGTGTCGTGGGGACATGCCCTCTGGGTGTCCCAATCACATCCACTGTGAGGTCTCTGGAGATCTCATCCAGTCATTAAAAAGGGGTGCTCATCTTACATGAAACTATATGGGCTCTCAGGGAGGAGGAAAAAAAGAAGGGGCAGACAGTCATTTTGTTGTCACCCTCTCTGATGGTGTCATCCAGTGTGGTCCACACACCCCTAATACCTTCACGGCTGCCAGAGACCTGAACCAATTCTTTGCAGAGGCCTTTGAGAGTTAGGAATGTGGGCTAAATTCCTTTCAGACTTGAACTGTGTTCTCACCATCTGTAATTTACTTTACCTCTGTCTTTGTTGCTCATAATTTCGTCCCACTCTGTGCATGTTTACCTGTAAGTGGGGGAAAGATCTCAGCAGCTTTTGAGACAAATGACAGCGGTATTTTTCTAGATCATCTCTCTGGGGTGGGATCTGCAGACATGGTGGTGTAGTGGCTCCAGTTCTAGGGGGCAGGGATAGATCCAGAAGGTGGTGCTGAAGGACAACTCTTCTACTCCAGACACTTGGAGTGTTTCTAGATTCTGTCATGTCCTCCATGCTTTCAACATCTAGAGTGGACAACTGTGGAAGACTAAGGCACAGCATTAGCCCTCCAGGAGACCTTGAAAGGCTGCACACATCCACACAACTGTTCTCCCAGCAGAAAACAAAAACTTTGAAACTTGTTCCCCCAAATACCCTTTAGGTGACAAGGGGACATGTTTTGGGCCTTACTGTGCCCCTAGAGGACATTGTGGGAACTTTTGAGACAAAATCACTTTATTTATTTATTTAGCAAAATTTTGTTTTGATCCTTGTGAGGTCCGGGGGGGGCTTAAAACATAGTAGAAATTACCCCCATACCACCTGGAGATAATCTGGGGCATTTCAGAGCATAAACACAGAAACGTATATACACATACACCTAAAACATAGTCTGGGGGGGGGAATGCAGCCCATGGACTGCACTGTGGCCACCACTGATCTGGATGATAGCCGGGGGGAACAAGTCATCCAGAGATATGAGCTGAAGTATCTTCACTATGAGGGTGACAAGCAGTTCTATCTCTTTTTTTCCCACCATCCGATCCTAGAAAGGCAATTGAAACCCTGAGCAGGTGTCTATGGGCAGTACTAAAATGGCTGAAGACCAACGCACTGAAGCTTAATTTAGATAAGACAAGCATCTTTAGACCTGAGAAACCAACTGAACTGTATAAAAGCTAAGCTCTGTGGATGGAATACGCTTCCCTGAAAGCTGTGCTGGGGAGTGGTCCTGGACTCAGTTCTGTCTACAGTTGCTGGAAGTGCTTTCTGTCATTTTGGGCTGGTTTGACTGCTGCAGCCTTGTCTAAAGAAGGCTAATGATCTTGCCATGGTGACACATGCTTAGATTACATTCAGATTTAGATTACCGGGATGGATTTAATTTAGATTGCTGTGATGGATTGTACATGGGGCTGCCTTTGAAGAGAGCCTGGAAATGGCAATTGATGAAAAATGTGGTAGAGAAAATGTTTGTAGGCGCTAGACACTTGGATCATATTACAACCATTCCAGATTGCTTACAATGGCGGCCTAAGAAATTCTGGGCCCAGTTGAAGCTGCTGGTGTTGGCCATCTAAGCCATACGTTATCCAAAGGACTGCTTCCACCAGCATAGCAGTCAGTGTTGAGGCACTACTTTCAAATCCATCCATCAGAACTATTAGGTGGGCAGGACTTTGGCAGCTCCACACCTTTTGAGCTCTCTTTGCAGGGAGTTCTGCATCACTTCTGGATTTTTCTTTTTAGCTGAAGTGCTGAAGGACATTCATTGCAGCCTCTGTTTTGAACTTTAAAATTTCATTAGCAGTTTTTCCCTCTGCGTGTATGCGTTTTTCTGTTTTGTTTCACATCACAATTCTGTTTTCATGTTGGCAATCTTACAGGTCTGGGAGGGCAGTGTGTCTGTGAAAGTGGGTTAGAAATAAACTGAAGGCAGAAGATTCTGCGTGTGAGAGGGAAGGCTGTCTGAGAAAGATTATGTTGGGGTTTTGTTGTCTGTGACTGAGGCTAACATGGCTTTCCCCCACTCCTGAGAATTGTCACTGCAGTGAAAATTTGATATATGGCATGCCTGAAAAAAAAAAGGCAAAATATTAAGAACGTGACGTAAAATTTGGCAGCATTCACTAAAAAATTCTGGTCAAATGACTGTAGCCTTAATCTCGAAAAAAATGACCTGTGCTCCAGAAGTCCCAAACTAGTAGTTAGTGGCTGAGACTACATATTCACTTTTTATGGCTACTAGAAGCAGAAGAAACTTTGAAATAGAAGTATGTGCATACCTGTCTATTGTCAAAAGACAATACAGTAGTGGATTTGGCTTGCCTCATTGCGAGTTTTAAAAGCAGTGCATCTAGATCACATCTAGAAATTGTAAGGCTGTCTGGTTGTTCCTGGATTGCAACTCCCATTAGCCCCAACCAGCATTGCAAATGTTGAAGAATGCTAGGAACTACAGTCCCACAACAGTTGGAGGACCACACGATTCCCATTCTGGTTTAGATCAAGCAATAATGACCGCCTCCTCTGAGACAAGAGTTCACTTGTAACAACAAACAAGATTCCGGCTTCATGCACCTGAGTTTATTTACTCAATTCATGCGTTGATACAAAAGTCTGTAGCAGTTTGTAATTTGATCACATCCCATTTCCCACCCCCACTCCCACCCCACCCCCCATTTCTTTATACAAACTGGTATTTGGATTTATAACGGTCCGTCACACTATCCCACCAAAGAAAATAAAAGAAAAAACAATTCTGAATAACCCAGAAGGGTCCAATTGGTCCCTGGCTCAGAAAGACCTTGCCCTTTCTTGTTTTAAATGAATACATTTTAAATTGGCAGAAACAAGCAATATGGAAGGAACTGAGCAACAAAATGCAACAAAATTATCAGGAACAAATAGGTTACAAAACAAATACAGTGAATAAAAACGTTGGCCAGATTTTGCCCAATACTGCATATGTAATGAGCACCATAAAGGTTATATAATGAACTGTGCTTTCTCTGTAAGATGATGGCATGGTTGAAATTTGGCTCTCAGAGCAAAAAGTAAGATGCAAATATTTCCCTTTCCGATGAGGCATTTTGCAGGAGGACAGGAAGCCCATGGCACTGACGCTTCCTGGTTGTTCCTCAACACTGTTGTGTATGAAGCCACAATGAGAGTCCCACAAAGTGGGGAAAAAACAACTAAACTACATCTCAAAAATGGGGGGAAAGGAAATAAAAAATAAAATCTCCCTCCTGTTCTCCCCCCTTAAAAACCAACTTTCCCCCCTAAAATTGTATATTAAATCAAACTTTATTCTTGAGCTCCAAAACTTTCCCCACCCCAAATATGAAAACATCTATCAAGCATCATGTCAAAGATATAGGTTATGTGTTTTTCATTCAATAGCTGATATGTGTAAATGTAAAATCCCTCCTCCCCCAATTAACCAACTCCCATCTTCAAAACAATCTCCACCATGGTATGCCTAGAGGATCATTGTATAGCTGCCCTCCCAAATTCTACTTTTCACTGCTTTTTAATGCCTCCTTTGCTCCTCTTCCCCCAATTCTGGCTGTTGGTTAAAGCACATTTATGAGAATAAAATTGAAGGCAACCAATTATTTTGTGGAATCAGAGGTTGGGGAGCAGGGCAAGGTAGCCAAAAAAATTCCCTCTCTCCTGACCTCTGAATTAAATCATCGGCCTGCATTTGATCCAGAGCTTGGAAAAGTTACTTTATCAGGCTAGAATTCCCATCACACTCCAGGGATATTGGAAGAGTCTGGGAATTTTAGTCCCAAACCAACAAGTAAGTCCTAAACCAAATATTAGTTCTATCACAGATGGTTTCAAGTGCAGAAGAGATTTCCCCACTTGAAGGAAACTGTTGGCAAATACAGTCAAGTAGAGATCTTCTGCCCCCACTTACGCCCAGTAAGGAAGATCTGGTCCCCTTACAACTGATCTCTCTATGTTGCTGTTGTTCTTGTTGTGTGCCTTCAAGTCATTTCCGAATTATAGTGACCCAAAGGCAAAATTATCGTGGATTGTTCTTGTTTAGAGGGGGCTTGCCTGATAATAAAAGCCTAATTCTTCTCTTGTTTCCTGTGAATCCTAAATATTTACCTCTGAACTTGAGATCTCTGTGAGATTTGTAGTATTTCTGAATGCATCTGGACTTATCATCTCCTCCTTCCCCTTGCTTCTTTATGGTAGGGGTTTTTTTTCATTCTGTCCCAACAAACTGAACCTTGTTCCAATCCCCAAGAGATCCTCAGTTCTCCTATGACACTTTCAAACCTTTCCTCCTTCCACTCACAAAACTTCTACCCGTTTCTGCCTCTCCTTGTCGAAGTTTGCGCCTCGGAACACTGTCAACTCTTTCTCTCCCATTCCATGTTTCCAATTCCCCCCACCCCATATACCCCCCAACTTTCCCTCCCCACTCCCAAATATAAGCATATAAAAACATGCAGATTAGAATACTTGCATTTCAACATCAAAATACAACAGCCCACCCCTGCCATCCCCCTTCTACCTCCTAGAGATTAAGCATCTCCAGGACAGGGAGTGAAAATGAACTAAAATTGCTCTTCCTGCCATACTAACTTTCTCCAACGTAGCACCTTCCAGAGGGGTGGGAGGACTACAAGGCCCATCTGGAGGGCGCTGTATTGTGGAAAGCCATTTGACGCCATGCATCCATCAAAGGGAAGGCAATTTTGGTTTTCCATTTTTGAGGGATGGTCGAGGGATGGTCAGAGGTTAATAATTCGTGCAGATGAAGAGGGAAAGGAGTTGTACAGACACTCTTCTCCCAGAATAAAGCCCTGTGTCCTCTCCTAAGCACAGAGTTTAGAAGAGGACAACATGAGATCATCCCCACCCACCCAAACCCCAGTTGTGTAACAGTCTGCGAAGGAAAAAAAAAGATAAATTAAAAGTCACATTGTGCCGGGTGAAAATTCGTGTCTGACACACACAATTCTTTGCTGGTGCCCTTCCCCCACCCCGCCCCAATTGTTTCGGTCCACTAGTAGGATACACAGTTGTCCAACTGGCCCTTTGAAAATATTTTTGTCATTGTTTGGTATGGAGTGTATGCTCTCAGGTATATTCCTCCATCAGCAAAGTTATCATTCAGCACTTCTCTACCAGTGCCTTTTCACATCCTGTTACACTCTTTACAAATAGACTTGTCCCTTTCTTGCTCTTTTCTGTTCTTCCTCTCAAAAAGAGATGTTCCCAGCTTTATGCGCTTGTTGTAATTTCACTGTGTCCATTTCATTCTGAAGCACAAGGCGTGTCTGTCTGTCCGTCCCCCTCAGGTAGCTTTTTAAACTAAACCTTCTTCCTCCCCGTCACCTGTTCCTCTCTTGTTCCTTCACTTCAGTGGGTGTTTGTAGCCGTTGATGCTTTCTTCACTCAGTTGATCTGGCCTGGCATCCCAGGCTCCCTTCAACATTGGCTTCTCAATTTCAGATCACATTGGCCAGCTTTGGTGGCTCTCTCCTAAGTGTGGAGCTTCGCTGTGTTCTGTCATTCCAAGTGAACATGCCCATATGGCTTCCTCTATCTAGCACTTCCTCACACTGTTGTTTCCACACAGTTGGTGGCCAAAATGACTGAAGGATTCTGGAAACTTGTCCAAAAAACCCAACTTGTCCATGCACGTACATGGCAATTCTTCTCCTCTATGCCACACCTTTCACAACACAAAATCTTTCCAATCATGCACACTGCAGTTGGCTTTCTGGCTTTTATGTCTTTCTGCGCAGCCCTGCCTTGGTCCCTGACTTATTTCTGATTCACTGATTCAGTAACGAAGCATTGTAGCCTTTCACATATTTGTTTGACTGCAATTCCCATCAGCCTTAGCCAGTATAGCCAAGGACCAAAGGAGTTACAGTTTCAGTGACATTTGGAGGGCCAAGTTGCCCATTGCAGCTCTAACTATTAAAGATGTGGATCAAGAGATAGTCCCACTGAAATGGATGGGACTTGAGTTAATCATGACAAACAAAAGTTCGATTTATTTTCAGCAGGCTTGTGCAAAGGATGACTTCCTCCAGGTGCAATACATAATTGCCACAAAATCTTCTGCACTCTGTGTGGGTGGTTTGCTACCTTAATTCATTACCTTTTCTGTCTTCCAAATATGACCCTGTGCTAAAAGCAATACGATCAGGAAAGAAATAAATATGTAACAAATTAATTTTTAAAAGTTGCAGTATATCTATCAAACAGTCAAGGGTTGTGGTGGTGAAGGCAAGAGGCATTTTTATTCTTATTCTGAGAGGAATTCTACAAGGATGTCTTTTTCTGGTGGGAAAAAAATGGAAGACTAAAAGAATGTTAATGTTGGCCACTGAAGAAGACAATAATGCTGAAACATGTTTGGACCTTGTGTTACTGAAAATTTGTTTAAAGCTATAGTGATCAATCTTCCTCCAGTTAAAGATTTCTGCACAGCAAACCTTCACATCTATAACTAGAAAATTGTATGGACAGTGCATTTATAAGGGCTTTTGACTGTTTGATAGATCTACTGTTAACTTCTCAACATTTATTTATTACATATATATTTATTGAATTACTTCCCTACTCTCACTGTTATTTATTGATCTTGTGACTCAGGTTGGATGGACGGATGGACAGCCTGCCTACCTGCCTTCCTTCCTTTCCTCCTTCTCTCCCTGTGCTAAAACTAACCTGATCTGTGATTCATAAGTCAACCAGCTAAACCAAATAAAAGGTTAATGTCAACAGCCATAAACCTTCTACACCAGGGATGGGAATCATGTGGATCTCCAGTCTGACAGCACCCGGAGGGCCACATTATTTCCCTTCTTGTTCAACATCAGCTCAACAGCCTCCACAGTCTATTGGTGCTGTTCCCAGTTTGCCCCATAGCTGCCCTGAATCTCTTCCATGCCAATGTCCCAGCTTCTGCTCTCTCCAGCCTCATACCTTCAAAATTCTCTTCAGTCAAGATTCATCTTTCCTTATAGCTGCAGGCTTGCGCTAATTTGTAGGGGGTTTTGTACTTGCCTTTCTAGACCCCTCTCAGCATTCCTTCACCCAGCCTCTTGAAGAATTCTGTGCAAATCAAATGCTTGTGGCCCTGCTCTTACAGCTGTAGCCAGCCCCGTAGTCCAGTTTTAGCCCCTGTTCCCTTTATGCATGCACGCTCTCTCTCAGTCACTCTCTGCAACTCCTCAGGTTGGATTCCAGTGCTTCTCTTCCATCAGGTTTCTTGCTCTCCAGGTTTCTTGGATAAAGTGTAGCAGGTCTAGTTCTTCTATGTTCATTCCATTCTGGTTTTTCATCTCTTCTTTTGGCTTTCGTCTTAAGCACCCTGCCCCACCCTGTTCTTTTCGGGTACTTGTCCCTTTGAGTTGAGAGTAATTTTACCTTTTCCTCTTCCATACTCTACCAATCAGTTCCTTTCTTTCCTGGGACTTTGGATCTGTTCTTTCTTTCTTCTCCATTGCCTCTTCCAGTTTCAGGCTACAGCTTTTCCTAGTTCCAACTGTTTACATTATTCTACTCAACAATATCATCCCTTGACACTGATTTCATTCCTTTCTTCAGTCATATTCCTGTCATTTATCTCTTCAACCAATAACATATATTTTGGGTCATTCCCTTTTGGCTGATGGGCTGGGCAAAGGATTTGGTTGTATAAGCCTCCCCTCATGCCCCTTAAATGTATGCCATGTAATCTACACTGGTCACACCACCTTGTTAGCACATCTCCTGCCACACATTAATTTGCTACAAACTCCCACTCCACCATATCCAATTCACAAACCCATCAATGGCACCGGCTTCCCCCAGTTCCTCTCATCCCGTTTGGCGTCTTTTGTAAACATGACTGATGAGGGCAAGAGACATGTAAGAAGTGGTTCCTCTCTTCTTGCGCTGGTTCTGTTCATATACTTTGCCAGCAAACATGTAAACATGCTCCCCCACCTCCTTTGTAGAGGATTGGGGAAAAGAGCTTTTTATTTTCTCCGGCAGCTTCTTGTAAACATGGAATATCGAAAGAGTTTTATTTGCTGTCGAAATTTGGCAGTGGATGGAAGGTGGGCAGATGAGTCATTGGTTGAATAGATGGTGCGATGGATGGATGGAAAATGAGAGAAAGAAAGAGAGAGAATGGAGAAAGATAGGGTTGAGTCCTCCTCCTGCCCACTTCCAAAATCTGATCTTCTGTTTCTGCCCACTTGGGTGTTGAAAGTTTTGAGGAGGAAGTGACAAGATGTGGTCTCTGTCAGCTCTTATGATTTCAAGTCCCCATTTCTTCACTTCTCTCTCTTTCTGTCTCTCTCTGTCCCTCTCTGTTGTCTCCATCCTTGTGCTCCTGCTTTGCATGGTTGAGGGGTGGATGAGGGGGTTGGGATGGAATGGGATGGGATGGGATGGGATAGATGTTCTGTAGTCATGCTGGCTCCCAGCTCCAAAGATGGAACATGTCGGCGCTAGGGAGGAACTGCCAGCCAAATGCCGCCTTCACTGGAACACTGGGGAGGGAGAGAGGTTTAGGGGCAGAGGAACGAGGGTGGGGAAGTTGAAGGGAAAGGAATAAGAACACAGGAAAGAAGGACAGAAAAAGGAACAGTTTACTAACGTGGAAAGAAACATGAGGAGGAATATTTTCACACATGCCCCAATTCAACTTCTCCACATTTGGCTTCCATGGGAATCTGGAGCATGTGGGAGCAGGTTATTTAGGAGAAAACAACAACAACAACAAGCAGAGGTGGAGCAGGGAAGGGTCTGGGAAAACATCTTTGCCTTGTTTTGCCTACTTCAGCCTAATGCTGATGTTGGCAGTAGGAAGAGGGAAAGTTAAGAATGAAAAAAGGATTTTGAGGAGAAGTTGCTGGTTATGAAGATGGCCAAAGGGTCAAACTTCAGGTTGAAGGGCCTAGGCCAACATAACTCTACAAGAAGCACACAGTGATGTTGAATTCAGAGGAACAGTTATGGTGAGGGAAGGTGTTCATTAGTTTTCTGAGTGGAAAAGAACTGAGACGAAAAGCAGAATTCTGAAAAATTCTAGAAAAAGGAGGAGATGCAAACAATTCAAGGGGCTAGGACAACACCTTCACAAGAAGGTGAAGAAGAAAATGAAGTAGATTGGGATGATTTTATGAGAAAGAAAAATGTTGCTCTGTTTAAAGAAGGGAAGGCACAGGATTCCTCACTCTTCAGGATATAGGAATCCAGATGAGATCACCTGAACTCTCAAAACACTTTTGTAAGTGTAAAACAATACGACAAGGGGTAAGGCAGGTATTTTCTAGATTTTTTTTTAAAACTCTCTCTCTTCCCTGCCCCTTAAGAGTCCTTCACATTCTTCCTGAGCACTTCTAACACAATGTACAGGTGCGGCCTGTGATAAAATATTGCTGGAGATTGAGGTGCTTCTTTCCTACTTTCCAACCAACCATGCTTTCTTTTGGGATATTTCATTTCAATCCTCCATAAGCACGCTATGGCCACCGAGCATGCTCAGCCTGCATAGGGCTATTCTGGGATTGTTGAGGATTTGATCTCTTAGGGTTCTCCCAAAATATTCTCGCATTTCTGAAAATCTTGGGATTTTCCCTAAGCTTACTCATGCCTCCCTCTTGTTTCTCAGTAGTCCAATTGTGGTTACCTAACTTATAAAGGTTATAAAGCAGCATCTGAATTCAAATATATATGATTATATTTTATTAGAAACGCGGTCCTTTTTGGACCATGATGCTCAAAATTCCGCAGTCAGCACTAATTCATATTGTTACTCGAAAAACAGAATTTTTCCAACCTCTGCTTTTGGTTATATTCTGATCTGATGACCATAGAACCCTGCAACCCGTTGCTTTGGTCACAAACTGCCCTGAATAAGGCCAATGGAAAGTGATACTAAGGACAGCATATTTTGGAAACTGGTGTGATTTTTTCTTTCAACAGGCAGCTGTTTCTGTTCTATTGAACAAGGAAAAGTAACTGTTTCATATAAACATATGAAGGGGTCACCTAAATAGAAATCGCTCCCTGTGGTGCACTTATATGGTTGATTGCTGCCACAGCAGATACAATGGACTCTCCTCTCGTGCAATCTCCCCACAAGGTTGCCCAAAGTATTGCGTCCCATTATAGTCATTGGATGCAGCAGGTGTATGCTTGTGCTGCCAAAGGTACGTGCATGTTGTGTCCCTTGAGTATAATGGGAGGCAACACTTTGCGTTTTTTGTTTTACATAGGGGTTCCTGGAATGGAACTCCTGCGTATACAATGGGTACACTGTACCGTCTCTTTAAAAAATATTATTCACTAAATTATTTTGGTCTCTCATTTTCCACAAACCCTTATTCCCTATCAAAGCTGAGCAACGATCTGATCTAAATCCAAATATGCTCTCAGATGGAATAGAGGCAAATGTACTTGTAATGACAATTAAAGCCCTAAACAGTTGTGACCTCGATATTTGAGGGAGCAACTCTCCCCAGATGTGCCTGCCTGAGGACTGAGCTCTTCTCGAAGGCCCTCTCCTGCGTCCCACCAGTGAGGCCAATACACTCTGGCCATTTCCGCACGAGTCTGTTATAGCGCGATGATTCCACTTTCAACCTCCTATGGAATCCTGGGGTTTGCAGTTTCGGGAGGGGCCAGCTGCAAACCCCAGTATTCCATAGGAGGTTGAAAGTGGAATCATCGCGCTATAACAGACTCGTGCGGAAATGGCCTCTGTTGGGACAGGGGAGAGGACCTTCTCAGCCCCAGCACTCCAGTTGTGGAATGCCTGCCCTTTGAAGGCCTGACTGGCACCAGCACTCATTTCATTTAGACACCAAGTAAAAACTTGTCTGATCATCTTTGGACTTCACTGATTCATCTCAAATATTAATGTGCATAGTTTCGCATCTTTCCATCATTCAAATCTGTTTCAATTAGGTTGCTATTAGGTTTAACCTGCTTTTAGTTGATTTAAATTATTTGTATTGTTTTAAACTGTTTTAATTTGTTTTAATTTCACTTTTAGCTGCCATGCAATCTTTTTGATACAGAGCAGGGTACAAATATTTCAATAAATAAATTTGCTGTGGCAGTTTATTCTTCTGAGAAAGACACTAGTCACCGTAACTGGTTTTATCTCTTGAATCTCTTATCCCCCAGCATCCTTTGTACTAATCCATAGGCTCTTCTCTGACTGCTTGGGACACACACATGCACACTTTTTAAAGGAAAATAGATGTCCTAGATTACATTTCTTCTTTTGTACTGGTCAAGGGGCTTGGGACATGAATGAAATTGGACTTTCCTAGATACTTACCTCCAAAGTTGATGGCACAAGAGGCCACAATTATAAGCACACCCCCGACCAGTGCAACAACACTCAGCAGTTTTGCTACCCGTCCCAGGCGCCGTGCCCCATCAATGTCTCCTTGCTGGAAGCTGTTGCGGGACTGACAGAGAGGCAAAAAGAGAAAAGGAGTGGGGAGCATCAGGCAATTGTCCTAATGATCAGCATCCTTTTTAGGAGCAATAGGGGGAATATAAAGGCATTTTAAAAATCTGCATTTATTGACACAGGAAAGAAATTAAATATAAATATTTCAATAAATATTCAAAAATTAGAATTGACATAGGAAAGAAATTAAATATAGATATTTCAATAAATATTCAAAAATAGGTATACACATACTACAATCAAATAAGCAAGCCAGCCCGAGAAAGGTATGTTAGCTTGGCTTGCAAAGGTCCCAGATAGAATCCCCTAAAGCTTGGTAAAGTTACTATTTTGGGCTACAGTTCCAAATTCCTCCATGCTGGCTGCGGGATTCTGGGAGATGTAGTCCCATAAGTAGTTATTCCAAGCTCTGCAAGTGCCAGCATATTCAGTTAAAAGAATCAGAGATAGCAGGTGATGTGATTGAAACTTGACAGCATTTATCTATATATTTATTTAATATCCCTCCTTTCCAGAAATTGATTTTAGATTGCTGTTTTTAATTTTTTTTTCTGGGTTTATGTTTCTTATACTTCCTCCCACAAAGTCCTTCTCTGCTACTGTGTCATGGCATGGCAGTGACCCTGGGCCCTCATGGGTTATGCCAGAGTAGCACAAACTATGTAAGCTTCTACTAAGCCTGGTTGGGCTTTGAGTATGGTCCCAAACGAGCTAAGTGTGGCAAGACTTATTAGCAGAAGGTTGACCACTGTGTGTCAAACTGGCCACAGTAACACAGTAACTATGAACACAAGGATGCCATGAAATAGATGTGATCTGCATTGGTGGAAGACTATGCATACTAATAAATTTATAGATCTTCCAGGTATTTAAGATGTATTTCTATTTGATTTCCACCATTATGTTGTGCTTATAATTTTTAACACCAGTTTAGGAATCCCTTTGGGTATATCTGTCTGTCTATCTATCTACCTAATTTCCAGGGAACTGTGTTACATATATTAGTATATTGTCACTGTTAACTGCTGTCAAGTTGATCTTGACCTATGGCGACCTTATGGATGAGAGACATCCAAGTCATTTTATTATTTATTTTATTATCAACAGTCCTGCTGAGGTCTTGCAGATTCAGGGTCCTGGCAATGTGAACTTCCTCTTTCCCTACTGCCTTCCACTTTCCCAAACATCATTATCTTTTCTAGTGAGTCATGTCTTTTCATGATATGGCCACAGTACAATAGCCTCAGTTTAGTCATCTTGACTTCTAGAGAGAATTCAGGCTCGATTTGCTCTAGGTTGCATTCATTTGTCTTCTTAGCAGTCCAGAGTACCCATAGATGTATTAATTACATTATATGTATAAAATGCATTACATGTATTTTTTACATTTTGAGAGAACTAATGACAGCCCACCAAAATCTAAGCCAAATAAAAATTTGTCAGTCTGAGAGTTGGGCCTGAAGCCCTAACTAGCAGTTGCAAGTCAAAGGACCAGAGCTAAGAAAAATTCATTCCTCAGCTCTAGGAACTGTAGTCCAACAAGTAACCTTTTCCAAGCTGTGCGTGGGAGCAGTACTGAGCAAGATGGACCAGTGATCTGACCCTCCTGATTTGGAATGAACTGCCCTGAGTTATTCCTTGACTCATTTTTTTTCAACCACTTCCTCTCCCATCTTCCCACATTCCTCCTTTGTCCTCAGGTTACTTTAATTGCTGCAAGCTGAGTTCAAAGTGCAAAAGTATTTTACACTCAGTTAACCCAGCAGGGAGGAAAAGAGAAGAGGAGGCAATCTTTCCCTTCCCAGTAGGCTCCAGAAAAAGCAAACTGCTGCAGTCTTTCCTAGCTTGTGTGTTGTTCTTCATTAATAATGTTTCCATGTTGACTGCACTATGATGTTGCTTGGCCACAGGTGTCCCAGTTTTCATCTGTCAAATATGCAAGGGTATATTCTTAAGGCAGGCAGCTTCATTTGATTACAGAGCATCTGATGGCTTCTAAATAAATTGGAGGGTTCTTTTTGTTAGAAAAGCTGTTTTTTTATTGACGCTTCCTCTTTCACATGTGTATGAGGGAGTATGATGTTGCTATTTTATTGCATTTTGTTATATTTTATTGTATGGTCACCGATCTGCCTTAAGGACCACATACTAGGAAGGCAGGAAATGTGTTTAACAAGTAAATACATAGAAGTGACAAAGTTGTGGCCCTGATTTGTGCTTCATCAGGAGACCAGCAGAAGGTCTGTGTAAGCTGGTTCCAAATTCTTTTCATTTTCATTTTTTATTTTTCATTTCATTTTATGGTTCCAAATTCTTAAAGAAGGATGTGAGAAAAATGGATATGAATTAAGAGTTCATAGGGTGGGAATGAGGAGCCAGCGTGATGTAATGGTTTGAACATAGGACTAGGACTCTGGAGTTGTTGTTATTGTGTAGCTTCAACTTGTTTCTGACTTATGGCAACCCTAAGGTAAACTTATCATTGGATTTTCTGCAGCTGAATGTGACATGTCCAAGGTCACTCACTGGGTCTCCATGGTGGAGCGAGGAATTGAACCCTGCTCTCCAGAGCCACAGTCTAACGCTCAAACTATTGCATCACACTAGCTCTCACTGGGTTCAAATCTCTGCTTGGCCATGGAAACCACTATGTGACCTTGGGCAAATCACACTCTCTCAGCCTCAGAGGAAGGCAAAGCTAAACCACCTTTGAACAAATCTTGCCAAGAAAACCTCACAATAGTTTTGCCTTAGGCTTACCTTAAGTCAGAAATGACTTGAAGGCACACAGCAACAACAAGGATGGGATTTACATACATCTTCAATGTTCATTTTTATGTAGTTTGTGGGTAGGGTGGCCATTGTCTTTCCTGTTTGAAGGTGTCCCCTCTGAAGAGCCAGAGTTCAAATCTAATGTAAAATTAAGTAACTTAGCCTCTAGACAGTAATATAAATAGAAAAATAGGTCAATTATTTTCATACCTATCCACTAGAGCAAAAATGGGAAATGTGTGGCCTCTCCAGATAATGTTGAATTGCAACTCCCAGCATTCCTCACCATTTACTAGGCTGGTTAGGGTTTGCTGGGAGCCGCAATCCAGCCATCTTTCATGGGCTGCGCAATTCCCACCCCTGGGCTGCAATTAAAGATGTACAATATTTTTATTTGTTATTTCTATTGAGACGATTTCTAAATGTGCAGCTATAAATTAGCATATACAAATGTTATATAAATGTCAGATTTGTTGATGCTATTTTGGTGACATGTAGGTGGCGACCACCCTCTTTCTAGACCTACGTTGCCAAAGATCTTGAAACAACATGGCACGAAGAAAACCATCAGGTAGGTCAGACAACAAAGATACCCCAACCGGTTTTGTTTTCATCCAGATACATCATCCAGACTCTTTCAAAAACAGAAGTTTTGAAAAGCCTCCTTCCTTGTCAAAAAGTTTACAGTTTCCAGGCTGTGAAAATCCCTTCCCCAGGATCCTAACTAGGTCCCCTCAATTTCCCTCCACCAGCTGGCAAAGACTCTTCTATTTAAACAGCCTTTTGTCCACCATGGAAGGATCTCTCAATGGAAGGTGTGTACACTGTACTTCCTTCCCTTTATTCTTACACTTTTTAAATGTTTTTAAACTGTTTGAATTCAATGCCTGGTTTGAATCTGATAGGTTACTTGTTTCAGTTTCTACAAAATTATCTTGAACATTATAATATATGGTTTTATTTATATCTTGTTTGTATTTGTATGTTAAGCCACCTGGGGTCCTGCACTGGGAGAAAGCGAGGGATATAAAAATAATAAATATATGCTGCTTTTTGTCCATATGATTGGCAAGGGTGGTAAAAGTGACTGTCTCGGGGCAAAAGGGCCAAAGACCCCCCCCACACACACACACACAAAATGGAAAGTAACCTTTTAAAGCATTATGAGGAACACTGCCTTGTCTACAGGGGTCAAAACAGCAGAATGTAGCTTCCAAAAGTTCACAAATGAAAACTGGAACGTGTCTGGCCAAACAACAACAGAGTGTGGTCAACTGAGGCCATTTCTGCACTAGATTGTTATAGTGCTACTATTCCACTTTCAACATCCTTTGAGGCCCCTCCCTAGATAAACTGCAAACTCCAGAATTTCATAGAATGTTGAAAGTGGAATAATAGCACTATAACAGTCTAGTGCGGAAATGGCCTCAGTTTGCAGTGGTTGATCTATGCAGAGGATGGAGGAGGACAATGAGAGAAGAGGATATAGGACATTTTAAATGCTGTTGAAGAAGTGGGAAACTGGAGTGTCTGTGCCAAACCAGAAAAGTTGGAAGGTATGGACAGGCGAGTTCCCACCTGGGACCTTCCTCTTCACAACTTCCTTTGAACTTACCATGACAGAATACACAAAGGCCACAATGTTGATGGGCCAGATGGGGCAGAAGCAGGAGAGGGCGGCAATGAATATATAGTCCCTGGGTTTCTCCCCGGCCTCGCCAGCTGTTGATCCTGTTGCTGAGGCCTGCCGGCTCAAGCTGGCCCGGGGAGACCCGGCGGCTCCGGCTAGGTGTACTTGAGACCCAGACAAGCTGCTCCTCACTGGGGCTCGTGGACCACCGTTGATGCTGTTCTGAGGCTTCAGATCATTCAGCGATGCAGATTTGGAGCGGGTTGGGGGACTGGTGGGTGCGGACGGTGTGGTTCCTAGCTCCCCAGCTGAACCAGCCCTGAGGCCTGGGAGATCCCCGTTTTCCTGTGGTCCCTCAACAGTCTCTTCTTCGATTGTCACCGTCACCATCACAGGCGATGCAGGGGTCTCAGGGGCGGGGGGCTCTGAGGTGGCGACTGGGGCTGCGGCTCATCCTGTGGTTTTGCTGGCTCCGGTTCTGGTTCAGGTTCGGGTTTGGGCTCAGGCTCTGGCTCCTTAGTCTCAGCCTGCTCTTGCTCCTCCTTCCTTTGCTCTTCCTGCTCCTTGGCCGCTCCTGGAGGAGCCTCATTCTTCTCAGCGTCGTCCGACATCACAGGCAGATCCACCTGGATTGAGGAGAGTGAGAGGAAGCATGTGATGAATGTAGAGAGAACTGCCACGTCTTCTCCCTGCTTGACTTTGGATTGAGAAAACTGCAAAAACTCTTGTGAAGGCCATGATGGAACCTACGAAAACGGGAAGGCGCAATGTCCCAGGGGACTCCTTCAAGAGTCCTTTCTAGATTCTCAAGTGGGAGACCTCAGGCCCAACTATAGGCCTGGGGAATCTGAGGGCCCAGGAGCAGATCTGGCAACCCTGGAGTGCCATTCTGGACCTGTGGGCTTCCGCAGGTGGCCACACTGTTCAGCCTTTTCCATGATGACACCACCCTTTGATGATTTTCTAGCTTTTGTACATTTCCCCCTCTTTCATTCTAAATGGTTGAAATGTCTCTTCCCAGGCACACCCACTGGCAGTTAGAGGTTTTAGTTTAAATATGCTGGTGTTTTTGGGTCCCACTCGCCCCTAGAATCCCTCTCTTTGCCTCACTCTGAGGAATTACCTAAAATTCAATTGAGCCCTTTGGCTAAAGGCAGTAGCTTAAGTACTGGACTAAAACTCTGGGTTCAAATCCCCACTCATGGAAAGCTGCTACATATGACACAGCTTTTGGTATGGACCTTGTATATTAAATATGACAGGGATAGGGAACCTGCAAATCTCTAAATGATGGACTACAGCTCTCATTAGGTATGACAATGGACTGTTCTGGCTCAGCCTGAGTAGTAGTAGTAGTAATACTAGTATAAATTTACTGATAAGTTAATTGACCATCTCAAAAGAAATAACATCAAACATTATAAAATGCAATAAAATAAGTAAAACACATTATAAAAAGCAATAAAATATAAGTAAAATAAGCTAAAGTAAAGTAAGGTTTGATAAAATACAATAAGATGAAGTAAAAATAAAAGAATAAAGTAAAAGACTACAAGAAAATACCAAAACTTATAATAATAGGTTATCATCTTATCTTGTGATAAGATGAAAATAATAAAATACAGAAACAATATGTACTTAGATTAATTCATCACCTTGCATGCAACTGATGAGTACTAGAGTCCACCCACATTTAGAAAACCAGAGGTTGCCTACCTTGAATAGATGTGCCCTGAGAGGAGCAAATACATAATATTCAGTTTGTTTTTCTATTTTTAAAACTAAATAACTTGTATCATGCTGCAGAATTATAATTTTGGTGTTCTTATAGAACCATATTCATTATTCTGATCAATTTTAATGGCTCTTCATATATGGGATAATATGATCTGTGCCATATATAGTAATTACTTATTTTGCTTATTAATTATATATAATTATATAATTATATATCATTAATCAATGTGTTACACTGTAGTGAACAGAATATCATTTCATTGTCACTACAGAGAAACCAGTGGTCCTTCTCAAACTTATTTAAGATGAGTTTTCAAAATAAGTTTTAGTTGTCTGGTATCTTAGCATTTTTTAGGAAAAAACAACCCTCGTGCAGTAAGATAAAAAAAAAATTGCATTATGTGTGTTGCGGTACCTTAATCTCACCTCAATGAGATGTCCAATGTATTGAGGTTTAGGGTTTGGATCTAATGCACACTCCTCATATTTCCTCACCCTAATAAGAATTTCAAAGTCTCACCAATGGAAGAAAATTCAGAGCCTCTCCCTGGCTCTGAAAGGAGCCAACTTACTGATAATTAGAGCACATCACTTCTGCCTCATTGCATCACTGTTTGCTTAAAAAAGATGTGGGATGTTCTTGACACAATATGCTATCATTGTCTAGGGCAAAAAAAAAAAAAAAGAAGCCTTCCCTCCATACAAAAATGAATACATTTGTTTTTTTGTCTCAGCTAATTTTTGTTCGGTTAACACTAAATGTGACAAATGATAGAAATTAAATGACGTTGTTTACAACTGTTTGGATGACAGCGTCACAAAATGCCTATAGGGATTTCATGGGGGGTGGTGGAAAAATGACAGTCTTGCCCTCCCCAATGAAATTTTCATTCATTCCACAAAGTTCTAGTGTTGCAGTCACTTAAAAATAGACTCAGAAGTGTAAATTTGGAAATAAACTTTGAAAGTACACGGAAGGTAGTGGTATTATTTAATGAATAGTACAATAAATGTTGGTCAACAACAAGTAATGTATAACCATCCTCAAATTATGTAGAAGAATAAGGGAAGGAGGGTAGGAAGGTATAGGGGATGAGGTGTTAGTAGTAATAGTAAATGATAGTATTAAATTGTGTAATGACTTAGCTGGATTAGGTTCATATTTGTGATATTCTTTTTTTGAAATGTATGTAAGACCTATTGTAATGATGGAATTTATGTGACGATAAGAAATAAGTAATGTTTTATTTGTATATTTGTTTTTAAAATAAAGAATAAAAAAAAATGTACTTGAGCATGCAGCGGGGCGGTTTAGGCATCCAAGGAAAGGGGACAGGCAAAGTGACTGAGCAAATGTGAACAGAGCAAATGCTGAAGCCTAAGTGTGAACCATTTTCAGTGTCTGAGGGGCCTCTCACACTACACTACTCTTATCGTGCTTCTGTTCTACTTGAATTGCCATTGCAGGATCCTATGGAATTCTGGGATTCGCTGTTTCGGAAGGGGCATTTAGAACTCTGAGCCAGAGAACTTTTGGGTCTCATTAACTATAAACCCCAAAATTCCACAGACTGTTGCCATGGCAGTTAAAGTGGACCAATAACTTATAACACTTATAAGAATGCAGTGTGATAGGGCCCTCTCTGCAACACTGAAATTTTGGAGACGAAGGGAAATTTCATTTGAGGAGACAACATTTTTACTCGGGGGGACAATGCCCTCACTTTGTATCCCCCTCCCATAGATATACCCCAAACGCCTATACTGTAGGTTTAGTACCATGTGGATTCAGCAGTAAAGCATGACTCTGAAAAAAGAGCATGAGGATCATATGAACACTAAACTGCGCATGGGTGTTGCACACACCCAAATGGAACCATCCAGAATTTATACAAGTTAATTTTTGGACCCTAAGGCAACAATTCCACCCATCTCACCAAAGTACTCATCTGTCACTACCAATTTCATTAACTGACATACTTTCCACCCAAGACAAGATGGTGGCCCTACTCCACTGTCTGGCACATAATCTGACTGACCCATATGCCTGTTCACTGACTATTAGATGAACCACTGTTCCAGGCCAGCGTATTTGGGAGGGGGGCCACATGAAACCTTTGTCTTTTTGTGTCTCATCATTATCTCCAAGATTGGCTAAGAAAACAACCATTAAATATCTTGCAAGCTTGAAACTGGGCCAAATACCAAATTTCAGATGTGGGTTGTATGTTTGCAGAAGCTGAATAAAAAGGGACACTTATAAATCTTGCTAATGGGTTTTAAAGGCAATAAATAATGTTTAAGCCATTTAAGTTTTCAGCTGTGGTTGCTGGGACAGTCGGAGGTTCAGTGTTCAGGAGACAAGCTTGAGTGATTGTTGGATATGTTGAACGTTAAGGTGCAGAAATTAAATAAACAAGACACCTCCCCCTCCACATATTTTAATGCACATATAAAACAGAAGTGTTTGTCTTAAAGGACACTTGACTGCCAACAAAGGTGTTGGTAATGATGGTGATTAAGATGAAGGGGAAGAATAGGAACGTTATGGATCATTATATTATTTGTTAGGTATACCTTTCCCTATATGGCAACCTCCACATGAGCCAGGCAATACTTGTCATTTGGCTGTGGATGATGGGAAATGTACAATTGACCCACCTTAGGGGTGCCAGGTGGATAAAGGCTGCCTCACAGCAACCATAGCTATGTTTATCCCCAGTGAGCAAAGAATAATGCATCTGCCCTTCGTTTTTAAAAAATTTCTAAAAGCAAAGGAATTTGTCTCTGTTGCAAGCATAACAGCAAATACATAAAGCATACACACACACACACACACACATATCCAGTGAGTTGGTCAAAGTTCCATAAGGACCTAGTGATGAAAGATGGAAGGTGAGATAATTCTTGGTATCTTTGAGTAGAAACCTAATACTAACTTCTTCTGGCTCAATATTTGTATACCTTTCTCTCTTCAGAAAAAAAGAAAACACTAAAAACACAAAGGTGAAGCTAAGCTTGCCTTCATGTATACATTTCACAGGAACATGTCATACCTCCTTGACAAGCATCTCTTTGTGGCACATGATTGCCCTTTTATGGTGCATCTTTGCCAACAGGTTTTATGCATTCCCCCTTCAATTTCTAACAGAGTTTATAAATTTTACTTTTGTGGATTACAACTTCCTGAAGCTCTTGATATGGGGTGAGCATTCTGGCAGTTTTAGTCCAAACAAATAATTGTTGCAGACTCTGCAGTACACTTAAAATGTTGGTGTATGTGGTTTTTTTTAAAGCAGCCATCAAATGTGAACAGGCGCCTTCATCACCACTCATACCAGTGTAAGCTAGTGGGAGTGCTATTTAGCTTTGTCTGATAAGCCAGTTACACCTACAGTTATGGGCTCTGGCTGCTGTCATACACGCTCTCATTATGTCTTGTGATATCTGAAGATAGTCAGAAGGTTCGGCTAGCACTGTTGAAAAGTGCAGATTGATATTCTCGTGCGCTCACTTGCCTGAAGCATCTATTCCAGCTGCCAACCAGCTTCTGGGGCCAAATGGTGGTTTTTACCCTTAAAAGCTGTGACTCACTAGAGTCCTCATTATCTCAGAGAACATCTGCTCTTGCATGAACTTCCTAGGCCCATGAGTTCTTCTGATCAAACCCTACTCCAATTTTCATCCAATGGACCTGTCAGCGCTGAATATGAATAAATCCCTTTTAGGGACCACAAGTCTCCAAATCCTCCACCAGTATAACCAATGCATTCTGAGAACAGTATCCCAAACAAGCAGCTTTTCCAGACTCTGAGTTAGAGTCATTTCCAAAAGAGAAGCAATGAGATAGTTAGATTTTGAACTGCAAGTGCTCACCTAGTGAGACACAGGCCCTGTAACTAGGTGAGTCCAAAAATTCAGGCTGCCATCTTGATCCATCTTAACAAACCATACTTAGTAGATTTCATCTCTAGCAGGTCTAAAGAAGTCTTCACTGCCCACTCAGGACCAACCAACATTCAAAATACTCTGCATAACAAGAGGGGGAGCTCATAAAATTCTGCCTGTGATGGGATAGTGGTTTCTCCCAGGACTGAAGCCAAGCTCAGACACAACACAGAAGTCTCACGGGGTAGGGATGACAGATGACATTGCAACCCTGTCTCATTGAAAAGTCCTGGAGCTTCAACCCAGCTTGTCCTGGTTCTACTACACCATAATGTAGAAGATGGGCTTCTAACAGCATTAATGTCTGGAACCTCTTCTAAGGCACACAGCTTCCCCCACTGTCCCTCCAAAAACATTTTTACACAGCGATCCTACTTAATAGCTAGAGGCCTCTAACACTGGAAATTCTGGTGAGTCTCAAGCCCTACTGCTGTGAACCCAGCAGGCGCAAGAGAGGAAGCAGCAACATTTACACAAACTTAAAAAACCCAAAAACAGATTCCTTCCCATTGGTAATAAAAGTGGCCTACACCATCTAGTGTAGGCCAGTAGCTAGTCTGAAGGCATGATCCAGTCTTTCTGGACATGCTCCTTCAACTTTCCACAGAAGCTTGTGCGTGTGTCCACAATTAACACTTTTCTGTGACTCCTGGAAGGAACTGCCCCCGTCATCCTTTAAGGGGTACATTTCAAAATTGCTTTCCTTGGCTTATTGTTTTTTGGGGGTGCTGGGGGCTCAGTAGGGACTCAAGGACCTCCACTTGATCTTCCACTGGGTTGGATGCAAATTACAAGACTCCCATCCCCAGCCCCTTGTTAAGGAGTGCACCTTTATTTTTCAGGAAACATTCAGAAGCCAACTGTTGTTCTGCTTTGTTAGCTGGTTTTAGGTCAGGCAATATTGTTGCTGTCTCACTCTATTCATTGTTCTTCATGTTTCTGTTTTACTGTTGGCGCATAGATTTTGTTTTTAAAAGCAGCAGCTGCTTTGCTGTATTGATAAACTGTGGTGTCCAAATGCTCTAAAATATTTTTTTAAATTAAAATTCCTAGCATCTTGTGGTTAACTGAAACACTGCCCTTCCAAATACTGCAGTGCTTCTAGCTATGCAACATTAAAACAGACTGGAAAGCTCAATTCCTGTTGGTTCATAACTGCATTGTTTTAGGTGGCATAACTGCATTGGCAGAGGTGGTGACAGAAGGAGGCAAAAAGCCGTTATGAAAATAAAACGAACAAACAAACAGTATTTCCTTAAGATAAGTCACAGAGGGAGCTCGAAGACTTCCAGGAGAGGCAATTCACATTATTGTTTGACTAGAAAAAGGGCAATCCAAAGGCAATAAAAACAGGTTTTATTTATTATTTATTAAATTTATATCCCTCCTTTTTCCCAATAGAGGGCCCATAGCCACTTTGCCACCTCTGCTTTAAAATATCCAGGGTGCAAACATTTTGCACATGGAAATGACAAGAAGAATACACTTGACCAAAGGAAAGAGTTTACAGAAAGGGTATTGCACTAGAGGATCAGCAGATAGTGAGATTTCTTAGAAAGATGGGCATATGCTTACTAAATACAGAGTTTGTGAACTTCAGTTGGAAAATTAATTGCAAAAATTCTTTTGGGGAATAAGCAGAGCAGAAGAGTAAAAGCTTAGACTGAGTAAACTCAAACTCACTGTTTCTACAACAAATGAATTAAAAACATTGATGACATTATTTTATGTGCTTTGGTTTTGCTTGATTTTGGTCTACATTAGCACTACACTGTATGTTCCTGAGCCATTGGCTGCCAGTTCCTAGCTGTTTTTCCAGGAAAGAAATATATCACTGGAGCTAATGGGAGCAAATGTGATGCCAGACTTTGGCACATTGGGGGGAGGAATGCTGGTCCCCTACATTGGATAGCTTGGGAAGCACTGGTCTAGATATCACAAGTTAACTATCTCCAAGTTAAACACACTTTTCCAGCAGAGTCCTCTGTATACACTGTTAGCAGGTGGTCTCTCTTTGCACAGTAGGGCAATGAGTAAATTTTGAAGCAAAGCGCTTACCAGGACAGTCTCTATGGCAACCTCCACCCCCAGAGAGTCCAAAAGGCAGGTGGCTGTGTGGACCTAAAATGATTTCTAGCAGTTTTCCTCTCTATCCAACCCGGGTCTTTTGTAGAGCCACAACAGGGACCGCTCACAACTATGAAATGTTCAAGAACTAGAATAATACAGTAGCAACTGAAGGAGATTAAATTATTCCACAGAGGCACTAAGCAGGCTAGAGACTCATCCCTAAGGATGCAAGAGGCTGCGCCAGTGCATTTCTACTTATACCCCTGGCAACTTTCATCCTCCAAGGTATTTAATCTCCTCCTCTCCCCTGACACACTTGTCTTTGCCTTTAAAAGGCAGAACAGGCTCTTACAAAAACTCTGCCATCGTTGACAGTACCTATAGGTTCTAGCTACCATGCTCCTGCTTTTACACTGGCGTACTGTGTGACTGACACCCAGACCCCACAACTGTGAAATTGGCTGGCACGGGAATGTCAGAACAGATTCTCTGATTGACAAAACCATTCAAATCCAATCAAGCCTCAGAGAAAAGGAATACATTTCCACAAAACAAACACAGGTTAGATTGACATGCTGACTGTCTTCCAGGTAGCATTACTGACACACAGAGAGCATAACTGACAACCCAGTAAGTTATCTAGAATTAATTCATCAGGCACACAAACTAAAATGACACAGGGCCTGGGCGTCCTTTTTTGTGTTTCACACACAATCGGTTCCTCAATTCCACACACCTTGTGATTGCCCACCATGAGGCAGATACAAGTAATAAATCTTTGGCCAGCACACTTGCATCTTGGACTGTCACTTCCAGTAATACCTGACCAATCTGTCACTGTTTCTGACATTCTCACACAGTTCCAGCACCATCTTTAGCTCTGCTTCTGACAACCAACAGCTTGCCTCAAGCTGATGACCTGCATGGCTGGTTCCCTTGGCTGTTGAACTCATGCAGTACTGATGTCATGTTGAGAGAGAGCTGGCACAAATTCTGTCCCTCAGCCTGCTCTTGCTGTCTTGCTCACTCACTCTCCTACACTCACAGCTCCCCTGCCATTACATCACACTCTTGATTCTCAAAAAAGAAGAAAAACAACACATGTGCTCAATACACCACTTGGTGATGATTCAGGCTCCCCATCCTTTCAGGCAATTTGGGGTGTGATGTCCCTTACTGGCTCAATCTTTCCAATCACCCGTGTGTGACCCCTACAAAGATATTCCTGCCAGAAAAGCACTGCTTACCTCAAGAGAGAATCAAAGAGTTGGGAGACCATCTAATCCAACCACCTACCATGCAGGAATACACAACCAAAGCACTCCTGAGAGATGGCCATCTGAACTTTGTTTAAAAAGATGGTGGTCTTTTGCCAGGTACTTCAAACAGGCCAAGTGGGAGTTCTTGTCCATGAAGAATACAATCCTATACCATATACACAGGTAACAGTGGTGGATTTAGAGTCCAATTTTCTGCCCATGAGTTCTTCTGGAGGATACACAGACTGCCAAAAATACCAATGGGAGGGCAGAAACAAGAAGTGGCCAAAACTCTACTTCTGGTTTTTAAAAACTGGCATTTTTAAATAATATACAGCTGAGGAGCCAGTCTAAATGTGCCAAACAGCTGCTGGGCAACAGCAGTAGTGGTATGTGTGTTTGTGACACTGGTGAAGGAGGTCTCAGAGAAAACGGCAGTTGCACCATAGCTAATACTTGTTAGTACTGGGCAGAAGGAGGCATGGTAAACTCTTTTTAAATGTCTTTTACCGTGAAAACCCTATGATGATACAATCCAAAATGAAACAAGAAATAGTGCCAGAAGATGACACTCTCTGGCTGGATGGCACTCAACGAGCTCCTGGGGTACAGCAGAGGACAACTATGAGTAGCATTGTAGCTAATGATCCAGTCAGACTCAAGCTGAAAGGACATTCAGCTGTTGACATGCTTAGAGGAGAAAGAGAAGTCTGAAGCTGCACAATACATATTATAGGAACATGGAATGTGGGAAACATTAGTCAGGGGAAGCCAGACATTGTAAAACAAGAAATGGAATGTATAACCATTGCAGTATTTGGAATGAACAAGCTAAAGTGGCAAAGAAAAGAACATTTTGTGTCAGATAGTTACACAGTTTTTTACCCAGGAAATGAAAATCTAAGAAGAAATGGGGGTGGCATTGATAGTGAGGAGAGATGTAGTAAAAGCAGTCAAAGGATATAATGCAAAGTCTTAACAGAATAACATCAACAAGACCTCAGGGAAAACTCATTAATATAACCAACAATATATATCACTATAACAACAAATATAACCACAGTCCAAGTTTATGCTCCAAGTACAACGGAAGAAGAAGACTTCTGTTAATCATAGGCAATTGGAATACAAAAGTAGGAAACAGAGCAGAATCAAAGACTGTAGGAAAACTTGAGCTAGCATTAAGAAATAAGCAAGGAGACTGAATTTTGTGAGGCCAACAATTTGTTCATTACAAACATTTTCTTCAAGCAACCAAAGAGGTGACTGTGTATACGGACACCACCTAACAGCCAATGGAAATCAAACAGAAATTGAATGGTTTCTAATTAACAAGGATCAGGCAAGGCTGCATTTTATCACCCTACCTATTTAACTTGTACACTGAAAATATCATACAAAAGCAGGATTAGACATGGAGGAGGAAGGAGTGATAATTGGAGGAAGAAACATCTACAATTTAAGATATGCATGTGACACCTTACTACTAGCAGAAAATAGCAAAGACTTGGAATAAGAGCGGAAGAAAGAAAATTCAGAAAGTGCAGAGACAGGTTTACAGTTAAACACTAAGAAAACAAAAATAATGATCACAGATTATTTATATAACTTTAAAGCAAACAATTAAGACACTGAAGTAGTTCAATTTTTTTCATACCTTGGTTCAGTCATTAATCTGAACAGAGACTGCAGTCAAGAAATCAGAAGACTAGAACTTGGAAAGGCAGCTCTGAAGGAACTCAACAAGATCCTGAAGTGTTAGGATATCTCACTGAATACTAAAATTAGGATAGTCCATGCCATCACACTTCCAATTTCTATGTACGGTTGTGAAAGCTGGGCAATAAAGCAAGCTGATAGGAAGAAAATCAACTCATTTGAAATGTGGTGCTGGAAAAGAGTTCTGCAGATACCCTGGACTGCTAGAAATG
This sequence comes from Ctenosaura bakeri, assembly GCA_948474755.1. NCBI lineage: Eukaryota > Metazoa > Chordata > Lepidosauria > Squamata > Iguanidae > Ctenosaura > Ctenosaura bakeri. The sequence continues at coordinate 605,495 of CAOLHI010000256.1, read as the reverse complement.
AAAATGAATGCTCCCTAGAGCAAACCAAGCCCAAACTCTCCCTAGAAGCCAAGATGACTAAACTGAGACTGTTGTACTTTGGACATATCATGAGAAGAGGACTGTTGATAGTAGAGTGACTTGGAGAGCTCTCATTCATAGAGTCTCCATAAATTGAAGTTGACTTGATGACAGTTAACAGCAACAAAAACAACAAACAGCAATCGGTGTCCTGTTAGGGACATATGCAAGTGTAAATTTTCCTATGAATGCATAGTGGTGTTTTTTTTTTTTTTGACAATGTGCAATGGTCATACTCAGAGAAGTTGTACATATGGGACCACTGAGCAGTAGTGGATTAAAGTACACAAAAGGAGTGTGAACATCCATTGCCTCTATGCCTTGCCTTTGTGCCTTGTGTATTGCAACTTCTCAGTGAATTGTTATCAATGCACATTGACCACTGATCCACAGACCTTGTGCTATATTGGTGTGCAGTCTAGGCACTGCATTACAGAATTCTGCCAGTGGAAATTTATGCTCTGCTGAAATGATAGAGGTTCTTGGCCAGTGAGGGTGGGAGGGCTGCCACCTATTTAAACAAATTGTTGCTCCTGAACACTTCCAAGAGAGGAAATTCACCTATTTTTTTTTCCAGGAACAGGACAGTCTGTAGCGTCTATAGTGGATGAAGGCCAGCCTCCCCACCTGGTATATATATTTACTCATATGTTTACTCCCAACTAAAAGTATGTGTAGAATTTCCACCTAAGTTATAGAGTCTGATGGAATTATACAGTTTGATGGAACAAGAGTTGGAAAGAACCACACAGACAACCTAGTCTAAGCCCCTGTTATACAGAAATACACAACAAAAGCATTCCTGAAAGATGCCTATTCAAGTTCTGTTTATATACCTCCAAAGACAGACAATTCACAACCCTCTAAGGAAAATTATTCCACTGTCAAATAGCTCTTATACTTAAAAAAAACTTTTTCTTAATGTTTAGGAGGAATCTCTCTTATAATTTGAACGCATTGGTTCATGTTCTAGTGTAGCAGGAAACAAGCTTGCTGCATCTCCCACATTACATCTCTTCAGATGTTTTAAAAATGGCTATCATGTCACCTTTCAGTCCTGAGCTCTCCATGCTAAACATATCCAGCTTCCAGAGTCAATCCCCATAAGGTTTGGTTTCCAGACCTTTGATCATCTTGATTGCCCTTCTCTGGACATGTCCCAGCTTGTTTACATCCTTCTTGAACAGCGGTGCCCAGAACTGTACACAATATTTCGGGTGCCGTCTGACCAAAGCAGAACAGGGTAGCACTAATGCTTCCCTTGATGCAGACTCTCTGCTCCTGTTGATGCAGCCCAGAATCGTGTTGTTTTTTTCAGCTGCTGCATCACACTTTTGACTCATGTTTTACTTGTGATCTACTAAGACCACTAGGTCCTTTCCACTTAGGTAATAAAATCATGTAAGTTTCATATCATCTTCAGATGGTGGACAGTGATCTCAGCAGATATGCCACGGCCATTCAACACATTGATAGTGCTTGACCCAACATCAGAATAACCCCTCTTGCTAGAGAAAGCCGTTTGGAGCAGAGGGTGGGGAACCAGTGGCTCTCTTGATGCAGGACCGCAACTTTCCACACTCTGGCCATTTCCGCACTACAGTGTTAAAGTGCTGCTATTCCACTATCAACCTCCTATGGAATTCTGGAGTTTGTAGTTTAGGGAAGGGCACTTCGAATTCTCAGCCAAAGAGCTCTTTGGTCTCAGTAAACTACAAGCCCCAGAATTCCACAGGGCATTGAAAGTGGAATAGCAGCACTTTAACACTGTAGTGCGGGAACGGCCTCTGACTACCAGCAATGCTGGCCCAGGCTGACTGGAACTCGAGCCCACCCACATCTAGACGGCCAAGGACTCCCCACCTCTGTGGCAAGGGAGTAAGGATGTCTTGCACATTTGTGCCCCCCAGCACATAAATATAATATCTACCCTAACCCAGTGACTCAGTTTCTTCCATGTCTAAAGCCCCACCAGTGGGCTAATCTGCCATCCCCAACCCCCTCCCCGGATGCTGTTCTATATCGGTTCCCAATCATCCTCTCCTTTGGGATGCTTCCTTGCGCACACCACAGTTCTTCCTCCTGTCCCACAATGGCAGCCTCTTCGTATGATCCCTTCCACGCCGCCTCTGTTCCACCACATCCAGGGGCGTCCCAAGACATTTTGCCACCCGAGGCTGGGCAGCAAATGGGGGCCCCTGTCCGCCAAAGTCAAGGAGGGCGCCTGGATGCCGGAGCCAAACATCCTGGAACAGGAGATCCCAGCCGCTTCGCTCCCTATTGCTGGAGGGGGGGTGGAGGAATCTCACTAAACGGCGAGGCGTTTGCTGCCCCCTCGGGACACCACAAAACCTGCCCCCTGAGGCGGCCGCCTCACTCTCTGCCCGGGGGGATGCGGACCCCGACCACACCCACCGACCCTCCCCGGCTTCTTCCCTCCCTCCCTCCCACCTCGGGGCCAATCCGCTCCCACGGGTCTCACCTGTTTGCTTCCCCCCTTCCTCAGGCCCTCCCTCCCCACGCCCTGCCCGCCCCCTCCCGCCTGCCGCCCCCCTCACGAGACCCGCCGCCGACGCCTCCCTCCCCCCTCCCCCTCCGCTCGCCCTCCCTCCCCCATTTACTCCTCCTCTACTTCGGGGTCCCCTCACCCCGCTCCTTCCGCCCTTCACGCCCAGCTCCACCTGACGCGCCCAACCCTTTGTGGAGGGAGGGGCGGCAGCGCGCGGCGGGCCCCGAGGCGGGTCTCCTCACGAGTCAGCCCCGCTGCCTTCAGGGGAATGGGCTTCCCAGGGCCCCCCCACGCCGTCGAGCGCCGCCCCTCCTGCTCACCTGACCCTGACGGGGGGCCCACCGCGAACCCCCCGCCCACCCCCCGCCCCCTTTCCTCACTCCCGGCCCCGCTTGTTTTCAACTTCCCTCCATTCCCACCCATTTCTCGGAGGAGAGCCGCGGCGGGCTTCCTCGCCTCGAGGCTTCCGCTCCCTCGGGCGCCCCCCTTGTCACCCGTGTCCGTGGCTTCCCTCTCCCGCACGCCTCCCCCCAGACCCGCTTTCGTCCCGCGACCCCTTTTTGTCTTTCCACACACACGCCGACGGGGCTCTCCCCCTCCACGTCCCTCCCTCACTCACACCCCTCACACGCGCGCCGAGCCCCCCGCGCCTCCTCCCGCCCCTCCCCCTTTCGCCTCCTCCGCCGCCCACGCGCCCACCCTCTCTTTCTCCACTCGCTGCACGTTTATCTCCCCGGTCCCTGTATTCGCCCCCCCCCGCCCCGCACACCCGGGCCATTCAGGCAACACCGAAAACACAGTCCCAAGTCTCCGCTCCCAGCCCGCCTCCCACCACTAGCCGCTACTGCCCAGCCCTCGCTCCCGCTCAGGTTTCCTGCCACCCACGCGCCCGTCAGCCCCCCCCCGCTTGCGGCTTGGGGGTAATTCCGCCCCCCCGCCCTCCCTCTCCATCCTGATCAAAGAGCGCTCCCCTTTCGCGTTCACACCCAGCTCTGCCCGCTCCCTCCGGTCCCCTCGGTCTCCCCCGCCCGCTTGCCGCAGCACTGTTATCCTTCAGAGGGAAGAAAGGAGGGCTGGGGAGGGGGCGGACGGGGCCAAAGGCAGGTCTCCCGGGCTCCTACCTGGGCTTCGGGCTACGTCCAGCTGGCAGAAGGGGGTGGGCTGGGCAAAGGGCTGGCAGGATCGACGCCCCCCCTTACTCACACATCACACCCCTCCCTCCTTCTGCTGTATCCCTCCTTCTCTCCCCTCCCCAGCACACGGAGGAGGAATAGATGCAAAGATGCAGCCTCCGCCCCCCTCTTTACCTCCCTCCCTCCCTCCGCCGCCCCCCCAACCCACCTCTTTTAACTTGCTCACTCGGCAGCTTTGTCTGCAAAGACGCCCCTTCCCCTCCCTTTGCACTGATGCGCGTCAAATGGTCTCATCGACCCCGCTTCTCCAATGCAAGCGGAGCGGGGGGGGGAGTTGTGGTTTGAGTGTTATGAAGAATCAGCTGATCTGGAGGGGGCAAGACATTAGCGGAGATGGTACTGGTACTGGAAACGTCCCACAAATCCCGCACCCCCCCCGCCGCCCGGAATTGAAGAAAACTTCCCATCAGCAAGCCACAAGTGCAATGGGCATCGAAGGACTGAAGGAGTCCCAGCGCCAATGCTGCCACCATCCCCCTGGGACAACCCACAGGCTCCAACGCGTGCAGCATAAAAACAGAGCAAGCGGGAGGGTGTGTGGGGAACCCCCATGAGTGAGACTTTTCAGGGTGCAAGACCCAAGGGAACCCCAGGCTGCACCAAAGAGGGGGGAGGGGGAGAGAGAGAGAAATTGCGCTGGTGAGCTTAACCCAACTCAGGAAGCTGGTGCAGACGACCAGAACAGAAAACCTTGTTTTGGGGGAATCCTGCGTCCTCAGCCCTGTTTCCTCCCCGGCTCTGGGAGAAAATTATATAAATTTTCTCGCTTCCAGTTTCTCATCAATTATTTATAACCTGCCCTGGCTGCTGCAGGCAGGAGGGAGGATAAAAAGAGCCCACAGATTAACCCTCCTCACACCAGGGCCCAGCTCCGGTGCAGCATTTGCTGCTCTCTTTGGCAAAGCACAAGCAACACTCCCCCTCCCCATCAACTGCCATCCAGATGTCCAGCCACAAGGTAGCCTTTGCTTCCTCCTGTAGGAGGGGACTAAATGCAGCAATGGGGAAAGGGGGGCAGGGGGCAGTCTCCCAGGTAACCACAAAAAGCAAGGCAGTGTGTTTTGGGAAACCCACTTAGAGCTGAGATTTGTGATCTGGTGTGAGAGCTATTAGATTTTTACACACACATCCAAGGAGGAGATGAGGAGAGGCTGATAGTGTAAAGGGCAAAAGGCCAGGAAACACTATCCTTTTCCTTTACACAAAGTGACATAGAAAGAACCTATGAATAAATACACGCACAAGTGTGGATTTTTTTTCCTTCAATGTTTTTACTAAAATCTTTTGCTGTTGAGACACAGATCCAGAAAGGGTGCACAGAAGAGGGAAGAAATGGAGGTAAAAGGGAAGGAACAAGGAAAAAGGATAGACAGACGCTGCTTCATTACATTTTGTGTTAACAAAAACAAAACAAAAAACACAAAGGGGGGTTATTTTAAATGTCAGGGGATCTTTTTATATATATAATACAAAAAAGCAAGAGACTCTAACCCCAAACTGTGGGGGTTGCATGCAACAAGGAAGGTGTTCAGCAGGTGGGGCATCAATGCTTGGTGTGGAGGGCTGACACGCTCAGAACACGAATCACGAGAGAAGCCGAGGGAATGGAGCATTAAAACAAACACTGCAGAAGAATGAGGCGCTGGGGCAAGGGAGGGAAATCCAGAGCAACTCCTCAGCAGGGGAATGGAGGGCACTCCACACTGCAGCCATGGAGAAAGACAAGCTTCTTT
>CAOLHI010000255.1:600000-751283 GCA_948474755.1 Ctenosaura bakeri | reverse complement strand
CAATTAAAGTATAATGTTTCCATTTCAGCTGCCATGGTATCCTGGCATTTGCAATTTGAGGGGAATTTTGCATTCTTAGTCAGTGAACTCTAGTGCCTCATCAAACTACAAACCACAGGATTTCATGGGATGCGGTCATCATGTAGTGTGAAAGGGCTCTAAGAAATAAAGCTCATGCACTCCAAGATGTCAACCAGGCAGAAAAAGAAATGGTAGAGAAAAACAGCAACACATAGCAAGAAATCTAAGCCCCAACACCTAGCTATGAAAGGCAGACAGGATGGACTTTATTAGGTACATAAAATGTACAGAAAGGCATTTGTGACAGTACCCAACAAACATATCTAGGGAGAAAGTTCAATAAAAAGATCAATGCAGCAGAAGCCTTATCTTCAGTATTAATCCTAATCTCCATGGCCAGAGTAAGCCATCCAATGAAGCCCTGAAGATGATGGACAGATTTATTTGGGAAGAGGGTGGTCTTTCAGATACAGTGATCCCAGACCATTTATAGCTTTATAGGTCAAAAATAGGATTTTGATCTGTGGCGAGAAATCACCTGGACCAGTGAAGATCATTATAGATGAAATATGTCCATGGTGTCTTATTAATAATCTATCTTTTTTTATTTTAAACTAGCTAAAGCTACTGAAGACTTTTTCAAAGCAACCTCTCACATAAAACACAATAGCAGCCATGGTACAGATAACCAAGGCAAGCTAATTCCTTTCAAAAGGGAAAAAGAATGGCAGCTCTTAGTATGACTGTGGACCAATCTCATAATATTCTAGGAAATTACTTCAAGTTACCAGTAATTGTGAGCCATATTCAGTTCACAAGATAGGGCTTGCAGGGTTTTATTGTTGCTCTATGTGTGCTCTGTGCATTCAGATCCTCTCAAGGCTCCATTATATCTACACAGTGAAGGGGGAGACAGGAAGAGATAGGCAAGAATTCTTTCAGACAACTTTTGTCTGACACTAAAAATCTTCTCATTCAGAACCATCAAGAACAGTTTAAGTCTAACAAACAGTAGGCATGAGGACCAATTTGTGTGGGTGCTACCTCAGTTCAGTACTGCTGGATGAAGAGGAAGACCAAAAAGGGATGTCAAAAAGAGAAAATGGGATGATAGGAAAAAAGAGAGAAGAGGGGTGACATGGGGCGGGGAATAGTGGCCCTGCCACCTGGCATGTGGTTCCTTCCACGTTACCCCTAAAGGATTAGAGCCCTCAAAAGAAAAGAGACCCCCGGCCCTGAGATTAAGATAAGTCTTATTCCAAAACACATAAGATACAAACATACTTTTTACCTACATGATTTGAAACTTACTTTAAATTGGTGAAGCTGGTGTATATTATGATACATTCATGCTAACTCTTCAACAAGCATATAAATTGAATGAACTACAGAAAAGGTGCTTTTTAAAACAGAGGCATTCACTTATGAACAGAACGCAAACACTGCAATTAGTTGGTTGGGAGAAAATAATTACAGTGCCCACTTAATAATGAGAACTACCTGAAAGGTTGTGAAGCAGTGGGAATGTTTTTTCACACTCATAATATGCTGCTAATGCCACCTTTCCTCATCAAATATCCATTTTTTACAGTATCACTGTTTAAAACAGGCTCATATCCAGGGGCACCCAGTATCTAGGTACAAGCAGCAGGAAATGTCCCTTAATCATCACATTACACCAAAATAAAAAGAAAACTAGAAACGTTTTTCATAAATCCAATTTTATCCCTATCTTATCACTTTTTATCAATATTTTGACAATCATCCATATGCTGACCAAAACTGTTAAGGCTTTGGTTCCAAGTACATTCAGGGAAAGTTAGAAAGCCCTTGCTTGACCCCCACAGAATTAAGCAATGTTAATCTTATTTCTAATCTATCATTTTGGAATAAGATCAAGTAGACTGTACAGGTCTAGAAATTCATGGATGAAGCAGATTTTTATGACATACTCCATTTCATTTACATTTCAGGATTCAGAACTGTCTGCATTTGGAAGAGGATAAGGTTATCATCTTGTTAATTGTTCTAGCCTTTTTGACAATACTTGATCTCATAGATAATAAAACTTCTTAGAATTTGTCAGACTGGCTTGGCAATGCATGGAATAGTTTTATAAAATTGTACCTAATGACATCAGTTCCATCTCCCAGAATTATCTTGTGGACAATTATCTTACATTATTGGATCTCACTGGCAATATTAATGCTTGCTATTTATTGCTCTATTATTAAGTCAAACCACTAAAACATCTGATGTCATCAAGGAGCACAAGTTTGATGGATACAGGGCCCAATTTTGTAGGCCATATCTCCTCAAAAAACGTGAGTTTTGTTCGAAGCAGAGGCATCAACATTTATATCAGTGAGAAGAGGGGAGTGGGAAGCTAGAAAGTCTCTGGAGCTTTTGCCTTCTATATTTTCTAGATCTAATCATTTGGTCTTTTGCTTCCTTCCTGTTGAGGCCACTTCCCTCGTCTTTAAAGAAGACAGCCAGCCTCTTCGTCTGAGAAGGGAGAAACCATGAAGTAATATTCAGCAGTTTGTTCTCACTTGTGAGACCCAGGTTTTCCTGATGCCACACAGCTCCAGCTATGAAATTGTCTATCAAAACTTGTAGTTGATAATACCTATGAGAAGTTCACACTAAATGAAGTGACTGTGGAGAATTAGTTCATGGGTACAAGGAAAGAACCATACAGTGATCTTTAAATATCCATGTCTGTTTCCTGTGAAGTGCCTGCTTCTATTCCAATCATATTTTCTCATGTCTAAATAATGGAGTGGAATACTGGAGTGGCTCAAAGTAATAGTCTTTGCTAAACACTTTAGCCTGGTGGAATAATGGTATTACACTAATGTAGATCTGGATTTATTTTTTTCTTAAGGCCAAGATTGCTACCTTTGATTCACAATGATGAAAGTGTCATTCTGGAAGGAAAATCGTCTTTGGTGTTTTCAAAACAGCACTTCTATCTGAGATTCTAACACAGTGCTCTTACAGCAATCTTTGTTTGATACAGTGTCTGTGTTAGCAAATGTAACTACACTGGCATTGTGGTGACACAACAATGACTGTAGCAAGAGTAAAATGATCAGAGGCACAGTGCTGATAGGAGGGAGGCAGAAAAATGTATGGAACTGCTCAGGAGCCATCAGGGCAGCTTTCTCCCCTGAAGGTGATGCTTTTCTCTACCAGCCTCTCATTACTACTTGCACATCCTTCAAACTGTACACTACAACAGTTTAAGAGACCATTATACAAGTATCAAGCACTAACAAGATTCCAGCTATGTAATCCCTCTGTTCGTCCTTCAGGACTTTTGTTAACATTAAAAGCAAAGCCGAAAAGCTGTTGGGGCACCACACAGGATGATTAGTTGAGATGTGGGGTTGGGTTGGGGTTGGGATCTCCAAGTCTTCAAAAAGGCAGAGCTTCTCTTAAGATACCTTGGGAGTGTGAGCATGGGTCAGCCCGTCTCAGCAGCTGGCATAACTTCCAAATGGTGTGGCAATAGCCATAAAAACTGCAGAAGCTGTTGACAGATGTGGCCTCCTTTTACTTTCCTAACTTAACCCAGTTGGCAGGTTGGACAAATCTATTCTCAAAATAGTCAGGTTGTTAGAAACCAGATCTTTGCCCACCATTTCAAGCCTGGCTCTGTGAAGGTACATCCAATGCGTGTGTGGTCTATGTTCATCCAAATCAGGTATCTGGTATCTTTCCACTTCATTCCCTGCCCCACCCTAGCAACAGGAGGGAATACAATGTGCAAAAGAAATTAGTATAACTTGAAAACAGTTAAAACCACCACCACCACCACCATCTGGCCTCTCAAAAAACCCATTTGCTATCAAGATCTGTACCTCTTAAAAGTAACTGGATAACAATTGAACAGCATATAAAATATGAGAAAGAATTAAAACCTCATATATTAATGAACATCTTTTCAGTGATGCATTTTTTGCTTTCCTTCAAAGGGTTTACTTTCAGCTCAAATTTGAAAGCTGAATTTGTATTTGATAGCAGGAAGGAATTACTTAATAAATGGTACTTTCCATCAACATTTATTTCTTTTCAGCTCAACTTTCTGATTTCACACCCCAGAAATCAAGCAAGAGAAAGAACTCAATTTTGTTTTGATTACAAGAAGGTAGCAGAACTATAATTATTAAATTTAACGCATCTTATTCCAAATCAATTACAGCCATAGTCAGGCATCTGCTATAAGTCAATGGATCAAATCCATAAATTAGTCCCAACTAGACTAGATCCACTAAAGTAATGGGAACTTGATAAGTCAACCATTATTTTTATTTTATTATTATTAAAATTTCTTCTGATTTAAGTTTCAAGCTGGCTGCAACCAAAGTAAGTAACATAACAAGAGAAAACAATCATCAATTCACACAACTAAAAAAATAATCACTAAGAGTACTATGAAATCTATCACTATCTTAAATCTATTTTGCATTGAAAGGCAGTGTAATATAACATGATAGCAACTGTATCTGAGAGGCAGGAGCTATATGCTCAAACCATTGCTCAGCAGTAAAGGACACTGCCTAGTTCTGACTGAGTCACTCTCTTTTTGTAAGGCACAGGAGTGGTGGTTGTCTTCAGCTTTAGATGCTGGTGGTACAGCAGCCTTCCCAACTTGGCAACCTTTGGATGTGTTTGGAATACCCCTAGCCATACTGGTTGGGAATGATGAGAGCTACAATCAAACATACCTGGAGCACAGGCACAGGAAGACTGCAGCTGGGCTTATATGTTTCATCCTTTATGTGCCAGCTTGCATGCAAAGGCAATAGCTGACCTAGTCTGTTACGTCACCACTAGATGGCTAAATGGTTTCCTGCAGCTTTCACTAAGGCTGGTACAACTGAGGATCCTACCTTATTTATTTCCCCATTCCCTGGGATCTATATTATAATGCTCTCTGACATCAAGTCTCAAGCTTATGTCTGTTATGAACAAATGAGCTGTCTGTTTCACATGTCAACATTTTTCTCTGTATTATTTATTTATTTGGTTCATTTGAGTGATCTGAGATCCCTGCAGGCATGGAAATTAATTAATTTCTGCAAAGGTAATTCAGCAAGTTCAACAGGTTTATCAGAGTTTAAGCAATAGCTAAACAAATCTATGCACTACTCTGTCACTTAAAAAATATTAGTAACAGTATATAAAAATCAGTAACAATACTTATATAATAGATACATCCATGTCCAGCTAATTGCAAAGCAAACTGACCCTGGTACATCATAAACTTTAAAAACTAAAATCAAAGCCAAACATAATTGCAATTATTGCACCCACTACAAAGAGAAAGAGTCATTCTATTAAAAGTTCAGAAGCTGCTCTAGTCTGATCACTTTTTCAAAATCATAATACAACTTTTTTAAAGACTGAGATACAATCAAGAAAAGTGAAAAGCACAAATACTGGTCTTGAAGCCTATTATTTAGAAATATAAAAACGTTTGCCATAAGAACCTTTGTGACAATGCTCTGTATTAACAATTGGTGCAACGGAACAGTTCCAAATGACGTATACTGTAATTCCAACAGAAGTGAAAGGGAAATGCATAAGAGCGCCCTTGTGGTCTCTGTTTACTCCCATTCACATCAATGGGGCTGGTGCAAGAAAGCTTCCCATAGGTTCTTCAGCTGGGATAGGGAATTGTGAAGGTGATGGAGACCATTTCCCCTTCACAATCTTCATTCAGAGGGCCATGGCTGTTCCCAGTGTGACCAGAATTGGCAAAAATATGTCCAATTTTCATGGTTTTGGGAGGGTTGGGGCTTTGGAGGGTGGAAGGGGGAAAGAAGAGCCCAACTGCCATGTTCTGAGATGATCTGGCTATGTGGAGATTTGGTGGGTTTGGGGACCAGTTAAAAATTTAAGATCTGGGGGATTTGGTAAGCAAAAGAATCACCCAAGTTACTTCTGGTTCACAGGTCATACTTTCCCCATGCTCTTCAGTCTCTAGGCTTTAGGCTACCTGAAATTAGTGAGAGCTTTAGTAGTACTGCAGCCTTGATCTGGACCTGAAAATAACCCTGTTGGGTTACTTCTGAATAAACCTGCATAGGATCATACAGCATGAACTTTTGTTCACACCAGCTAAAAAATTATGTAGCTTATCAATCAGTCATAAGAAAAGTTTGATGAAACGAACCATATCTTACTAGTTTCTTGGGAAAATTAAATTACCAGCTTGTATCAAAAGTCCCCCAACCTTGCATCATGTATCATAGTACCCTTAGTTTGCTATGAAAGTTAGTTTGTAATCACAGAAATTTAACTCACTATTTTCATTTGCAGTACTCACAATTATTACGATAGATTGCTTATGTGTTTCAAGTTAAGCTTTAATTTGGTTCTGTGCATTGTGTAACATTCTGATCTCATTGTTGTCCCATCAACACTTCACAAGTTTCAGCCTTTTGAAGCGAGTTGCCTCAGTGTGAATCTTTTGCAGAAAAGGACCACAAGTTATGGTATAGCACTGTCATTGCCAGGAAACTCCTTACTTGGTATTTTTTTCTTCAAAACTACAGTAAGTTGTCACAAAAACTTCTCTTATACTTCTCCAGATCAGATAGACTTCCTGGATTTGAGAAGTTTGAAAAGCACATTGTCTACATGGAACTGGAACATATAAGTGTTCTATTGCCAGTAGTATAGAATAGTAACAGAACAGTTGTATCGGAAAATAGAGGTGTCATCAGGTGTCATGACATCACATTTCCAGGTAAAATACTTCAAAGACAAAATTTCAAGAAATAAAATGGAGTTGTAAGCTCATGTATAGGAATAAATCAAAAAGTATTTTTGATTTTTCATGACAAAATGCATTCAGGAAAGGCAAAAAACAGTTAAAGATGTTTAAATACATCTGCATTATCAAATTATCAAAACTTTAATATAGATTACTTTTGAGATATTATTAGAAGAGTAGTAACTTTATTTATTTACTATAGAAATTATTTTAATGAAGATAATAAAGTTTATTTTTTTTATTAAGGTAATAAAGTACCACAGATTTTAAGAAGAAAACCACGTTTAAAATTCTGTTTGATTTCATTCTTGTAACATATTGTGACCACATTATCATTAAAATATTGTGCACCTTTAACTATAAGGTGCAGCAATTAAACATGTTATTATTGATTAATGCACTGACATTTTAGTTGATTAACCTAGTAACTGACATTTGCAAGCACAATAAATTAATTTTAACATAATCTTCATTTTTAAAAAGGGCAGTTTTTTTTAAGGTGTTACATCTTTCAAGTGGCATTTTTTTTTTTAAACCATGTAAATAGAATGTAGGAATACTTAACAGCAGATAACAATCATTTAAAATTCTGTACCATATCTTTATCAATTGCAGAGGGGTTTGTGTAAGTAAACTTCCTGAGGGATCGTGACCCAAACATCAACCATGCCACAGTTTGCTTTAAAAAAAAGAGAGAAAAGAAAAAGGGGAAAAAGGAAAGAAAAAAAAGGAAAGAAAATTGTTTCTTTTCAAGTCAGTGTTTTCAAACGTGCTTCCATTTGTTAAAGTCTTGGCTTTTAAAGATTTTCATATTGGGAGGTGTCATAAAGCAAGTCCTTGAATCTGCTCATGCAGAAAATTACAAAATGATGTTGTCAGATGAAGAGATGGGATATTTAAACTAATTGAGCTACTTATCTGCTTTCTTTGCTGAAAGGTTACTATGGGCTAGTTCCAAAATTAGCATATGTGGATATAACCTCCAGGGAGAGCGGTAATATGAGCACAGTTTGAAACCATCCCATCTCAGGGGATCTGGATTTTTACAGCAGCTTTGCTGAAGCAGCTACCTGCACTGCCTCCCACCTTTAAACCAGCAAACAACACTGCCAATTGATTTCACACAGACCATGTAAGCATGTCTCTTGTAGCATCTTTACATATTATTTTTAAAAAAATGTACACCTACATTTTTAATATATAAACAAAAAGGAAGAGAGGAAGAAAAGGGAGGGAAAAAAGAAAATAGAAACATGTTACACCAATGCACACTAGAGATATATGGGTTTGGTACTGATCCTGTTCCCTGTTGACACAGAAGCAAACATGGTCTTACTGTTACACAGAGGTTAAAATGGCCCTTAATTTAGTCCATTGGAAAGAACCGGTGGCTTTAGATATTTCTCCCACATCTGTAAACACATCATACTCTAAGCAATGCAACATGCTTCTCTCTGCTCATGTTGAAGGGAGTTGTCAGGCCAGGGTGGCTGACGGCTTTGATGTCAGTGGAGTGGCAATCTTATGTGTGTAGTGTGAACTTTAAAGGAGCTATCCAAGGTGCTGGAGTCATTTGGGGATTGGGTTTACAACATTAGACAGTGTCTTTACAGTTCAGACTAAACTCTGGAATGGATTCACATACCCAGCATGGAAAATACCACCCATCATGCTACAAGGCAATGTTAATGTTCGCCATACTTCCATATGCTTCCTAAGAAAGCCCCTGTGATGTTCCCTCTTCATTAGAGGAGCAACAGGCTGCATCTAACAATAGAGTAGGTGGATGAACACTTGGACAATAGATTTTCCTGCTGTCTTCTTCTCACTGCTATACCAAAAGCCTTTCCTTGAGACTGCAGGCATTCATGAGTGAGTGGATGATGTGGCAGAAGAAACTGCTGCAGGAAGGGAAAACTAATAAAGCTGGAAAGAACAAACTCAGTATGAAGAAGCTGAGTGAGGGCAAAGGTACTTCAGTGGAAGGAAGGAGGTAAGAAAATTCTTTTGCCCATTGCTAGGCACTGGTGGTGGGGAAGTCTGTATACTTTCTGACGTGGCAAATTATCATGGCTGGAACTGGTGCATTACAATGTCAACAGTGAACTGGCAGTCAATGATTAGCATGATTATACCCCACCACATATACACATACATGATCTAAAGACTATCTTTAGTTAATTAAACAACACAAAACCTTCTGGGGTGTAATAAGCGTGCATGCATGCATACATACACACACACACACACACACACACACAATACAAGCAACCCCCAGAAACAATATGCATCAAATTCGTATATTTCTTGCTGTCCTCAAACCAAACACTGTTTTATTAAACCCTTATATATATTCTATTGCATCACATATACATTCTCAATGCTCCAGTATCAAATTCTTCAAAAGACTATGTTTTAAGAATACAATGAAAATAATCATACAAAAACCACCACAGAGCTTGTAGTCAGATAATCTATGGCCAAAAGGATGCTGGCTTCCTACCCATTTCTCCCATCCAAGCACTAATACACACACACACACATATATATATCACTTATAGTTCTAATGAACTGAAAAAACAAATACTTATATAAGAACTAAAGATCACTAGTATTGACAGGTATTGCTTTTAAAAGAGGAATTCTGAAACAACGAACTATAGTATTTCATTAATTCTTTGATTTGCATTTTCTATTTTGTTTCGAAAAATATCTGATCTTTATCCGATACGCTGATAGCTAAAGCAAATTTGATGGTTTTCTTTCCATGCATAGAATATATTATAAACTTGTTCTTCATCTTTTACCAAATTAAGCCCTTTAAAATACTTTAAATTCTCCAGGGCAAAGGTCATCTCCCCAGTTCATTCTTTGGTAGATGAACTGCATGTTTCAAAGAGGGTTATGTTCAGGCCACTCTATCAGCAACTGACAGGTGCTTAAGCCAAAATACCTTCTACTAAATACCTGAAAACAAATTTGGAGCTCATTTTGGACTGTTCTCTGTTCTGGCTATATAAGCACACAATAATAGGCATGGAGGAATACTTGGAAGATAGTAAAACAGCATTGTTCCATCTTCTTCCATGGGCTTAGGAAATTCAAACTACCTTATTGAAAATCCTGATTGAAAATCTAAATTGATTTCTCCTGCCTTCAGACAAATATGAACAATTGTTTACAGAAAATCCAAATCTCCTGATAATACCTCTGACCAGAAGATGTTCATATCATATCCGATTTTACAATGTCCAGAGAAACATATGAGTGGCTTCTAACCATGAAAACCATCTCTGGAGGTTCATGAAGTACTTTCCATATGTTTTGGATCACATTTCCATCTATCTTTCAGCATTGGCTTTGGTGATTGTGGCTAAACATTTGGTTAAAGCATTTGGAGAGTGTCATGCTATGTAGACAATTCTCAAATTATGAGAGAAAGTGAATGGAACCACTGAATTAAATCTACATGTCCCACCTCTGTGTTGACAAACCATAGGCCTTCTAAAAACATTAGCTAGAGGGGCCAACATGAAATATAAGGATATATGCACTTTCTTTCCCATTCCCAGTAATCTGAGAGACAAGTGTGGGGATGCTTTGTATGAAGAAGTATGTGCTGTCCCTTTCCACAATAACTTCTAGGATTATTAACAGAAAAGGAAATAGAATCTCCTCACATTTACAGTCATTACTAAAACTTAATTCCCAAACATATCCCATGTAAAATCTGCAATTCTATCAGAAGATAGAACTTGAACTGTTCATTAACTTTGCAAAAACCAACACTAACTGAGATAGATGTACAAAGGGTCAGACTTCAAGACAGCTTCCTTTGTACTCTTATATGGACAATTTCCACTTTCCATTCTGCTAATCATGAATTCTGAATTACAGCACAAAGTAAGCCAGGCTAAGAAAGCTCACTCAAGAGCCACAAAATGCTGGGAAGAATTGTTCCTTTTGGTTGTTTGATAGGATTCAACATAAGAGTAGGTAAACCTTGAATTCAGCATACATGATGTAATCTAGCTATGATCATAAGAATTGCAGGGAGATGTGCTACAACAGCCAAAGAAGCTTATTTATACCCTTTGGTGGCTAGTTAATTTCAGAAATTCTTGGAAGAATTATATTAGGTATGTCCATTTTTTAGTTTGGCTAAAAGATGGAATTTGGAAGTGAAATACCTTTGGTTACCCTGGCAGGTGACCCGCTCTGAGGGAAATATTGGAGATGTAAGCCCTGTTGATCCTCGTCAGTCTCTCAATGACTTTTGATACTAGTGGCATTTGGGGCCAGATTTATAGGATGGGAGTAAAAGGCTTCTTCCTTCAAAGTTCTACCTCTCTGGATCTTCAATTGCACAGACCCTTCAATTCAGAGCATTCCAGCCACACGGAGTCTTGCCTAATCCTTAGCTAGCTTTCCCTCTGTGGATGATATCTAATTTGTCTTGAATGTTGGGTCTTTGGGAAATAACTGGAGGGCAGAGATAGTAGAACTTCTATGGCACTTCAGCTCTGGATGAATGTTTGGCAGTTTTGTTCACAGCACTGGTAAAGTCAGCTAACAAATACTATGAGCATGCATTCTTACAAAAGATTAGCACAGTTTCTCATGGAAATAGGCAGCTGTGTTCCTAGGAATTTTACACTACAACATTATACGAAATTGCACATGGTAGGGTATAGGCTTAACATATGGTCTGGTATGACTGGCATTTAGATTACAATAGCTACAGTACAGCATAATAGATGTGGCAATCATTAAAATGCCACAATCTGTTACAGAAATTCACCCATATCCTAATAGCAATCTTACTTTTGTGATGGAGAAATGATCACAAGTGTTCCGATCTGTAGAGTCTCCTATGTTTAAACTTCAGACATAGTCCAGATTTAGGAACAAATTTGCTAAGATTCCATGTCCATAGATGTAATGAATCATTTAACCGTTGAACTACTTAAATTAAGAATTAAAAAAGTTCACAAGTGATACAAAACCATTCCCTTAGGAATTTGGTAAATACCATTTCTTATTAAGCCACCCTATCTTCCCTTTAAGAAGGAAATCTATAGCTTATTATCTGAATAAAGCAACATTTAGCAATATCATGGCAGTAAATGATACAATGTTGGGCAAGTTCTATCTCAAAAAGCAAATGCAGTTGAGAAATGGATTAAACAGAGTTAAGCACTAATGGCTGTCTGTCTTCATAGATTATTCAGATGCTTAAAGGAAAAAGAAGTCTATGTGTATTTCATAAAGGAATATTTTACAATGACATGGCTTATAAATGTATATCCTGCATGCAGAGATGGAATAAAGTGCTTAGTGAGGTTTCTCAGACTGCATGTCATGCTGTGGGAGAATATGGCTGGAATAAATACATTTTATTTTGCCTTGTGACACTTTACCATATGATTTAATTATGCCGAAGAGCACAGAAGAATGAGCTTTACTATTAAGCAGGTCTGATTTGTTCACAAACAAACTCAAATCTCTCGTCAATTGCTCCCCACTTTTTCCTTTTAGGAAAAAAAATTGTGTATTCTATGTAAATAATATGACATTTGGTTGCTGTCATTTTGCTTTATGTAATTTGCCCAAAGGAACAGGTGATTCCAAGTTAATTTGCCTCTCATCTACTTATTCTTAATAACTTGGCACAGTAAGCAATTCTTTGGATATCAATATGCCAATTAACAAAATGATTCTACCACTGTGCAGACAAAAGGTTGATTCTAATCTGCAAAAACAAAACACTGAAGGAGGAGGGAGGAAAAGAGAGGCAAAGTTCCATGTCAGCTCTGTGCAGATGCAGAGAGATCAAATACAATAACCTTTTACATGCAGTGTGCAAGAAATAGCAGCACACAGATCCTTTCCCCTTCTTGTAGCAAAAAAGAGCCTGAATTCATGCATCGCCGAATGCAAGGCATCAGCTTCCCATCAGAGACTGGCTCTTAGGGGGCCCAGAGGCTAAACAACACACTCTTTAATTAGAATACTTCCTCCCCCCAATTCTGGGACTGAATAGCCTTTTTGTTGTTCATGTTTACATGAGCACCAGAATGTTCAGTCCCATTGTAGATAACTGCATAAACTCAATAGCAATGTTGTTGTAAATAATACATATGCCAAGGTAATTTTGTTTTGTTTTTATAAATGTAGAAATTGTTTGAACATTGGAAACCTCCTAAATTACACAAGTAAGCATCCCTGTGCAGCCTATGAATCATATTCCACAACACCTTCACTCGTTAAGCGTTTCCAGTGTGATGATGTGAAAGCAGGATTGGAGGGGGGAGACAAACATTACCCTGCAGCACAATTTTGTAAGCCTTTGAACTTTAAATCAGCTAACATGCTATGGCAGTAGAATATTTTCAGAAGAAAGTCTTATCAAGTCTTTTTTCCTTCTTAGGTAATCAACTATAGAAACCAGACAGGATTTCCTTCAATCTTGTTATATATGTGTGTGTGTGTACACAACTAACAGTATTATAGATCTCATACAATTCATATTACTTGCAAAGCCCAGATACTGGGTCTTCCACCTGATTTTTAGAGATCTGCCTCCTCATCAATCCAATTCAGCAGGATCTTACTAAGCCTCTGTGTAGCTGGTGGGAGTGGCAGCTGCAGGGATATGTGGTGGGGTGGGGAGAGGAAATATACTTCTGCCTACCCCACTGTATACACCTAAACCTAGTTATGACCCAAAGAATTTACAGTTTAAGACATCTACTGTGATAAGTAAGTCTTAATATAAAACAAACCCTTTACATAATCATTAGTATTTTTAACAGCTGTGTGTTTTGTGCATAAAGCAGTAGAAAAGGGGTGGGAAATGTGTGGCCCTCTAGATGTTGTTGAACTGCAAGTGCTAGCATTTTTCACCAATGGTCATGCAGGTTGTGGCTGGTGGGAGTTGCAGTTCAGAAGCACCTGGACGGCTGAAGAATTCATACCCATGTAGTAGAAAGACAAATGTTATTTCTTCACTTTTCAATGTGTTTGTCTGTCTTGTTGATTGCCTTCACGTTTTTCTGAGCTATGGTGACCCTAAGGCAAACCTATCAGGGGAATTCCTGAGGCTGAGGGTGTCTGAGGCACCCAGGGTTACTTAAGTGGGCTTACATGGCCAAGCAGATAATCAAACCGTGGTCTCCATAATCATAGTCCAACACTCAAACAACTGTACAATGCTGGCTCTCACCCAGATGCAAATCCAGCTGACTTCAATGGAATGCACACCTACACAAGCTTGTATAGAACTGAAGCCTTCTTTTTCATTTTCAAATATTCTTCTGTTCTGCTTAGATACGTTGGTAAACATTGCTGAAACTTTAAAGGGGGAGCATCCTTATATCTTGTAAGGGATGCAAATTCAGAATTCCAATGCAGAAAGCCCACACACAACCTGATAGTAAAGTCAAAATACCTTTTCAGTTCAGGCCTGACTTCACTACCAGTCGTCCTTCCTGCCACTTTTTTCTCCAAGGTCCAGAGCTCAATTTTAGGAATGATAAGACAGGGTATCTCTGGGGTACCTCAAGATTGCACTATGGGGTTCTGAAAACAGGATAAAGGTGCAGAAATGATAGTAATCTGCTTGTGACTGAAACAAGATTGATTGGGTAAAACGAATACAGTAGTTATTGTACCCTTAATTTTCCCAGAATGTCTCAGGGACATACATTGAGATGGAAAGGTATTCTGGGGAATTGAAAAGGACCAGCTTCAGTGTCTCACCTAGTATTTCTCTTCAGATCACTGCACTACTAAGAATCTAAAACAAACAAACAGGGGGTGATATCCATAGGTTTGGACTCTCTTAGACATTTAGAATTTTCTCTATTATATCAGATTCTGATTGCAGGCCTGCCTTTCTGTTGCCAAACAAACTTACAATCTGGAAGGAAAGCTAGCACAAGAAATGACTTGCTGACAATAGATCTTATCCTTAAAGCCTAATTGCTATCCATTCCCTTTGGTAGCATATGAGGACTGGTACTTTCTTATGCTTCCACATTTAAATTGCCTAAAGTATGTGTGGGCAAAGTGTGGCCCACTTCTTTTTAAAGTTATTTGTCTTTTAATGTTTGTAAGCCACTGCGGTTCCAAGACTGGGAAAATGACAGGATATAAATACCAATAATTGACTACTTTCTGTATTGGTTATTTAGCTATGTATGCATAACTAAGTAACATCTCCTGGTTCAACCTCTCACAGCCCACCTTAACAGCCAGCAGTTGCAGAGGGCAAAAGAGCCATGTTCAACTGCCAGGTAAGGTACAAGCAGGATAACATTTCCAGCTTCTTCCCAACAGCGAGTGAGGTTGCAATGAGGGATTGTGATAGGGATCCTGCTTCCAATTGTTGCAGCCTCACTCATGGGTAAGTGGGGGCTGGAAATGTCATCCTTCTTGAACCCCAGTTGGCAGCTAACAAACCTCTTGAACAGGTTGACTGGGGGCACTGGCGGAGCTTAGAGTGTGTGGATGGGGGCAAGGCTACAGGGACATGGCAGTGGTGCATGGGGGTGTGGCCATGGCACACGGGGGCATGGCTATGAACCAGGATGCCAAAAAAAAAAAAAAAAGGTCACCGGGGGCAAACCGTTCCATCGCCCCCCGTCCCTACATGACCAACTTGGGGGGGGCATTTACTATGCTCTTATTGAATACATGACTAGGTAGTCTCACTGAATATGGAAAAGTTAACAAATCTGTAACTCTACGTTACTGATCTGTAATTACAATACAGAATACCAGCCGATAATGACAATGGTGATAGCCCTCCAAAAACTGTTGAACTGCAGCTCCCAGCATTCCTCACCATTGGCTATGCTGCCCTGAGCTAATGGAATTTGCTGTACAGCAACTTTTGGACGGCTGTACTTTGCCCATACCTGACATAGACATATAAAAGAGTCATATAAAATGGGGTGGGGAGAGTGTGGCCTATAATCTCTTTTTGGTGGCCTTTCAGCCCAAGCACACTCAAAAGCCCATGCCCCCCATAATACAGGTGTATATTTGTGCATGTGTAAACACAGATTTTGACAGCAGACTGCAGAACAGTCCATTTTCATTATATTTCCTCAATGTAGAAAATATAGTCCTAGAACAATAGCACTGTAGATTTGGAAGAGAACCAAAGGCTTATCCCTTTCAACTTTTCACTAATACAGGAACCTACAGCTCAATGTCCCAACAGACAGCCATCAAGCTTCTATCTTCACTGAAGGAGATTCTATTACTTTATGGGATAGCCTGTTCCACTGTTAAATAGGTCTTAATTGCAATCTTCTTCCTTGTAATTTGGATCCTATTTGTTTAAGTCTTTCTTTCTGCATCAGCAGAAAACAAGCTTTATCCTATGATACTGAGCTATTGAGAGTGAAATCATTTCTGAAGGATCATCTTGACCATCAGCCCCCCTCAAACATCAGCTGTCTTCCACTCATGGTGATATGGGCCCTTTTCGCATGGGCCTTTGCACGTGCGATAGCCCCGTGAGCTGCGCGGGAGTGGGAGCGTTGCTCCGCACGACGCACTCCCACTTCCGCCCGGCTCACGGGGCTGAAGCGGCGCGAGCGCGGGTTTTTTGATTTTCGCGTACAAGCGCTCGCGCAACGCTCCCGGAGCCCACTCGCACTTACCTTTCGTGCGGAGCCTCCGGGAGCCGACCAGGTCGCGGAAGGAAGGAGCGGGGTGGGGAGGTAGCGCAACGGACGCCTGCTTCGTGCGCGCGGGGGGGAGGAATCCAGCGCGCGCGGGGGGAGGAATCCGGCGTGACGCCGCCCGCTTCGCGCGCGCGGGGTGGGAATCCGGCGCGAGGTCTCCCGCTTCGCACGGGGGGAGGGCGGTTTGCGCGGCAAGCCTCCTTCGGTGCCGCTTCCCCGCTGGTTCCTTCGCCTGCGGAAGGAAGGAGGGGGAAGCGGCAGCCTCCCGGACGAGCCTTCTTGCGCTTGCCGGCCTCCCCCGCTTGCGCTAGAAGCCTCAGTGCGGAAAGGGCCATGGAGTGGAATGAGGGATTTCCAACTGAGAAAGATGCTTTTGATAGCAATACTATCTCACAGGAAAAATATTATTTTACCCTTTACCTCTTTTGCTACTTTGTCAAGCAAAGCCACACTGTTCTATGTATTTCTGGTATCAAGTGGCAAATATGTAAAGGGTTGTACTTGGCAAAATAGACAAATGACAACCTTGTTTGGTTATAGTTGTAGAAGGTTTGGCCTTCCCGGGATCAAATTGAAGCACTGTTCGTTGGGAACCCAGCTTGCACGCGAGGCCAGCTCAAAGTGATATAAGTGGAATGCTTCCATGGGCAGATGCTGCTGTGTAGATCCCCTGCCACTGGGGTGTGTGTGAGGCTGAGTCCCCTGCCTCTGAGATGGACATGACCCCTGCCACCTTCACCCCTAAAATCTCATAGGAGATCCGCAAATGATATTGACAAGCACACAGGCCTTGCCTACTCCTAAACTGGATCTGAACCCCAAGCCAAATCTCTAAATGATTAAGATAGAAAAAAAGAAATACCAAGGTACAAAGCATATATACTTCATTAAGGGAGGAAAGATAGAAAAAAGTCCACTGATGCTAGTACAAGCAGGGCTGTGAATTTCTATTCCCCAGGAGGACCTGAGTGAAGCCTACAGGTTTGCCTGGGAGAGTCACCTTCTGCCTGGGAGAGTCACCTACTTACCACCTCTAATTAGCTGATTTTCCTACTGAAAAGGTAAGCCCACAGAAACGGTGCAGGTCAATGCGAAATGTCCTCTGTGCCTCACAGCTGTCAACCACAGAATGGGCTCATTGGTAAGTTTGGCGCCATGTCCTTTTACCAATAAACAACGGAAGGAAGGAAGGAAGGAAGGAAGGAAGGAAGGAAGGAAGGAAGGAAGGAAGGGAGGAAACTATTACACTTGTCTGCTGTATAATATCTCGTTACACAGCAATTTAAAGTTCCTGTTCCTGTTCCAAAATCTTGCTTCCCTAACTGATGATGCCACCTGCACATCCCTCATGTGAGTGCCACCATCATCAGTAGTAAATTAATTATCCAGACTCTGCTGTACGTTTGACAACTTATCCCAAGGTAAACACAGGCCACAGGATTAGGAACACTGTTAGTCTGAATGTAATGAGTCAGCTTTCAGGTAGATGGATTTTCAATATTTATTGATACAGTACAGCCTTACCTCAGGTTCTCAGTAATGAAGTTGGTACTGTCTCTGACAGAGCTTCATGAGTAATTTAACTTTGATAGAGTTAGAAGAACTTTTAAATGTATTGATTCTACTCCATTCCTTTAAATGGCAAGGAAATTTATCCTAGGATAACTACAGCAAAAGCCTATGCTTTGGTGGTGGCAGTGTATGGCCAAAGATGTATGGCCCAGTTCTGTTCACTTCTGTGCTATTCACCCTGCCACCTGAATGAACAGTGAAGTCCCTCTATTGCTTATTGCTTTGTTCTCAGACTAAAGAAGAAAAATAGAAAAGTGAGCGGCTCTCTCATGTTGTCAATGACCATAAACTCAGCTATCTGGAGGAAGAACTGTGTGGCTTCATCCTTCTGACTAGGCCCTCTTTACCTGCTCTGCTCCCAAAATCCGTTCTGAGACGTGTGTGTTTCTGGAAGGAGCTTGCTCTTTGCTGAGCTAAAGGCAACCAGAACCACTACTGGTACTGTGCAGGGAGGTAAGGAAGTCCAACAAGAACTCATCTAGTAGTAGGATTACAACTGCACACATATACATGCACTGCTTTGAGAACTTTTCCTTGAAAAGTAGTATCTTTATATTCCATATATTGAATGCCCCCATACAGATGATACTATTTTTACAGGAGGCCAGAAGTAGAGGACACTCACCCCTGGAATGTGTAGGAATCCTGCCATCTGGGCAAAATACTACTTTATAATCTTTGCCTTATGATCTTGAGTTGATTGTGGTCCACACCTTACAGAAAATATGATTTTCATTCTCACTTTAGCTTGATTCATTTCAGTTAAGCTCTACATCTTTCTGTTCATTTTGTTTGGTTCTTAGGTCAACTCAGTGTTTACAACTGATAAACAAAATTATTTACTAACTTGCATTTCAACACAGTATCTCTCAAAACCAGATAAAAACAATGGACTTAACAAGAATGTTTGAGTGGAATAACTAGTTAGTCAGGTCTTGCTCTTCCGTTTGATTCTGAAAGGAGGGAAGATGAGAGGCAATATTCTGAAAAATAATACAGCTCTGCATAGTTAATAATAAAGCTAATCCAAAAAATATACATTGGATTCAAAGGCAGCAAACTTAAGTATGATTGAAGGTTCAGAATCATGTTCATGAACATTTAATGTTTGCAAATGCTGTCATGGAAATAAAGTAAATCTTATTTATGATCTTGTTTTAATGCTCTAATGTGCTGCTTAAACAGTCCATTGCTGAGAGACATTGTTCAAAGATCTAAATTAAGTTATGTATCACTTGCAAACTCATGAGCATTCAGGTTATAAATATGGAAGTCAGGACCCAAAGATTTTAGGAAACATAACATCTGCTCCTGTCTCTGCAGACTAAGATTTTTAATTTAAATTTGAAAGGCATCTCCTTAAAATTCTCACAGAGCCTTAGGAAGTTTTATAAAGTTTCATAAAATGTATTTTTGTCACATTATCATTAAATTTTTCATACTTTTCTATGTCTGTCTATGTGTGTTATACTCTGAAAAGGGTAGAATGCTTGTAATGGGAACAAGCATCACTAAACATAAGTGAATACTTTGTGATCTGAAATAAATATAATACAATATTCATTAAGATGTTGCCATATGTGAGGTACAAAGTAAAAATACAGCAATGCTCAGTTTAAAGATGTATTGGAAAGCATATGGGAGCGTTTATTATTTACTTATTAAATGTTATTAACATTTTCCAAAACAAACACCATAAACACTACAAAAAAGTAAGTATATCTAAAAAGGGAAGGGGGAACACAGGAAAAAGAGTGACATCTGAACACGCAAAGATACTTATGGATTAACATATGAATTGAAAAGTAACAGAAAAAAAGAAAAAACAAGTAAAAAAGAGAATAAAGAAAAAAAATAAAAAATAAAAGAAAGAAGAGAACTAAAAACAAAAATCCCCCTTCCTTTGCATGGAACAGAACCTATCCCCCATTTTAAGCCTCTAAATTTTTTTTTATTTTTTCTCCTTCCCCCATTCATACTCCTGATTTTTGTTAACAAGCCTATCACCTTATCCATATTCCCTCTTTCAGCTTTTGTTAAAGTCTATTACAATTTGCCTGCATAGTAACAATAAAAAACATTACATTGTAAATTACCTTAATACTGCTAAATAATAATGCAAATGATTTTTCTGAATACTGCTGACTGACTTAGTTACTTATTATTTTCACTAGTTATTAGTTCCATTCATATTGGTACCCTAAATAAACCTATATTATTTTATATTCTAAAGATCATTACATCTATACCACTTGATATTCTAAAAGCCATTACAGAATTCATTAACCAATCCACTTATCATCCTGAATCCAATACTATATTTGATTATTTTATCTTCATCTTAAATATGATTCCCCACTTCATAGAAAAACATCATTTTTTTGATTTCATCTCACATAATACTTTAAAAATACCATCCTGTGACAGCATCCATACTTTAGGCATACTCCTTTAGTTTCCCAAATGAAATCAGTCCCCACATATGAATTGAAGGAATCACAATCTTGAAGCAACATCCTTTTTCGTTTCTTATTTTTGGTTTTATTCAGTTTATATAGAGGTCCCAATTTAACCCCCTCCTCCCTTTCATGAGACAAGATTTCCCTTCATCAAATAAACTCTCCTGGGCCCTTTTCGCATTAAGGCTTCTAGCGCGAGCAGGGGAGGGCGGCTCGCGCAAGAAGCCTTCTCCGGGAGGCTGCCGCTTCCCCCTCCTTCCTTCCGCAGGCAAAGGAACGAGCGGGGAAGCGGCAGCCTCCCGGAGGCGGCGGCGGCTCGCGCATCCGTCCCCCCCGCGCGCGCGAGAAAGGAGCCTGTCCCGTCCGTCCCCCCCCGCGCGCGCGAGAAAGGAGCCTGTCCCATCCGTCCCCCCCGCCCGCGCGTGCGCGAAGCAGGAGGCTGTGCGTCTGTCCCCCCCGCGCACACGTGCAAAGCAGGAGGCTGTCGCATCCGTCGCGCTAGCGCCCCGCCCCTTCCTTCCGCAGGGGCGGAGGGAAGGAAGCGCGACCTGGCCGCCTCCCCGACGCTCCGCACAGGAGGCAAGTGAGCACAGGCGCCGGGAGCGTTGCACGAGGGCGGGTGATTTTCGCTTCGAAGCAAAAATCAAAAAACCCGCGATCGCGCCGCTTCAGCCCCGTGAGCCCGGCAGAAGTGGGAGTGCGTCGTGCAGAGCAACGCTCCCACTCCCGCGAGGCTCACGGGGCTGTCGCGTGACAGAAGGCCCATGCGAAAAGGGCACTGGTCATATATAACCCCAAAAGCAATCATTCTCCCCCTGGGCTCTGCTTCTGTTTCTTCTTGTTGACTGAGCATCTCCCTTACCTCCTATTTATCTTTTACATCCAATTTCATATCTTTCTCCAAGTCCTCTTCTGTATTTCTTCCTCTTATCTGCCAATTCACTTCCTCAAGTTCTTCCTTTAATTCCTTTAATTCCTCTTTCATAATGTCATAATAAATTCATAATAAGTATCTAAATCTTGATATATATTTGCTCCACTAACCCTTGTAAAGAGCCCTCTAACTATTCCATGGAAAGTTTCATTTTTCACTCCATCCTGCAATTATGGAGGTAACAATTCAAATCCCTGGAATATGAGTAGAGGCTGCCAAAACAAACAGCACCAGTTGATAACAGTCAGTTCTTTCTCATGCTTTGGTTTCCTTTGCTTTAGCCTTTTTGCAAATAGAATACAATTCAATCGATTCAAAACTAAATACACTTGGGTTTTTAGTTCTTTGTGCTATTCTTTTTTAAAATGTCATTTCCAGTTTTTTAAACTCTACTGTCCTGGTCTTATGGGGAAAGAGACTTATTTAGCTTTTGATTACAGGAAGAGCACAGCTGGAAGACTAGACTCTGATTTGTCTTAATCAGAAGCTTTCTTCACTTTTATGACTTCTGAAACTAATTACAGTTTCTTGTTTTAAGAAAATAGGGTTCTAGCATAAAGCTGTTAGATGTTGCAATCTAAATACCTGCATTCCACAGCAAGGTCAAGATTGGATTGCCTCAGTGCTTCCCACTCACAGTGCCTTTACTAAAAGGAAATACATATAATGGGAATTCCAGAACCAAATGGATAATGCTCCACTCTCTCTTTGCCCAGGGGTGGCAAACATTCTAGCCAGAGATCCCTGGTACTTTACTGTGAAAGCTCTCCTTGCTGTGCAGTGCCAGCAGGGACCATCTGCCAAGCAAGTCTGATGGAAGTCCTATGGAGCTTCTGTTATTTACCTGTGTTTTTGTGATGGTCATAGAAGAACAGGTTGCTTACCTGTAACTGTGGTTCTTCGAGTGGTCTCTGTGCCATCATACACTAGGAGCTTTAGCGCCTGCGCAGTAGCGTTCGGAAACTTCTAGAGCTTGTTCGCTTGGCGGGAACCCCTCCCCCACGCCGGTACTGCGCATGCTCCTCCCGCCGAGCAACGGTCTCTCCTCAGTTCTGTCGTCCGCCGTAGAACCTACATGGACCTGAAAAAGAGGGGAGGAAGGGCGGGTGTGTATGATGGCACAGATGACCACTCGAAGAACCACAGTTACAGGTAAGCAACCTGTTCTTCTTCTTCGTGGTCTCTGTGCCTTCATACACTAGGAGACTGTGTAGCTTACCGGTCGGAGGGCGGGTCAGGTCCTACAGCACGGAAGCCAACACCTCACGTCCAAACCGGGCATCTCTGCGCGACCGGCAGTCGAGCCTGTAGTGGCGCACGAAGGTCGATGGTTGGGACCAGGTCGCCACACGGCAGAGTTCATGCAGGTCAACTCCTCGCAGGAGGGCCGCAGAAGTAGCCACCGCTCTGATGGAGTGGGCTCGAAGCAGGACTGGCGGAGGCTTCCTCGCGAGCTCATACGCCAGTTGAATAGTCCTCACCACCCATTTGGAGAAACGCTGGGTGGACACTTTGAGGCCCTTCCGACGTCGCCCATAGCAAACGAAGAGATGCGGCGTCTGTCGGAAGGAAGCAGTCCTGTCCATGTAGAAGGCCACGGCCCGACGCACGTCCAGGGAGTGGAGAGACCGCTCCAACGGTGTCGTCGGGTTCGGGAAGAAGGCAGGCAGGATGATGTCCTGGTTGAGATGGAAACTGGACACCACCTTAGGCAGGAACGAGATGTCAGGTCTCAGGACCACCTTGTCTCTGTGGAAGACCGTGAAGGGCTCATCGGATCGAAGAGCTGTGATCTCACCCGCTCGCCTCGCTGAGGTCACCGCTACCAAGAAGGCAGTTTTCATGGTGAGGAGCCTATCATCCGAGGTCGCCATCGGCTCGAAGGGCGGCTTTGTCAGCTGCGAGAGCACCAGCGAGAGGGACCACGGCGGTAGCGGCGGCGATACCGGCGGGTAGAGATGATGAAGTCCTTTCAGGAACCGCTTAACGGTATCGTTCCTGAAGAAGGCCGAGGCAGCCGATCGTGGCGGTTGGTATGCCACGATCGCGGAAAGATACACCTTCAGGGATGGAAACGCCAGCCCCTGTTGCCGGAGGTGCAGGAGGAAGTGCAGGACGGTAGAGAGCCCCGCAGGCGATACCGGCTCACTCCTCTCGTTAGCGAAGGTCAGGAAGCGTCGCCACTTGTATTGATAGTTGCGACGGGTGGATTCCTTCCTGGCCGCGACGAGGACGGTACCGAGCACGGGATCGTCTAGTGCGATATCCTCCAGGCATGGAGGGCCAGGCGTGGCAGGTCCGGATGGAGGACTCGGCCGCCGGAGTGGGAGAGCAGGTCCGGTGTCGGTGGCAACCGGAGCAGGTCGTCTCGTGCGGCTTGTAGCAGGGGTGCGAACCAATGTTGCCTCGGCCAGTACGGGGCTACCAGGATCGCGTCGGCTCGGTCGGCGAGGATCTTCGATATCGTCCGGCCGAGCAGCGGGAACGGCGGGAACGCGTAGAGGAGTTCCCCGGTCCACGGAAACTGGAAAGCGTTCCCGATGGAGGCACGATCGTGGCCCGCTCTGGAACAGAATCGGCGACACTTCGCGTTTTCCCTGGTTGCGAAGAGGTCGATCGATGGTTCGCCCCAGCAGTCCCGAATCAGTCTGAACGCCTCTCCGGAGAGAGACCATTCGTGATGGGATGAAGTGTCCCTGCTGAGGGCGTCTGCCGTGGTGTTCTCCTGCCCGGCCAGGTGAACTGCCACGGGATGCGTATGCAGGCGAATGCACCATTCCCACAAGTCGAGCGCAATGTTGAGCAGGGTTGTGGAGTGAGTCCCTCCTTGTCTGTTGATGTAACAGACGGCGGTGGTATTGTCCGTCAGTACCAGGACCGTCCGCCCCGCTACGACGTGGCGGAACGCCCGTAGCGCTTTCAAGACGGCGAGTAGCTCCAGCGCGTTGATATGGAGAGCAGTCTCGTCGTCGGTCCATCTGTCGCGGACTCTGAGATCGCCGCAGTGGGCACCCCATCCATACAGGGAGGCGTCGGTCGTTACCGTCACCTTCGGTGTCGGCTGTTGGAAAGGCATCCCTGACATGAGATTGCGTCGCGACTGCCACCATCGGAGGGATGAGCGGACGTCTCCCGGCAGCTGCAGTCGGAGAGTCTGTTCGTCTCGCAGGGGGTCGAATATGCGGACGAACCAGTGTTGAAGAGGTCTCGCTCTCAGCCTGGCGAGATACGCCACAGCGGTCGTCGCAGCCATGTAGCCCAAGAGCTGCTGGACGCTTCTCGCAGATAACATCGGGGCCGTACGGGCGTGAGCGGCGGCCCGGATCAGGGTTTGGGCTCGAGACTCTGGTAGGTACGCCCTGGCGGAGGTTGAGTCGAGCGTCGCCCCGATGAAGTCCAAGATTCTCGCCGGCTCGAGGTGGGACTTCTTCGGATTCACCCGTAGACCAAGGCGGGTCAGGAGTGACAACGTCATGTGGACGTCGTGGTAAAGTCTCTGTTTGCAGGACGCCACCAACAGCCAATCGTCGAGGTAAGGGAAGACAGAAGCACCCTTCGTCCGCAGGAAGGATACCACCGGGGCCATGCACTTGGCGAAGACCCTTGGGGCAGTCGAGAGTCCGAACGGCAGCACCTTGTACTGGTAACAGGTGTCGTCGACTGCGAAGCGGAGGTACCGTCTGTGCTGCGGGCGAATGGCGATATGGAAGTATGCGTCTCGGAGATCGATGGAGGCGAACCAGTCCCCTCGATGTAGGAAGGGCAGGATCGACGGTATCGTGACCATCTTGAACCTTTTGGGGCGGATGTAGTAGTTCACCCCTCTGAGGTCTAGGATCGGCCGGAGGGTACCGTCGGCTTTCGGTACCGTGAAGTACCTGGAGAAGAAGCCGGTGGTCTTGGCCTCTTGCGGGAGCTGCTCGATCGCCCCTTTCTGGAGGAGGGATTGGATCTCTTCCAGGAGGGCCGGACTCGACGGCGTGGAATAGTAAACGCCTCGAGGAGGAATATCGAGAAACTCGATGGCGTAGCCAAGACGGACGATGGAAAGCACCCAAGAGTCCGTAGTGACACACTGCCACTCCGCGAGATGTCGAGCAAGAGTCGGTCGGTCTCCGAGCGCTGATGGTAGGCTGAAGAGTGGGTATTGGTAGGTCCTGCCAGGCACGTCAAAACCGAGACTTTGTCTCGGAGGAGGACTTTTTGGACGAAGCCGGGCGTCGCCTAATCGTGCGTCTGGCCGATGAGCCGGAGGACGGTCTCGACTGTCCAGACTGGGCCGAACGCTGGAACGACGAGGTGGAAGATCGTCGCCAGGATGGGCGGAAGGTGGAGGTCCTGCGGGCTTGCGTGGCCGGCTGTAGCCCGATCTTCTTGGCGGTGAGCCTCGCCTTCACGAGATTGTCCAAAGCTTCGTCTGTGGACGAATTGAATAGGCCCTCACCGTCGAAGGGGAGATCTTCAATCCTCCTTCTGGTGTCCTCCTGGATGTCGGCCGGTCGCAGCCAAGCATGGCGGCGCAGGCCGACGGATCCCGCCATGACCCGGGAGGCAATCTCCACTGCATGCCTGGAGGAGGCCATCTGCTGCCGAGCGATGGAGATGGCCTCGTTGAAGATCACGGAGGACGCTTGGCGGATGTCCTCCGGTACCGCCTCCATCGCCGGTTGCAGGCGATCGAGCACCTTTTTCAGGTATGCCGCGAGGCAAGCCTGAGTGTTGGACAGCCTAATCTGCAAGGAGGCGGCGGAATAGAACCTTCTTGCATAGGCGTCCAACTTCCTGCCCTCTTTGTCCGGCGGGGTGGTGTGCTGCCTGCCGGAGCCTTTCGTCTGTGCCGAGTCGACCACCACAGAGTTCGGTGCAGGGTGATTAAAGAGATAACCGGCGTTATCCTTCTGCACCCTGTAGAGGTGTTCCAACCGCTGCGGTATCGGCTGAGCCGAGGCCGGCCTATCCCAGGCGGCCTTCACCAGTCTGGATACCCGGGGCAGGAGAGGCAGCGGGGCCGTGGAAGGTCGCTTCTCCTCGAAGACGGAGAAGGCTGGATCGTTGTCCTCCGGCTCCGCATCGGCGATCTTAAGGCCGAGGGTAGTAGCCATGCGGAGCAGCATCGCAGAGAACTGGTGGACGTCCTCTGGAGCAGAATCTGGGATCGGGTCCCCGAATCCCAGCGGAGGAGACTCCTGGGAGGCCGCCTCAGACACCTCTGATTCCGCACTCGAGTCGTACGACTCTGAGGTCAGTGAGTCCTCTCGCTGCTCGCTTTCCGGCTCCTTCGCAGTCGCCACAGGTGTTGCCTTCCTAGGCTTCTCTGCAGCCGGGGCGGTGGTAGCAGCAGCGTCCCGCTTGGGCTGGCTGACTACCGACTTCACCTTCTTAGTGGTGACAGGGGTAGTCTGGCAGGCTGACGTCGTCGTAGCCCGCTCAGTCACCACCGACTCCGTAGGGCGCGTCGCCGTTGCCGTGACCCTAGGAGGTGGCGATATCGCCCGATACCGAGGTGAAGGCTCCCTCGCCCTATGATATCGAGGAGAGGGAGAGCGGCTGAAGGAGCGGCGGTCCGACGGAGATCGGCTTCGGCGTCGACGGTACCGAGCTTCGTCCCCTCTAGGCGAGCGCGATTCGCGCTGTCGACGAGGTGACCGGGACCTCCGGAAGGTCTCCCAGCGACTTGGGCCACGATGGTACCGATCCCGGTACGATGGTGAATGTGACCGATAAGAGGCCGGGCGCTCTCTCCATTCAGATTCCCTCGCGTACCTGGCCACGTAGGACGCTGAGGTGTATCTGGAGGCAGACGAGCGAGGTTGTTCCTCTCTTGTCTCCCTAGGAGGCGGCGAGGCCACCGGACGCTCGGAAGAGCGGGACCGGGACCGGAAGGAGGTCGAACGCCGCTCCGGAGAAGCAGAGGGCTCTCTCTGCTGCAGGTCGGCCGACCTGCGACGGCTAGGAGGGCGGTGGCGCTCCTCCACCAGGGTTGGAGGGTCTGCCACAGGCGAGTCCGGGCGCTGTTGGGGAACGTCCTCGATCTCATCCTCCGAGAGATCGACGGACTCGCCTCGCCCTTTGGAAGGCTGCTGAGTAGGAGGAGGAGGAGGAGGTTGAACGTCCCCAGCCGGGGAGCGCTTCTTCTCCTTCTTCTTCTTCTTTTTCTCCTTCTCCTTGCCCTTGCCTCCGTCCGGAGCAGGGCGCTTTTTAGCAGGCGTCTCCGTCAGGGGAGCCTCAGCCTTCCTCGCCGTCGAGGATCCTTTTGCTGACTTGGCAGCCGCCGACAGCTTCGGGATCCTCGGTAACGCCGAGATCGGCGTTTTCGCCGGTACCGAGCCCGATACCGACGAGGTGGACGGAACGGCAGCCGCCGATACCGTCGATGGCGTGGTCGTCTTCTTGTCGGCCATCTTGGAAGTGGAGGTCTCGTCTATCGCCCGCAGAGACTGTTCCCAACAATAAGACTTGAGTCTCGCGGACCGGTTGCGGAGAGTTTGGGGAGTAAAATCCCGGCAAATTGGGCAAGTCCGGATGTTGTGGGACTCACCCAAACAGAAGAGACACTCCTTGTGGCTGTCGTTGAGGGCAACCTTGCGCCCGCAGGACACGCACTTCTTGAAGAGCGCGGACATAAGACGAAGAACGCCAAACAGCGAAAATCCGAAAAGACCAAAGCCGAAGGGGAAGTCCGAAAGAGAGGTCAGAGACAGTCCAAAATCCGTAAAACCGTGAAAACAGCAAGCCAAGCACAAAAGTGAGAGGAACAAACTAAAGAACCTTCCGTACGCTTCGGCGGACGAGAAAGAACTGAGGAGAGACCGTTGCTCGGCGGGAGGAGCATGCGCAGTACCGGCGTGGGGGAGGGGTTCCCGCCAAGCGAACAAGCTCTAGAAGTTTCCGAACGCTACTGCGCAGGCGCTAAAGCTCCTAGTGTATGAAGGCACAGAGACCACGAAGAAGAAACAGAATCATAGGTCATAGAGAAGAGGAAACAAAAGCTGGTTTCTAAGTTTGTATAAAAATATAAAAGTCTTACAAGGTTTTTTGGGGCCCTCCTTGAAGACAACTGAGTTTCAGCCTCAACATTATCAGTTTGTCTGTCTATGTAAGAAAGCAGGGAACTGTTGGTACATCAGGTACATGGTTGGTTGGTTGTGTCCAGGGCTAAGGCTTGGACTATACACTTTTGCAGCATTTGTGAAAGCTATATTAGTTAAAATACAATCCAGGGAACATAAATAAACATATCCTGCCTATACTACTAGCAGAAAATAGCAAAGACTTGGAATAATTACTGAAGAAATCCAAGGAAGAAAGTGCAAAGGCAGGTTCCCCACTGAATGTGAAAAAAACAAAAGTAATGACAACAGATGATTTACATAATATTAAAGTAGCAGATGAAGACATTGAAATAGTACAAGATTTTCCATACCTTGGTTCAGTTATTAATCAGAATGGAAACTGCAGTCAAAAAATCAGAAGACTAGGCACCTTTCTGCACTACATTGTTATAGTGCTATTATTCCATTTTCAACATCCTATGGAATCCTGGGGCTTGAAGTTTAAGGAGGGGCCTTTAGAATTCTCAGCCAGAGGGCTCTTTGGCCTCAGGAAACTACAAACCTCAGAATTTCACAGGATGTTGAAAGTGGAATAATAGCACTATAACAGTGCAGTGCAGAAAGGGACTTGGAAGAGCAGTTGTGAAGGAATTAGACAAGATCCTCAAGTGTAAAGATATCTCATTGAATACTAAAATTTGGATTGTCCATGCCATCGTATTTCCAGTGTATAGCTGCAAAAAACAGACAGTGAAGAAAGTTGAATGGAAGAAAATCAATTAATTTGAAATATGGTGCTGGAGAAGAGTTCTATGGATACCACAGACTGCTACAAAGACAAACAAATGGGCCCTAGAGCAAATCAAGCCTGAACTCTCTCTAGAAGCCAAGAGGATAGGCTATTGTACTCTGGACACATCATAAGACAGCATGATTGCCTAGAAGAGACAATAATGCTTGACATGACATAAGGCAGTAGGAAAAGAGGAATACTGGGTTATAGATGGAGAGACTTGATCAAGGAAGCCAGGCTCCTAAGTTTTCAAGACCTGAGCAGGACCTTAAATTGAAGCTGACTTGACAGCAAAGAAAGAAACTGTACCACTTTTCAAGACAATCTGTTCCAATGTTGAGCTGTTTTTCAGTAGGCTGTTCTTAATGTTTAATCAAAATCCATTTCCTGCTGATTTAAATTTAATGGTTTCAGCCCTACCTTCTGGAATAAACAAGAACAAATTTGTTCCATAGTTTATATGATAGCCATTGAAACATTTGAAGGTGTCAATGCTATTTTATAGCCTCTTGGTAATTTTTTTCCTCATATCTAAGCAAATCTAGCTTGTTCAATCTATCCTCAAGGAGGTTTGTGTTTCACACTTTTGAAATCCTAGTTTGGAGATAGCTTGCAAAAAAAAAAAAAAAGAGTGGTAGCAGGGAAGGAACTGACAACCTTACGTCTTGTTCTTCCATGATGTTAAATGTCTTTTCTGCATTAATTCTGTCCAGTTCATCCTAACATCCAGTTTTTTCTGGATGTTTTACAGTTGAAACTGCTCATAATTTAGACTGAAAATCTAATTGTAAAATGTAACAATACAGTTTTACCACTGTATGAAGATGGGGGAGAATGTTTTACCTATCTGTATCATTTGTGGATCTAGCAGCAAAATGCTGGCTCAAGAAAAGAGAGTCTCCTTCCAAAAAACCCCCAAACACATACAATATGGTTTGGATTTTTAAAAGGCCACAGCTTTATTACATGCATCTAGAAAGTGTTGTCCTGGCACAAAGCAATGATTCAGAGATCAGATAACTCATCTGTCATTAGATCAAACCAGTAACTCTTCTGCTGTAGAACCATGCAATGGTAGTATTGAAATCCATGTAGGTGCACAGCCATTGTGTATCATAAGTGAAGTCAACAACTTACCTGCACCCTCAAGGTTCCATAAGGGGACCCCAAAATATTACATGATGGGCCTATAGACTCTTATGCTGTTAAAAATATCTATCCCCATACCACTGAAGTACTGAAATCATAGCTCTGCAGTAATGACAAATCCTATAGGCATAAGATCTTATTTTTGAAAAGGGGAAGAAAGGTAGGTCAAAAAGCAACCAAGTCTGAGTACCAGAGGAAGTGTTGGGAAGCTAGATATGTACTCCTCTGCAAAGTCCCACCCATTTTGTTTTCTGATTGTCTGCCGCTTCCAAAGCTCATGAAAACTTTATGGCCTCCATAGTGGACCCAGCTGGCCAGAGAAAGGAAAAGAAGTAAGAAAGAAAATGGCAGTTCTCATGTCAAGCTGTACACAGACTGAAAACGGTCCCATGACATTAGTCTGAGAGGCCTGACTGTTCTTCCATAAATATGTAATTTTATGTCCTTTTTGATCTTCCCCTTTCACACCAGAGTCACTTCAATTTTTACATAATCCTGCAATTTTATCCTTTATTCCATGTAGGGAAATGGCTTTTTGTAGTACAGTTTGCACAATTAAAGATATCCACTTTGTCTGCTTTCACTTCTATTGAATAGATGATGACAACTCCAGACATAATTAGCAAGACCTATTTTATAACATGATCTCTTTAAAACTTTGACTACATTGATAATGAACTGAAAAATAATTGCTAGGAGATGAGTAATACAGACTACAATATTATCTATGACTACTCAGATGTGAGTCTCACTGATTTATATGAAACTTACTCATATGTAAATATGCATAGTTTAATTTACAATTCATTCATATGAAGAGGACATGAAAAATAAAGTATTTGCAATAATGATAACTTTCACCACAATTTTGTTCTTATTTTGATTATAGGACAAGCTTGGACAGCTGCAAGAAGGAATATCAAATTTTCTCAATGCCATGAGTGGTAATCCTAGTACAATGGTTAAGAAAAGCTGCATTACCATAAGGTCGCTGTACATCAACAACATGGAATGTTGCCTGTGCATAATCGAGCTCTTACAAGCTAAATGTCAAAGAACTGGTTTTATGCAGTAAGGTGTGATAGGGCATACCTTTTTGATCCTTCATCTAAAGCTGCCACAACACACCCAAGAATGGTATTACTGCAAAGCTGATGTTTCTCCAGAGCTCTTAACAATTGTTATGACTGACTTTTGCTATACCAAGACAAGCATATATTACTCAGACACACACACACACACACAATTAAATCTGAATTGTATTATTTGCATGACAGACAAATAATATCTCACTTCTACCACAGAAGGAGAAAAATTATTTACCCTAAACTTGTCAAAAAAAAAAGTTAAGCTTATGAGACCTCTTTAATTTTTTCATTCAAGTTTGATGTATAAATAGGATCCGTCTGTCACAGCACCAAGTGACAATCACATATTTTGTATTTATTATAAACACAGCAAAAGCATCATGATGTTAGTTAAAGAGCAATTAATATCACCACATAAAGTGAGAAAAATTATCTACTGCAGTGCCCATAAATTTACACAGTTCTTTTACTTGATGTCAGTAAAAACAATTCATGTTGAAGGCTGTGCATTTCAGTAAGATTAATTATCCCAAAGGCACCAGATCCTGTCTAATCTCGGAAGCTAAGTAGGCTCAGCCCTAGTTAGTTCTTGAATGGGAGACTGCCAATGAATACCACACTGTAGGCTATGGGTCTTTCCGCATTACACTGTTACAGTGCTATTATTCCACTTTCAACATCCTATGGACTCCCGGGCTTTGCAGTTTAGAGAGGGCCATCTAGAATTCTCACCCAGAGAGCTCTTTGGCCTCAATAAACTACAAACCTCAGAATTCCACAGGATGTTGAAAGTGGAATAATAGCACCTATAACAGTGTAGTGCAGAAAGGCTCTATATTTCAGAGGAAGTGGCAAAACTACCTTTGTGTATTCTCTGCCTAAGAATACCCTATGAATTTCATGGGGTCACCATAAATTGACAGGCAACTTGAAGGTACATACATATATATGTAAGCACATATGACTGTTCACAGGGGTGCTTCCAGGAAAAAAATTGATTTTCTTTTATTGTATATTTCAGATTTCTTTCCCATTATCACCTGTATTCATTAATGGAGGGTGTTAGCATCTAATGTTGCTTAACCAAGAATTTGGAAAGTACTTTTTTAAAAAAAATAATTTGTCATGTAACCCATTGCAAACCCTCTCTCTCCTGTGGTATATCTTTCATTATTTTTATTTCTTTTCCATTATTTTTCTAATTTGTTTTTGTGAGGGAAAAGTCACTTAAAGGGACAAAAATGACCTAAAATTTGAAAAAGAAAGCCTCAAACTCCTTCCCACCCCACTCAGGTAACAAGTAAAAGTTACTCATTATATGCGGTTGGGGAATTAACCAAGTTAATGATCAGTGACTAGAATTCTGCTCATGTCATACACACGTGTAAATTCTCTAACCCAGGCAGGGTTTTTGTGTGTGTGCCAACATGTTACACACAGTGTAACAAATCCACATAGACCTAAATCCTAATGTTAATCCCAACTACAGCCTTTGAAAAAAATCAAAGTTTGCTATGTGGTTACTCACCATTCAACAATCTGTTCAATGGGTGTACTTTAGTTACGATTGGATTCCAGCCATGAACCTGTGCATGACTGGTTGGTGACCATTTTATTCATCCGTGTGGTTTAGTATATTGCTTTGGAATGCTGTTATGGCCACATTGCCTGCCCCCCTCCCCATTAACAGATGGCACTCTTACTTGTAGACTGTTACTTTTAAACTCAGCCTTCTTGCCAAAATCATAATCCATGAATTATTTTACCATCTCTGTAAACCATTCTATAAGCCTTTATAGTTCCCAAAAGTAGGTTAAATATTTATTGAATAATACATGTTTCTTTGCACACACAAACAGACTCTCCCCTGTCTTAATTTTACCTTGTTTTGCAAGTCTAGGTCACCCTTCTCTATCATGTCATTTGAAGATAGCCATGTTCCCAATGAACTCAGTGATGACCCTTCCACTGAATTACGATTCAAGCTCTAACTTAAATTTCAGTACTCTAACCTTGTTCTCTTCTCTATCCAAAATTCTCATGCGTCTATTTTTGTTACAAATATTTCAGATTGGCAGCTTGTAACATTTGGTCTGTTTCTAAATTTACTAACAAATGGTTTTGATGTGTGATCATGATGTAGCCCAAAGCTTTGGCCAGCTGTTGTTGCTGCTGGTACCTGAGCTGTAACTAAGGGACAAAACACATATGCTATAAACACGAGCCTGTTTCTGTGAAAGTACCTCCATACCGTACTCTGCTTGTTCAACAAAGCTAGTAAATAAAAGGGAATGTATATACTAGAACCTCTCGAACTAATACAGAGCAATTTATTTCAGTTAGAGGGCAGAGATCCACCACAACTACAGCAATAGTTGGACTGCTGCAAATATCAAGAGGGGATAATATCAGAAATGGTTTGAGAGCCCCTCAGTTTTAGTAGAACATTCTTCTGCTCAACTGAATTCTTTCTGCCTCCCCACTGTCAATTAAGAAGCACAGTCTGCAAAGATCAGTAGCAGAGCACACGTTTTGCATGCAGGAGCCAAAGATCCCAAATTCAATTTGTGGTATCTACAGTTTAAAGATCACATATCTGACAACCCCATTATTCTCTGCAGCCATTTTATTTGAATACTTGTTTAAATCTCTTCACCCTGCATTAT
Source organism: Ctenosaura bakeri (assembly GCA_948474755.1). Taxonomy (NCBI): domain Eukaryota; kingdom Metazoa; phylum Chordata; class Lepidosauria; order Squamata; family Iguanidae; genus Ctenosaura; species Ctenosaura bakeri. The sequence goes on along the minus strand of CAOLHI010000255.1, from coordinate 717,064 downwards.
GAGGGGAATGAAGTAAAGTGGTATTGGCTCCAAAAACTGGATTATAGAAGAAAAGGATATAGGAACTAACTCACAAAAACATGGAGGAGGAGGAGGAGGAGGAGAGTTAGGATATAATGTGAATCACAAATATTAAAAGTATAATAAATCTATTAAATAGCAAATTGTTCAATTAAAAAAATAACACAATGCAATCTTACAGATAGCAGTAGGAGTTAAGGTCCATAAGGCACACATCAATTATTGAAGGAAAGTAAAGGGTCAAAGGTCCTAGCAGTTTTCAGTTAGGTGCCAGGCATGTTTCAAGCTTTGGTCTTTCTTCCTCAATAGCCAATGAAGTTCTTATATTATACTTCTTTCCTCTAGATGACAGCTAACATGTCGATATAACTTCTTACAGAATAAAAATGCATTTTCTGCTTCACCACCTAGTTTTCCCCCTCATAATTGGACTGCCTGAAGGGTACAAGAAGAAGGAATATACCTTACACACCCAAGGACTTCTTTCTTGGATCATCTTAGAAAAATGAGTTCATCCGAAGTGAACGGGGCAATTCTATCCTACTAACCTTGAAGTAAGTGTCACTGAACTGATGTTAAGACTTACTCAGAAGACTTCTGACTAGAATTTTTAATAATAGACTTTAAAAGGGGTAGTAGGTATGAATTGTCTTTTTGCTCCAGGTTCCAACATGTCAACATGTGTGACCAGATACATGGAGGAATCATAAAACCATAGAATTAAGAGGGGTCCTGTGGATCATCAAATCCAATTTCCTAGAATAAGGTGGATAAAATGCAGAATGGGAAGGAGGAAAAGAGTGAGTGGGTGGGAGAGATGACCCAAGAGAGAAGGAAATAAGAGCTGGGTTCATGAAAAAAGTTCTACATAATTATTCAAGAACCTACCATTGTATGAGTAAAACACAAGGAATTGCAAAGTTACGTACGGCAGCTCACCCCAAAAAATTGTCAATGTCAGGTGGAGGCCAAGCAACATAGAGGCGGCAACTGGAGTTTTGTTGGCCTTTTAATGAGCAGACCGTAAATTAATCAAGGGTTTACAGCACCCAAAGCAAACACAGGCAATAAATAAGGCCATAAAGTAAAAGGAGGTTACATCACCCAAACTGAATGAAGGCAGAAGAACTTAGAAATATCCAGCCCTTGGACAGGAAGCGGAGTCACGGAAGTATGATGTTGTTGCCCCGTACCTGAACTCCCCCCAGCGTCTGCCTAAATAGTCTTTAACCCAGATGGGGCTGATCAAGTGTCCGTTGGCCTGGCTCCCAATTGGAGGCCCTCAGACCTCAAGTGCTTCTCTCACAAGTGCTTTGATCTATGCACCCCCTCCTTCTCCAGCCGCCTCTGGAGGAACGTGGGGGGAGGGTCAGCTGCAAACTCCGGGCTGGAGTCAGAGCCGCAGCTTCTGTCGAGTCAGGAGCCTTGGACTCTTGACATTCTGCTGTAGGTATCAGCCCCGGATCAGCTGGGGAGTCGCTAGCAGGCCCCTCCCTTGCCTCTGCAGGAGCCCCCTCTCTCACCAAGGGCTCCTCCACGTCCAACTCAGAGTCCCCATCTGAATCAGCAGCCTGTTCAGCCTCCTGCTCAGCCTGGCTCATAACATCAATATTATGTAACTGCATGTTATGTTACAATAATATGCAATAGAAACCAGTCCACCATATAATCAATAGAGGGAGATATTACTGAAGATAGTCACGATGCACCCACAAGAAATATTTCAAACATCTTTCCATATAGCACCTTGTGTGCAAAGGAAGGACACTTTCCTTTGGGCCTAAAAGTTTGACATTCTCAAAAGGCCCTGACTGCTTGAGGGGCTTAGCCTCCTGCTAAGCAAACAGATTGCTCCACCTCATCTCCTTTGCACACCGAGACTCATTTGTTTCGACCGTTTTCCATTTCTCTTTTTTTCTTGTTCCCCAAACCAGCTGTGCTTCTACTTCACTAACTCAAGGCTTGTGAGGCATTCCCTCCAATTATAATATTTCTTCTCCTGAGGGAACAGAACTTCTTTTCTCTTGAATGTGACAGAGGGAGAGGCAAGACACTAATGAATTCTAACAAATTCTAACAATCTAATTAATTAAACACTGTTTTTAGTTTGTTAATTGGGAATTCTAGAAAAACAGGTGAAATAGCTAAAAAAAAATCTTCCAAATTCATAAAACATTCATTAAAGGGTTAATTCCAAGGTCTGAATGCTCCATCATGGGTTGGCTAGAACTTAAAAAGCTTCAAAAAGGTGCTTTTATCCAAGTCATATCCTACATTTCTAGGTAAGTGCTACCAAGAGTGAAGAAACAAGGCATTTAGTGAAGACTCAGGATTAGTGTCCATTAGGTTAACCAAAAACCTTTTTAAAAGAGCGTTTTGAGTTTACAGCAGCTTGTACAACTCTTTTAAAACTGATTGCTGTGATGGAGTTGGACAGATAATAGGAGGGAGGACTAAATAAGATAAAAACTGAAATGAAATGAAATATATATATATATAAAAAGCTTCAGAAAAACTCATATAGCTATAGCTCAAGGCTGTTCAACACACTTCATGAACTTCTGAAGCACAGACATGCAATTTAGTTTATGCTTTTTTTATCTATTGTTTGGAAGAAAATTCCAATAAAGATGTGGATTTTGAAGAGTTACTTCAATTTATCAGCAAAAGGAAACCCAGAATTTAGTGTTTTGTCCAAATAATAGCTTGCTATGTGACCTTCAATAACTTATTCAACACATTTATCAGATTTGAATCTCTTCATCTCCAGGGAAAAATTAAACTTTTGGTTACAATTACAGTCATATAAACAAAGTTTGTATATAGACACAAGATTCTAGTTAGTGTCCCTTCACTGTCAGTTTATGTTAGACCTGACAATAATTTGCATTATAAACATTAATGTGATCAGCTAGTCTGTAATAACTCAGCCTTCCAAATCACTGGGGAAAAAAAGCAGAGATTAATGGAGTATGATGGTCACCATAACACTATAAACATGCTACTGTGCCAGATTTGTAAGATGTCATAGCAAATGCATCAATCTTTTAAATATAGGAGTATCCACTTATCACCAATTGTAGCATTCATGAGTCAGTGGAAAAACCCCAGCCTCTGGACAGGGGCATCTAAATAAAACTCACCAGTGTAAATTCTTCCCTCCCCCCAAATTCTCTTTTGCCACCAAGGAAACAACTGTGATGAGCTTAATCTATTGTTATCTGTACACAGTCATATAGCATAGCAAAAAGATCTGCTCTAGCCTACAGCATATATGATCCCTTGGTGATTTCATCACCTTACATAGTCACTTTGGCTCTTAGCTACATTTCTAGGAGGATAAAGTTTTATATTTGAGGAGAAAATTACAATGGCTATTAATGTAAGAATAATTTTATATGTTGTTTATTCTTGGATGCATTGTTGTTGTGTGCCTTCAAGTCATTTTCGACTTATGGTAACCCTAAAGTGAACCTACCACAGGATTTTCTTATCAAGAGCTGTTCAGAACAGCAATTATTTTTCTTTGAGACTGAGAGAGTATAACTTGACCAAGGCCACCCCCACTGAGCTTCCATGCCTGAGTGGGGATTTGAACTTTGGTCTCTCAGGGCCCTAAATCCAGCACTTAAACCACTGCACCACACTATTAGGCAGAGAAAAAAAATCACTTACAAAATTGTCCAAGATTGAGGCAAATAATTTCTAACAACAGTTCTGAAGGAAATGCTAAGGCCTTAGCCCCATGGTCTTGCCATCCCAGCACGGCAATGCGTTTCTATTGCATGATGTTGTTGCTGACCAGATTCTGTTGCATCCATTGTAAATGCGCCCTATACCATTACTGGAAAAAATCTGGTAATGGCCCCCTTTCCCACAATGATCTCATCTGCTGCGGGTGTGTGGTAAGAGCCAGAGCACTTGATAGTGCTCCCTTCTGCAGTACAGCACAGAAAGGGGTGGGGAAAGGGACTCACCATTCAAGCTATACTGTAGAAGGAAGAAGAGTGTCCCTAATGCTACCCATCTGCCAGCAGGTGTAGTGGGGAGCATTCAGATCCTGATCTCATCCCAGCAATGGCACTGCTGGGATCCCATGGGCATGAAGCGCCTAAATAAAAAGGTCCTAAGTAAAAAGGAAAATATTTTATAAGTTATGAGTTACCTGCCCTTTTTTAAAAGCCAATTTCTTCTGATACAAAACATACTAGATTCAGATAAGAAAGGCAAGATGGAAGTCTGAAAGTATTCATCATTTCAATTTTGAAGCATTTGGAATTCATTCATATGTTATCTTAAGAACTCTTTGGAAAGCTTTCAGAGGAAAAAGAAACCTGGATATTTTCAACCCCACATGTAAGCATACATCTTAACTTGAAGTATTAATTAATTAAGTATAAAGCATAGTTAATTTGTCCACACATATTGCAAACTGCTCTCATTTTCCTTTATTGTCCTCTAACGATCTCATCAAGACAGTATAATTAGTGCAGTAGACTGCACAACACTGGCTCTGCCCCAAGCACAGTTCTTGCCTAGTTCACTCTCCCACTGGAACATGGTACTGTTAATGGGCCAGTAGTGAGTACATGAGGAGATGCGCTCATTTTTAAAAATAGCTTGTGATCTCTGCCTTGTAGCAACAATTCTGGGGCCATGAACATCTGTGGTCAAAAGGAAATGACTTCTGTTGTTGTTTAGCCTAATGTTACCAAGGTCATTTAGGAACAGCTTTCAACGGATGGGGAAAAAAAGTTACGGGGTTCTGAGTAGGAGGATAACTTATTACAAAGTTTTTGAATCCCTCAACATTCATTTTATGTACGTTTAAATTTTATTACATGAGTACCTTTACAGCACAATAAAACTTAAGGTGGATCTACTTTAAATTCCACTTTTGTCAATAAAAATTAAGGATCTGTTTAAATTTGTCCCATTGAAATCAATGGAATTTGAAAATTCCCAACTTTGTTTTCTCTATATTTTCATTGCACTGCATACTGTCTGTGCACTTAAGCTGAAATTAATATTTACAAATGTGAAATATGTTAAATTTTCTACTTGAACTATCCACATGTTTGAGAAATCTCACAGAGAAAAAAAAACCCAGAATCTGTATTTTTTAAAATAACTGGATATACACCAGTGTTATGGATATATCTAACCCCCCTTCCATATTTATATTCCCAGTTGCATTATACCTTACCTTCCATTTTTACAGAAAAAAAATTCCTGTTTCATCCTCTCATAGATTTATCTTTTTAACCAGTCCATTACCCCTTTCCATTCCCTTTCAAAGTTCTGGATAGGTTTGTTTTTCAAAGAATTTGCTATTTTTCCAGTCTCTACCATATCCAGGACTTTTAATTTCCATTCTTCTAAATTAATTTCTTCCTTTTCTTTCCAATGTTGGGCATATGTCAACCTCGCTGCCATAATCAAACACAGCAGTATCTTCTGGTGTCTTCTGATCTCACTGTTAATTATAGTATCATTTCAAAATTCACTTTACAATTTTTTTGAATTTCATCATGTATCCCCTTCCAAAATTTCTTTGCCATCTGACAAGTCCACCACATATGAAAGAAGGACCCCACCTTCTCGTCACATTCTGGGCCCATCTAACCATCTTTTTTTTATTATATCTGGTTCCATTTCTCTCTTCAGTAACAATTTATAGCGTTTAGAAATTCTTTTCTTATGATTTTCTTTCAACAATAAATCTGGTTCATTTTCTTTTCTCTCAAACCCATATAATTTTTGATCCATTTTAAATCTTTTAATTGTCACCAAGGGAACCAGTTTAATTCATGCCCATCAGCCTTCAGTTCTTCTGCTGTTCTCATTCTGGGTTTATCACCATACCGTTTCAATATATCTTGATATGTTAATAGTTTTCCTTGTTTTTTAGAGTAATTTTAAAAGCTTCCTGAGGTGGTGTCCAAATTGGAAGTTCTGTATAATTTTTCTGTTTTATTTGTAGCCAAATCTTTAATAATGTTTTCTGGATGCAATTGTTATTGAATTCTTTATTCACTGCTGACCTGTTATAGCACAGATATCTGTGCCATCTGAACCTATTGTCAAATTCTTCCAGTTCCTTTATTGACGATTTCTCTTAATGAATCCAGTCTTTAATCCAATCTAAGCAACAAGCATAATAATATGTCTTCAGCAATGGTAGATCAAATCCTCCTCCCTCTTTTGCATCGTGTAATATTTTAGGTCTTATTCTTAGCTTTTTTCCTTGCCAGATAAATTTTTGAAGATCTTTTTCCCATTCTTTGAATACTTTTTCTCTTCCTATTATTGGCAGATTTTGAAAAAGAAACATAAGTTTAGGTAATAGAGACATTTTAAAAGCATTAATTCTTCTGTATTTTGAATATGAAACCTGACACACAAAATTCCAATTCTTATAACTTGTAAGGATGGTGGTCAGTTTTGAATGAGGTCTGTAAGGTCCATTTCATTAGCACTTGTTCAAAAAGTAACATACTCATTGTTTGCAGAACTGCTTGTATAAAGATGCAACCCACTGCAATTGTGCTAATAGGGATTTTTATTCACTACTTCTTCTTCTTCTTCTTCTTCTTCTTCTTATTATTATTATTATTATTTATTTGTATCCCGCCTCTCCACATGGATCGAGGCGGCGAACAACATGAAATACATTATACATTACAAATAGCATGTATGTCTATACCGCTTTTCTAAGCGGTTTACAATGTGTTTTAGCTAATTGCCCCCAACAAGCTGGGTACTCATTTTATCGACCTGCAGAAGGATGGAAGGCTGAGTCAACCTGGAGCCCGGCAGGATCGAACTCACAACCTTGTGGTTGCAGTACTGGCATTTAACCACTGCACCACCAGGGCTCCATTAAGTTGGATTTAAGTCAAAATACTAAAGCTGTGGTCATTCAACAGATTATTAACTTATTGTTGCAACTTGACAACAAATGGACTCCAACTTATGATGATCCTATGAAATGAGAGACCTACAAGAGTTTTAGTTTTCAACTGCTTTGCTCAGGTCTTGCAAACTCAGGGCCATGGTTTCCTTGACTGAATCAATCCACCTGCAATATGATCTTTTCCTACTGTCATGCACTTTACTGAGCATTACCCTCTTTTCTAACAGGTCATGTGGCGTCATGATATATCCAAAGAACAATAGCCTTACTTTAGCCATCTTGGCTTCTAGTAAGGCCTGATTCTCTCTAGGATTTTTTTTTTAAAGGAGGGGTCCATGTTATCTGTAGACCTCTCCTCCAGGGCCACATTTCAAATGAATTGATTTTCTTCCTGTCAGTTTTCTTCACTGTCCAACTTTCACAATCATACATAGAAACTGGAAATAATATGGCAAGGATGATTCTAACTATAATATTCAATTATGTATCTTCACATTTGAGGACCTTATCTGGTTCCAGTGATGTATTTAGGTCTTTTATTCCAAGTCTCAGGTCAAGTCTCAAGTCTCTACCTTTAAGCCTCAAGTCAAGTCTGAAATCTGGAAGCCAACTTTATACCCCAATCAAAATTCCAGAATTATTGGATAGAGTGAAATAAAGTCAGTTTTAATCATTTAAGCAAAATCGGCTCTCCACATTTGCAATTTTGCCATCTGCAGCTTCGGAAGTGGGGAACAGAATCCTATCTTACTCCCCATTACTGAAGATTCAAAAGCTTTAGAAGGTAGAATCCTTCCTCCTCAAGCCCATTGCCTAATACATTTGCTGTTCTCCTCCAAGAAATGCGCCCTGCACTCTGGGGATAAATCTTGTCTTTTTCTTTTAGGAAATGTTTCAAAAGGTTCCTCCAAAATGCAGAGGGGATAGGCTGCTGAGCAGACCTCAAGTCTTCTTCAAGCTCATTGCCTAACCTGTTTGCTGTTCCCATCTGAGAAACGCCCCCACACTTTGGGCTTGAGACAGATTGTCATGTGACCAGTAGGCAAATAGAGATGGAGGCATTGTTCCAAGTTGTAAGGTTTCTGGATGAATACGTTATGTTTCTGAACGAAGTCAGTCATTTAAAATATACAAGTCTCAAGTCGAACCGAGTCAGTGCATCATTTATGGCTGAGTTGAGGCCGAGTCGAGTCACTGAAGCAACTGAAGTCTGACTTGAGCCCAAGTCTATCGACTTGAGTCTACATCATTGTCTAGTTCCTTAACAAGTCTTAGTCTGTTGATTTTTCGACTACACTCTCTATTTTGACTAATGACTGAGACATCGTGTAAGAGATCTTTAACTGATGTAAAGTCGAAGGCTTTCATGGCCGAAATCCATAGGTTGTTGTGCGTTTTCCGGGCTTTGAGGCCATATTCTATTAGTATTTTCTCCTGACGTTTCGCCTGCATGTGTAGCTGGCATCTTCAGAGATCTCTGAAGATGCCAGCCACAGATGCAGGCAAAATGTCAGGAGAAAATACTAATAGAACACGGCCTCAAAGCCCCGAAAACACACAACAATCTATAAATCTTTAACTATTTCAATGTTTTCATTGCCTACTCTAAAGTTACATAAATCATCTGTAGTCATTAGTTTTATTTTCTTACTGTTCAGCTGTAGCCTTACTTTTCCCTTTCTTCCTTGATTTCCTCAACAGTCATTCCACATTTTTGTTATTTCTGCCAGTGATACGACATTGTCTGCATATCTTAAATTAGTTGATGCTCCTTTTTGATATTTAAATTTTATAAATCTTTAATTTCTTATATGATACGCTAAATAAACACAGCTTTCTCAGACTATCCATATATAATCTGACCCCTCTATTTTGATGAGGTCTTGGTAATATGTGAAGTAAAAGTGAAAAAAGAACAAGGTATTTAAGGCCATTTACGCACTAGACGGTTATAGCACTATTATTCCACTTTCAACATCCTATGGAATCCTGGGGTTTGCAGTTTAGGGAAGGCCCTCAAAGGCCCTTCCCTAAACTGCAAACCCCAGGATTGCATAGGATGTTGAAAGTGAAATAATAGCACTATAACAGTCCAGTGCAGAAATGGCCTAAGTTTCTGTTGCCTAATATGCTCTGAAGGTAAAGTAACAAAGAAGAGGTCAATACACCTGAGGATTTCAGTCCATACACTTTTTATTGGAAGCAAGGAGGCATCAACTCTTGCATAGATTAGTGAAAGAGATCTCTAAAGAGCGTGCTTACCCTTTTGTTTCACCTCTCTTTATTTCTTTGATCTATGGCCATTTCCACACAATATTGTTATAGTGCTATTATTCCACTTTCAACATCCTATGGAATCATGAGGTTTGCCTTTTAGGGAGGGGCCTTTAGAATTCTCAGCCAGAGAACTCTTTGGCCTCAGTAAAGTACAAATCCTAGAATTCCACAGGATGTTGAAAGTAGAATAACAGCACTATAACAGTGTAGTGCAGACATGGCCTATGCTTTCAAGACTTTTGCTTCCTTCTTGTCTGCAGAGGTCACTTCTCTCTTCTTCCAAAAGTTAGTTAGTCCTTTGTCTCTCCCTGTCTGAGATAGGAGCATTCATGAGGCTCCTGCCTCAAGATGGCTTACATTCACTCAAAAGAGCCAGCTATTAGGGACTCTTTTACCAAAAGTTAGGAAACTTTAAAAAAAAAAAAAACAATCTCTTTTCCTATCCAAGATGGATTTTGTGAATCAATAAATGTAAGGATTTTCTTTTTTCTTTCTTTCTTTCTTTCTTTCTTTCTTTCTTTATCTTACAAGAACATCCTGACTATTTTTCACCCATTTATCACCAAAGCTCACACTGCACGGGCTATACTACACTCTGCTTGATATAGATACCAAATATTCCTACAGTAGTCATGGTACGGAAAAATGACACGTGCTAGAATTATTATCCTGTTGCATAATACCGTTTAAGAAGCCAAAAGTAAATACTAATTAACACAAGTTTTCAACATAGATATTGGCTGAGAACGCTACTTTATCGTAGCATAGCTGGTTATGTTAATGGATGTCATTAAGAAGATTCTGAATTGATTGTTCTGTATCAAATATCTGATCTTCAAAGCTTTCCCCACACATTACCAAAAATCTAGTGTTGAAAGCATCAAAGACTGGCTTCACTGTAGTGATCTAGTGGTATGTGCTGGGCATATGCATGGCTAAACTGGGAAAAAATATTAATCAGTAACTCACCACAACGCAGTTTGGCCTCTTAACCTTTGCTAAACAGACCTGCTCTCATAGAACAACAGGTATTGCTATACATTTTACAGTAGCCCACATTTTTAAAAGGAAGAAATTTTGCAAAAATAAATAAATAAATAAAACCATACTTTTAAATAGCAGGAAAAGGTCACAAAAATTATTTGTCACATTTTGTTTAGCACTGGAACGAACAAATCAGTAATTACTATATATCTACGTTCAATATTTATTTACTTTAATTGGTTATTAATTTTAAATATCTCCAGAACATACAGTAAAGAAGAACAAAAATGTATCATAAGTGCAATAAAAATGTGAATTTCCCCTAGTCTTATATTTTCCAGTGAGACATTTTCTTAAAATGTATTTTTCAAGAAATGAGATTTACCACAGTTTGAGATCAGAGAATTCTCAGGACATTTTTTGTTTTGTTTTTTAAACATGGTGCTGTTGAAAATTTCTCATAACATATTTATAGATCTCCAGTACATATCAAAAGAATGACAAAAGGAGAATTCTTATTCTTAAGGAAAATATCTACATGACTATTAGAAGCAAGTATCTCCTTATTCTTGTTTATGTAACAGCAAGATAGATAGATAGATAGATAGATAGATAGATAGATAGATAGATGTATCTAAATGAAAAAAAAAAGCAGGCTAAGTGTACATATGCATGACTACACAAATGTAAAACAGGGAGTAAAATGCTAAGAAAGTATGAAATGCACTGCAAAATACTAGGAAATAATTTCTCTCTCTCTTTTTTTTTATGTCAGCCAACATGAATATCACATTTTAAGTAGTGATCCAGGTGTGACGAACTGAAAAATAAACTAAAGATCAGTGTATACAATTTCCATTCAGAAACAATCCTGATTTTTATCCTTCTGCATCCCCTCCCCCCCACTTTTAATGAAGTCTTACAAACCAGATTTCTTTGCACCCATTAAAACAAAGTATAATCTTCCCTTTAACTCACAGATTAGAATATACATCATAAGCAAGTGGGTGGCTTTTTCCATAAATGTACCTATAAACCTGGCAAGAGTTATAGAAGCAGATCAGCAACAAAGAAAAAGAGAAATGCTAATAAAACCAACTAGTCATAATAGACCAAGAAGATATAGTTTTTAAAAATATAAACCTGAGATTTCAAAATTTCAAAGTCTATCATCAGGTTTACATACTTATGTCTATTGACATGTTACATGTTTATGACAGAGACAACCTACAGTGCAAAGCCAGCATATAGCCGTAATGAAGTATGATTAGAATTGCAATCTAACAAAATCTGTTGTGCCACATACTCCCTACCCCTATGTCTGCTTTTTCATGGGTATGATTCTCAGTCATGCTTAGAGTAGGGCCATGTGAGGAAAGGTTGGATATGACCTTTAGTCCAATAAAATACATATGATGTACATTGTGGATTGCACCTGGGGATGACAGTGCATGAGGTAATCCCATGTGACCCTAGATGAGTCATTGTGATATGTAACCAGGGCAGAAGGTTGCATCAGACATGGGAAATGCAAAGTTGGCTAGAGTTGCATCAGCAAGGGTTGTATATAAGGAGCTGAGTTCTAGCCAACTGTCCTCTCGATTGCCTGATCATGTTTGACCAGAGGCTATGCCAGAAAGCATAATGCTGAATTTCTGTTTGACGAATCCTATAAATATGTATGTATCGTAACTGAAGATTAAATGCCTCCAAGTTGGAAGATAATAGTTGCACGGGTGAGTTTTTGTGGCTTCAGAGCATTGCTGCTTGTTTAAACTCTACTGTGCACGTTTCTAAAGCTGTGTGTAATACTCTGCTATATGTTGGTTTTTGATACACTTGACTCTGGTACAGCTTTTTGGCCAGAGCTCAGTGTTAGGAGGGAAGTGGTTTTGTGTAGCTCCCATCATTCACCAACCTTCCACAGGCCATTGGGATTTAAATTATTTATGACTAGAGATGTGAAGCCCTGGGGAAAAACAGAAAAACTGAGAAAAGAGAAATTTTCTCCCCATGTTTTTCTGAAGCTGCATTTTTCTGGAAAAATGGAAAAAATGATTATGCAATATTTTCCTTTAGAATGACAAATAACATATTTAGAAGAAGTTCATATATTTCTTTCTCCTACATTATTTCTAGACACTATGCAGCTACTAGAATTCAATATAAGACTACATGCAGCAGTGCTACTCAGAGTGGTGATATGTAGACTGGGGATAGTCTGCAGGTCAGCATGTTTACAGGAAAGAAAGAAACAGTTGTAGTCAATAGGCCCGAATATGGTACTGGCCACTGGCACATTAAGTAAAAAAGCCAGTTCCTGCATATCATGTAGCCTGAAAAGAGCTGAAGTATACTATCAGATCATTTTAATTCCTAGTTCTGGCTTCCTTTTTTTCAATTATTTATACTTGAATGAGTGCTTTATATCTACTTGACACAATGTAGGACTAGAGGAGAAAATGTCTAATATTGATGGTTTCTTTTGTTTCTGCTGTTCTTACAGTTCAGGATCTTACCCTTCCATTTGGAGGAAAAAATAATTTTTTAAGAAGTTGGATCTGCAGTTGTCTTCTTTGTTAACCATACGTTTAATACGTTCGATAATTTTTACGCCAAATAAGGGTATACGTAACACCGTTCATATTATTGAAATAACAAAGTGACTTCCAATGAGGAAAAGATGCTAATAAACTTGATCAAAAACTTGTGGGTTTTCTAGACAAAAAGATCCATCTCCCACAGCTTCAAAAGTTGTGGAATTTTTTCCTATCTGCTCCTGCCTCATCATCTTCAGTAGGTCTGCAGTCCTAGAGCTAAGTCTGAATTTTTGAAACAACGGAGCAGGAAGTCTATGGTGGTTAAATCAGCTAATGTATTAATACTACTCCTACTCCTCCTCCTACTACTACTAATAATAATAAAATTTATTTGTATCCTGCCTCTCCACATGGATCGAGGCGGCGAACAGCATGAAATACATTATACATTAAAAGACATTAAAAACATACCCAATCCTCCCCACCCACCAACCCAGGTAAAACCAACCCCCTAAAACACATAACAATTAACAATTAATTAACTATTAAAAGAACAGCAGGACAATTGGTGGGAGGTAGTGGAAGTACTAGTCTTATAACTGTAACAACCATACCTAAAGGAACGAAAATTTCCCAAAAGTAAAACTTATAACAAAACCTTCCCTACTAGTGCAAAAGATATTGTGAATAAGGGTTGACAAGGTTTTTGATCAGCCACTGCTTCTATGCCTTTAAACACAGTCTGTTGTTTTCTGAGGTGCTTGTAGTCTCATTTGTAATTTAGAGCCCTCCTCTGCCCAAGTCTGCACATTTGGTAGGGTGTAAGAATTTTCAAATCACAAAAAAAGCAGATATGTCTTACCTAAATGAGAAGAATGCCTTACAGTGATTTCAGAATTTGAGAGAGCAGCAGGAATGTCCCTTTCTATGAGGTACTGAAAACACTAATGCTATTCTTTTCTGCATTATGTATAAACCAAAGGTTAAAAAAATGAACATTCATTTTTAGTGCTTTTAATCTCTCTTACCTTTTCAAAGGCAGCATTGTAATAGATCATATACCTATTACAACTGAAGTTTTTAAAAAGTCCACAGAGAATGAATAGGCTGAAATAGGGTTGCTACATTTGAAAAAGACCCTATCTTTCAAGATAGCATTTCATTTCCTGTAACTGTATCTTGAAAGCCACAATGTATTTATTACAGCAGGCCTACTTAAAAGATGTCTCTTTATACACAATGTCTGCATTTGTGTGCTTCTCTAGTTTTCTAAACCAAAATGAATTTTACAGGAAATAAGATCAGAGGATCAAATAACTAACTCAGAAGGATTGAAATTAACCAATAGAGAATTATGAATCAGGAAGACTGCTTTTGCCTTCAGTGGCTTTTCTTCAAGTACATAGGCACTACCTTTTTGCAATCATACAAAATGATAGGATTGACAGCTACAATAAGAAAGGTTCTGGTGGCAGTAATTGCACTTCCACACATTTAATACTAATACTTCAAATAATAAATTACAGCAATTAATTTAAACTGAGTTGTTACAGAGCGATAAGTATCTCATGCTATGCATCCATGAGTATAGGAGAAATGAAGTGCAGAAAGGCTTCAACTGTGGGATACAATAGTTGATTTTAACTCTATGCAACGTAATCCTTGAAAATGTTAGTCTATTTGTCTGATTCACTGAAAACATATGATAGATTAAACAGGTAACATATTGTACTTATTTTGGACAAGGGTAGCCTCTTCATCAAAAACACATCTGAGTTTCACCGTAGAGTGCTCCATATTCCATCTGGATTTTGATGGGCCACCCCCCCCCATTTTGATGGGCCACCCCCCATTTACTCTTGAAGTGAGTTAAACCTTGTGAGAATGCACCAATTCATCTAAATAAAATGGAAAATGCACATTTAAACACAGTTTGAGTGTATTTCATGGTTACCTAATAAAAAGAAATTTCTCCAAATATCTAGAAGCATAGAAAGCACTTGTGTATATAACTACTTGTGTTCAGATGCAATAAAAAAAAACCTGATTTTGGAAATTAAGTGGAAAAGAGGTTATGCATTATTAGGAGAACCCTACTTAACAGAACTGTGACAAGTCTTAATGGTTGTGTATTTAACATTTAAAACAAGACTTTTTTTTCTCAATACAATTTAAGTTGTTAAATCACCTGAGGCATAGGATGTTCTTTAAGTCTCAACAGTGCAAAAGTATGCATACTACCACAAGAAGCATTTTGATGTGATCTGCTGTAGAATAGCTCTAAGAAAGGACCACCATTTCCCAGCAGAGAACAGTTTATGCAGCATTTACTAACAAAGCATTAAATTGAAGGCCAACATTATGAGGATGCAGGCTACCTTGGGAGGTAATAACCAAAGGCTAGGAGCATGTAAAAGTTTTAATAGATATTGAATAGCCATTTTATGATCAGTTTAATTTCAGAGCACAGGACTACAACAGATGGGAATAAAGAGATGTATTAGATCCTTAACAAAACTAGACATTAGTTGCTGTGCAGGCAAAGGCTGTTCTACATTAACCTTTCTGAAAACCAAGAAGATAGCCAGGTGCACTTTTATGTATCCCATCATTTAATTTAACTAGACAATACAGAAGAAATAATCTGATGCCAGTGAATTATGGATATGATATCAGTTCATACAATTAAAGTGATATTTTCTTCATCGAGCAATCAACTGGATATAAGCAAGAGCTCAAACTAAGCATCTGTATAGGAATGTGCTCCCTCTGCCCTTCCTTCCAAGACTATGGCCATTTCTGCACTGCACTGTTACAGTGCTATTATTCCACTTTCAACATCCTATGGAATCCTGGGGTATGCAGTTTAGGGAGGAGCCTTTGATGTTAAAAGTGGAATAATAGCACTATAACAGCATAGTGTAGAAATGGCCTATGATAACAAATGAAAGCTCATTCAACCCATTCACTCTCTCTATGTATGTTATCAGCTTTTCTTGTCCTTGATGACTGAGATATCCCTTTTGGGAGTTCCTGCACAAAACAATGGAGGTGTTGGTCCCAAACAATTTCATGAAAATTTTTACGAAGACCAAAATGGGTTTCTACCAAGAAGATTTCCAAGAAATAATATTAGAACTGTTCTAAACACCACAAAACATTATGAGAAGCATAATGAAAAACAGATGGCGCTAGTATTTATAGACACAGAAAAAGCCTTTGATTCTGTTAGATGGCCATTTTTGAAAGAAACCTTCAAAAGAATGGAAGCAGGAAGTAACTTTTTGACTTGGTTAGATGCTATATATGGAAACCAACAGGCTCAAATTCTGGTAAATGGAGAAAAATAAAATGTCCTTGAACTAAAGAAGGGTACCTGACAAGGCTGCCCATTATCTCCACTTCTCTTTATTATAATACTAGAAATACTAAATAGAACTGTTCAGAAAGATGCTGATATAAAGAGTTTGCAACTGAAAGGTCATAACTTCAAACTGAAAGCCTTCGCTGATGACCTGGTCTTCTTTTTAGAAGACTCAATCTTAAGCTTATCTAAAGTGATCCATATCTTAAATGAATTGGGTGAACTATCTGCAATAAAGGTCAATAAAGATAAAACATCAATCTTGACTAAAAATATAAGTAAAATTCAAGAAGAAGAACTGGTAAAGACTTCTTGCTTTAAGATAGAAAAGAAAATTAAATACCTCGGCATCTGAATTATCCGACATAATAATGAGCTTTTTGATAACAACTATGCAAAGACTAGGAATAATATTAGAAATCAGCTAAAGAATTGGAACAAGCTTAATTTATCATTATTAAGGAGACTGTCTGCTATAAAAATGAATGTGTTACCAAGAATGAACTTCTTATTCCAAAACATTCCTATAATAACAAACGACAAACCTTTTATAGCGTGGAAGAAACATTTAACTAAATTCATATGGGCGGGCCATAAATCAAGAATAAAATGGAATGTTTTAACAGACTTAAAATTAAGAGGAGGATGTGGAGTTCCTGACTTAAAAATTTGTTATTATGCAAGTGGCTTGACATGGTTAATAGAATGGATAACTACAGGAAACCAAACATTGCTAGCATTGAAAGAGCTGATGTCAAACTGGGATGGCACACCTATCTATGGTATAATAAAGCTAAGATTGATAACGAATTCTCTAACCATTACATTCGAAAGGCTCTACTGAACATTTGGAATAAGTTTAAGAAATCTTATTACTCTAAAATGCCACTCTGGGTCTCTCCACAATAGGCTTTTTTTGGACAATGGAAAAATCTCTCAGAATATTGGCTACATTATAAATATTTAATCATTGCCACCTTGCAGAACAGCTATAGATTGAAAACCAGAGAGGAACTGGAAAAATATAACATAAAGTGTAGCTGGTTTCCCTACAGACAACATATGGAAAGATTTAAAATGGATATGAGATTTGAGGTTTTTGTAGGTCAAAGAGGAAAAATCTAAGTTTGAAAAAATTATTTTCAATAATGATAGTCATCAAATTTCAAAGATATATAAGATTCTACTTTACCAGGGGAGGGCAGGGGAAATGATAAAAGACCTACAATTACATGGTTGAGAAACATGGAGAGGCTATTCAATTGCAACAATGGGAGCAGAGTTGTAACTAAACATACAAATTTACAGCTGCTCAGAATTTAAGAGAAAACTACTTGAAAATGCTACATCAATGGTATTTAACACCTGAAAAACTAAATAAAATCTACAAGTCCACTTCAGGAATATGCTGGAAATGTCAGGAAGAAATAAGAATCTTTTTACATCTCTGGTGGACATGTAAGAAAACTAAAAAATATTGGAATATTATTCATAAGAAGATCTCAGAAATTTTCAACTACAATTTTCCGAAGACTCCAAAGCTATATCTGTTAAAAATTACTCAAGACCTCAACTCAAACTTGTCAAAAAAAATACTGGAGAATTGTGCTTTACTTAGTAACAGCAGCCAGAATAGTCTATGCAAAAAAAAAAAAAAAAAGGGAGAAAAAGTGAAATCCCAAATATAGAGGAATGGCAATATGAAATTCTTGAAATGAAAACCATGGACATTTTAACACATACAATCAAAGGTAAAAGTCAGGATAAAATTAAGAACAAACGGGCCCTAATTACAGAACTTCTCTTTAATTAATTTATGATCCCACTTGTTAACAAGCAGGAAAGCAAGTAAATATATATATTTATATATTTATATTTACATTTACATTTATAGATAGATAGATAGATAGATATAATATAGATAGATATAGATATACACATTAGATTAAGTACTTCAACATAAATATGTTCTTCACAGGATTATGATGTGAATTGTATTATAGACTAATGTAGACTAATACAGGGAACAAAACTGTAAACAGTACATTATTGAGAAACTACTTGTTGGGACATTAGTTTGATAAAATGTCTATCAACTCATTAATCTATTAATCTTTATACAAGCATAAAATATATGTGGGTTACAATACACACACACACACACACACACACACATATATATATATATATATATACACATCTTATTTTAAGTTTATCTTGATTCTAAGCCTTTGGAGTTACTTGATATGTAATAATAAATTGGTTATAGAAGTTTTCTAACTAAGTAAGACAGGGATAAAAGAACTTATAACCCAAGTGCTTACTTAGGAAGGATAGGAACAAGAGTTCTTTGTGTACTACATTATATACATTTTTAATGTATAGACATATATATATAAATGGGATACATTTAATAAAGAAATGAGTAGACTAACAAACAAGTGAACCTGGAAAATATGGACACAAGGTTATTGTTTGTTTGGGTTTTTTTTCTCTCTTTCTTCTGGTTTCATGCGAATGTGTATATAGTATGTATATGTGTGTGTGTGTGTGTATTATGTGTGTAAGTATATGTACAGGGGTATGTATGCTATGTGTATATATATATATATATATATACACACAAAAATATACATATTTGTTATGTTTAATAAAAAATATAATTAAAAAAATTTTTTTAAAGAGAAGCACTGAAATTATAGAAGGATATCCTAAAATTCTTATAATTTCAACTAGCAAGGAGAAAACTTCATTATTTTTCATCCTCATCTTCAAAAGCAAAAGGGAAGATCTACATACTTCTTCCACAGTTCATAGACCACCCTCCTATACTGCTCCCACTTCTCATTCCCTTAGCCCAAGGGGTTTGTCCCTGCAGCTCCCAAGCTCCCAAATGCACATACAAAGTACACATAGGCTATGGGCTCTCCTTTCACTCAGATCCAATAATCCCTCCTCTCCCTTCTGCTCTTCACCTCTTCCTGGGGCCCAAGAAATAAGGAAGATTCCTCCAGATAAAGACTGTAATTTTTCTCCTTGAAAGACCAGCTGTATCAAATGCAAACATCCTGTTACAGCAAATGAATCAGGAAAGACAGAAGAAACATGGAGAAAGCCATGCTCAGTAACAGAAGCTGGAAACACAAACCCCTTCCCACCACATGGTGCTATGTTCTCCTATCACCTAAAGACCAACAGAGAAAGTCGAGGAATTGACAGGACTTCAGAACCTGACAGGTTGCTGCAGAACTATCCAAAAATAAAATAAAATGAAACAAAATAGGCAGAAGAAAAGTGAAAATACAATTTAATAACTGCAGATCTTTTTAGCAGTATCTGAAAGAGCTGAGTGTTGATGTCATAATCCTTTCAACCAACAAATCCCTTTCAGTATTTCTCTAGGATTGCAGTTATCACCCAATTTTAAAATACTCTGTAACAAAACCTATTAATACCTAGAACAGATATTCTTTTTTCTATAGCTATTGACTAACTATTAACACAACATTTTATTCTGAAATGAAAGAGAAATCCCAATGAATTTTTTTCCTGGAAGTGAAACAGGGAATAATGTTCTCATTCTAGTCTATTAATTAGGATCAAGCAAGTGTGCAACGCCAATGTTTTAGAGCAACTTCCAGAGATTTGGAACAAAAATATGAACTCTCTCACAGCTAGCTTCACAATAAAGCGGCCTCATAATAAAGTAAAATAATAAAATTGATCCATATTTCTAGTGCATCTGAAATATATGGATATTGAAACCTGGAATTTTTCTCTACACAAAGTGCTCGATTGTATGTCTATTCTACCTAACCAAGATTATTTGTAAGCTGCCCATCACTTTAACTACGGAATTAGAAACAAAAATATTGACCTAATTCTGTTATCTCAATAAATAGTTATTTCATTAGTATGAAAAATTCTATTGAATTTAGCAGGAGATATTTCATGAATTATTACGTTTGTGCCAATTGTGCTAGGGACAATACATGAAAGTATTGAAATACTGAAAATAAACAGGTGTTATGCACCCTTATTCAATGCATCATGTTCATTTGTTTTGCAAATAAGATAACTTAAGCTGAAATTCTATATTCACCTCCGTGGAAGTCTCATTTAATTAAATGTAGACTATAACAGACCCTTCCTTCTCCCACATTGGTTTGGCAGTTCCCAATTTGATCTTTACCGCACAGCTCTGCCTCCCCATTATAACACCACTTTTGTGTAAAAGGGTAAGGGTTTTCAATGTCTCTTTAGAACTGCTCAATAATTTTATGGCAGAATGTTTTCTGTTTTACCTTAAATACTATATACCTCTCAGCGAAGTCACTGTTTATAAAAATAAACTGTAACATTTTTTTAGATTACAATAAAAATGAAGTATTAAAGTTCATATTGATGTCAAAGTTAATACAGTTTTTCGGTGCACGTTTAGACTTGTATCATTAGAATCTCATAGAAAGCACAGATATCATATAACAGCCCTTTGGCTACACAACCATCAAAAGCTCAACCTCCAATCCAGGTCACATTCTCTGTCCAGATTCTACTAGGTTTCAATTACTCTTTTGCTTCTTACTAGGCTTTCACTGAGAATTAACCCTTCCCAAACAGTCACAGTCTCTGATTGGCTAAGGCTCTGTCCTCCATAGCTTCTTACTAGGAATCTCACAAAAGGACTAAAAACCCAACAACGGGTACTTGGCTTTATATAACTTTTTATCTCAGCCATCCAGCCCCTCCCACTCACTACTGGACACCATTTCACTCCCAAGGAGCCATTTCCAGGCTGCCCTGGCACTTCAGATAGCCACAGCCCCAGAACTTAGTCACATAGACAGACATAGCATTGAACTTTTAATAATGGCATGATGCACATCATCACTGTTATGATCATTTACATTAGTATCCAACATTTCCACTGCTGAGCTCAAGGCAAAACAGATAGATCTTTTTACTGTTGTTGTTATTTTTCCCAATTATGCATACTTTCCCATACTTTCTCCTATAACAGGCATTTTTCTGTGCCCTTTTCAATTTTGAATCGCATTATAACATCTTAGAAAGTAATGATACTGTCCTACTATTCTTTTCCAGTTCACACATGGGTTCAGGAATTGCAAATTTCATGCAGCCTCATTAGCATGTGAACCTAACAATTCTGTCACCCATCTCCACTTCAAATTAATTTGACCTGTAAAATTCTCCTCAAAAATTCTTTTTGATTGTGATGCTTTCCATGTACGCAATACATACTCAGATATACTGGCTATCTATATTTGACACCTCATTATATTTGATTTTAATATCTGATCTCTGGCAGTTGATCATTCATAGAGTTTTGGAGTTGACATGCAATGGCATTTAGCATTTGAAAAAATTGATAGCTCATATGCAGTAATACAGCACACCGGTTTTCAAACATTGCCCATTAAAGGAAGTGCTGCAGATTCAGAAGACCAAAATTCTATTTCCATATAATCAACTGGAGAATTGGTGAATTTCCCAAACTACCACTGGTGAATTTCCCAAACTATCATTCACATTTGTTTTTGTTTTTGTTTTGTTTTGTTTGCAAGTGGCAAAGCAGGGCTGAATAATCACTCTAACACTAACTTTGCAAACCATGGAAGAACTCTGTTAACAAGGGAATAAAAATATCCTAATCAGTGCTCCTGAAACTATAGCTTCGCTCATTTTTAATTTTTTTAAAGGAACTACAATAAATTGTGTCATAACTTCATTTAAGTGATATAAATGAAAACATACTAATTTCTTGTTTAAATTTTTAAAATTATCTATTTCTTTTTAGTACCTGTTTTCCTTTGCTCTGTGGTACATCTCTACTCTGCCTAGTCATGACAAGGAAAAAAAATAGCTTAATAGATTTTTTAAAACATTATCAGAAGACACAGAAAACCTTATCAGAAAAGGTGGAAGTGTACATATTTTGTCTCTTGTTTCTCTTCTCTCTTTCTCAGTCTCTCTCTCTGGATCTAACCCAAACAGCTTAGCTTTTTCAGCAAAACAGGTGTCATAACATGAGCTTGAATACATATCAATTTCTCCATGATTTGCAGAACTCTAGAGACAGAAAGCCTTTAAATATAATTATGACTGCTTGTTGGAACTGAAAGACTAATCATTCTGGATGGCAAATACAGAATGGAAAATTTCAGTCAAAAATGAAACAAAAAAATTAGCATAAAAAGTATTTTGGTAGTGCTAAGACATCTTTAGATAAAAACTGTGCCAAGCAAGACATTATGCAAAATGAGAAGCTGTTTTAAAAACAGTCTCCTATGGTCCATTCTGTACTTGTAGTCTTGAGACTTTTCTCTTTTCAGTGATCTGGAAGAAGATGTATCATAATAGTGCCAAATGGCAGAAGAGAGCACTATACCCCCATTACCATCCTGCAGTGTCCATCATCACAAGGCAGAAATAGGTAATAGACTAATAACTCTTCAAACTGGTCACTGTTGTTTGTCTTTCTCCCATCCTGACATGATCCCCGATATCAGTCAGTTAGCAGACAAGGGCATTCATTGCACATTTTGCAAATTTGTAAAGCTTTGAGTAAAGCTGGGGAAAAAACTACTTTTTTTTTTAATATCCTTCAAATCTTGTCCATCTTCAAATGCAAGAAGGGTAATCTTTTAGTAAATTTCAGACTCTTTCTCAGTTCTTAGCTTCTGTATCTCCCCTTCAACACATGCCTAATGGAACTCACATAATAAAGATGTTTAAGCTGTTATTTACTTTTTACAAGGGATGAATTTGATGTCCATGATACGTGAAACAACTATATGAACAACTGAACAACTATGTGAGCTTTACGTGAAGGTAGTGGGGAGAAGCAACTATGAGAAAAAAATAGAAGTTGGCTCTGTAGCAAACCACTGAAAAAGACATGAGACTTTTACAAGGTTACAAGGTTTTGTCACATGCGATGCCTTGCAGCAGAATTTACATAGAGTGTGCATTGTCTATGATAGGCAATAATTAAATGAATGAAATCATCTTCATGTTGACACAACTAAAGGCAAGAACTGGTGCAAATTAAATGCTGACATTCCTTGTGGTGGTTGCCATTCCTTGTGATGGCTGCCACAATTACATAAGACAGAGACCCGTTACTTTTGTTAAATGAAAAAATGTATACGGGACCTAATACAATTAACATATGTGGATTAATTATGTTATTAAAACTGGAAGATATTATAGATCAGAGGATTAATTCAGATTTTCCCTTATCCTCAAAAAAAGGAGAAACATAGAACACAAGTGAGCAAAGGAGAGGAAGTCACAGCAGAGAGGAAGGATGGGGATGAAAGGTGAAAGATGGGAAGGAAAATGGATTCCTAGTGCTCCATCCAGAACTCATGCAGAATTCCTCAGCTTCAGATTATTAAATAAAAAGTCTCTGACTGACTCAGGAACTTATGTTCAGAAAACACTAAAGCTTTTGTAGGAAAACTGTCAAAAGTCTTGATGTTGTAATAGTTGCCTGATCTTTGTCCTTTGGAGCTGGAAAAAGTCAAATAATTTCAGGTTGTAGTCAAAGCTCACACTACCTGGAAATTGCAATTTTGTCATAAAGGACTGTCACACGTTTCCAAGGCACTTTATTTCTGCTTCTTAGATTCAGATTGTTTCTGAAGGATTAGCCAATATTTATCTGTGCTAAAACCAAGAAACTACAGACCTATGAAAAAGGCCATTCATGCTTTGAGTTTTGAGATAGCTTTAAAGAGAAACATACTACTTTCTAGTCTGGCAACTGCTTTCATTTTTATTAGAACAATAACTTTAGTAGAAACACCAGTGTTGTGTGATCTAGTGTAAAAATTAACCAACTACATGGTCCACAAATATGCACAGATTTACAAGGCAAGACAGTGTATTTGGAATTTCTCAACACTTAAGGCAGAACCCATGAGTAAGTAACCTGCTGTCCATTGTTTAGGTTCACAAACTCTGTATGCCTCAGACAGCATGGGAAGTGTCAGGGATTGGGAACACTGTAGAGGTCATATATGAAGGAACTAGGAGTATTGTGCAGGGCACATAAAGAGAACATCAGCTTTTATATGCCAGGCACAATCAATTGTCTTCTTGTTTAAGAAGTGCTTTTTTGGATCAGATCAATGCCCACTTAGCCCACCAATCTTTATTAGACTCCCAACCACCAGTTAGCATATCAGAAATTGCCCGATGATTCATCAAGATCTGACAACTATCTCCTCTGGTGCTGAATGTCCATAAAAATACTACAGTGTGATGGACAATCCATTATGAATGGCTGATATAAGTTTTAATTGAGTGCCCTGCTAGTTGAAATTTAAGAGACAGAAAATTCTTCTCTGTTGTAGAAATGTTTACTATGAACTGTTCAGGAATCAAGCTCTCTCAGCAAGAGATAAGAAGTAGCCTAAACAGAAAGCTGTGATGTAGTCCAACATAGTTCACTTCTTCAAATAAAAAGAACCAAGAAGCCACCCCTGAGTACATGAGAATGTGGCCAACCAAGCTAGATAATAAATAATTTCAGTATTGGATCCCTAACACAGGCTTCAGTCATGAATGATGATAGGAAAATGCCATGGAATGGTAACAGAATGCAAGAGCTGGGAGCCAGGCCAAGCATTGTAGGCTTCTTGTTTTTAACCCTTTAGAGATTCCAGCTGATAAACTGATAAGCAACTGTCAGTCACAGAAATAAAAACTATCAATAAATAGGGGAAAGGGAACAGTTTCGTGGACTACACCCATTAGGATGTTTCCTATGCAATTTGCATTGCTCAGAAGGTTGAGAATGCTTTGATGTTACAATACTCTGACTCAAATGCTGGTTACAATAAGAGCTTTATTCTCTGAAGGAATTACTATAGCTGTTCTGGATAAATGCAACAACTTGAAAATGTTTAAATACTATCAAATACTGCAATGTAGCTGAATTCTTGTATAAGATGTGCCAATGTTCTCAACAGAGGAAGTGTGACTTATGATGCCTCAGTATTATGTGAGTTGATTTTTTTACCACTAAGATGTACTACTAGTACCATGTTCCTTATAGTAGGGGAAATATAATAATGTATGTACCATAAATATTGTGTGCCTTATAAGAATTGTCCTATGTAAGAAGAATTATGTCTAGACTATGTAATATTTGCAGAAGCAATGTGACTAGAGTAGAAATGTCTATGAAAGATAATTTACCTAGATAGGAAATGTCTCTATGATAAAACAAACCTCCACTAAAAGTGTGTAACAGTATCAGGTGACTTTTATACAGAAGCTTAAAAGATTCACATGTAGAAGCTGCCAAAAAAAAAAAAATCCTTTCACATGGGCCAAAAATCTATAATGGAAGCTATCTTTTTCCACTGAGTTATTGTGCTGATCAGTCAGACCCCACACAAACCGGGAGTTTTGAAACTCATGTTTCAAAACCTGTGTTTGAAGATGCATTTGATATATTCTACACAGCACCTACTAAGTCATGAATAATGAATTATATCTTCATATATATGAATTAGAGCTGTTGTTCTGTGCTAATTTCATTCATGAAGGAAGCAGTCACTGATTTCAGTTTATTCTTTCTACTGCAAAATAAATAAATAAATCAAAATCATTGGAAATTGCACAATTTTCAAAGACTGTTCACAGTTTGATACTTATTCTGTGCAATTTTCTGTGCAAAAGGGCAATGTACAAAAATAGCATTTTCTGCGCAGGAAACAGCATAACAGAAAATAGTTACGTATCATTCATCCCAGCTTGAAATCATGTATTACTGCTATACTAAACTGTGTTCACAATGGTGCATAGACACTATTTCTACCAAAACAGCTCATATAATTACTGACTTTTGCAATTTACTATCCTTTTGTTTCACTATAACTAACACCTGCACCTACAAAATCATGATATTGCAATGGGCACAAATATGTGCAAATATATTCCTGATTAATCTAAAATGCTGGTAGCTAAACAAATGCCATGTAGCTGCACCAGTATACTCCAAGGTTATATGTACCATCTGTATGGCACTCTTAACTGTGACATAACTTTTGGCACTGTGCAAAAGAAAAGTCTAATATTTTAAAAAATGCCTTAAATGCCTATAACACAAAAAGAATTCCAAGAGCAAATGCTTCAGACTGATACAGAACACATAAGAAAATTCTGTATATGAAAGTGAAGAGATATAACTGAAAATCATAGTGTGCATACTTGTCTGTGCCTGACCCTGGAACAAGACTAGAAAGGAATATAGTGATTTCTCCATCATTTGCGTCTACAAACTAGAAATGTACTTGCTGATTTAATGGTATATTTAGAAGATGCATAATATTTTTTTACATGTAGGTTTTGCATATGGCATGTAGTTACTTCAGCAGTATATCAGCCAGAAACAACTGTAGTAAGTGGAAGTGTACTATGTACTACTAAGCCAAAGACAGGAAGCATGTGATGTAAAGAAAGAATCAAGATCTTTGCCCTGAAGCAAGACCTTTGAATCTTTGGGATTTTACTGATTTGTGGAAATTGTGCACATTGTGTACATATGGAAATATCTATGAGAATGGTAAAAAAACAAAACACAGAAATAAATAAAATGCTATTTTGGCTTAAATCAGCATTCACAGCAATTACAATGGTGGGAAACTATTTCAATTCTCTGAACTTTTTGGTGGAAGGAACTCCACAAGCCACTCATTGACCAAGGTTCTAGGGCCACTTTCGACATTGGATAAAAATGTAGCAACATCACAATCACAAGAGTTCTGTACCCACATTCAGCCAAAGGCAGTTACGAAACCCCTTTAAAACTGTCATGGTGAACATACAAAGGTCCTTCCAGATGTTTGGGGACATTGTGAGGTGGGGCTACATGTGCAGTATTATCCTTGTTTGACTCTTTCACATGTTCATGCTTGTGTGCCCTTTGCTGCCTTTCTATTGTCCCGATCAGATGTTTGTATGAACACATGTAGGGCTAAAACAATAGATAGGAACATAAATGAGCATATAAGCCCTGGTCCCAACACTGAAAACATCTAGAAGGAAATTAGACATGTTCACATGTTGAGTGCAAAGGTCTGAAGCTGGCTCTGTAACTGTGTTTGTCTGAACATGGTTACAGGGTATCTATGAATGGCAACCCTAATAAGCTTGGTTTTCCCACTGCATTCAGTCAAACATGGTTAAAGAGTTTCTTCAGACCACTACATCCAATGGACAAAGGTCTAACTTATATTTGGGTGCTCAGGGATATTATGAGGGCAGAGTTTATCCACCATCCACATTCTGTCACCAGTTTTAGCCTATGCGTGTTCAACTAAATACCAGAATGGCACTTATTAAACATTCAAATAAGTCTCATTCACATCTCATTGATATCCATGTCCTTACTAAAAGATTATGCAGGAAAAAAAGATTTTGAGTCTGAAATCACTTAGAACAATATAGCAGGCCTTGAAACAGCATAAAGGATAAACGGTGTTCAGTATGAATGTGACAATCTAGGCGAACATTTAAAGGTTAAAAATATAACAAAAAATTGGAATTAGATGGAAGAGGCAGTGGGATAAAGTTTTTCCCTTTGATTTCCTCAACTCCAACTCTGTTCTTGTTTTTAAGTTGTAAAAATCTGAAAGCCAGGTGCAAATACAGCATAACCAATCTTCAGGGCTTAGCAATTTTGTACCGTCTTTCACAGAAATATTCTCCCTAGAATAGAATCTTAATTGAGTACATTAATTCAAAATATGTGTGACAAATAAATGCAACCCATTTGAATAATTAAACGAAGACAAGGTTGCACTACAGATTTTACATAGAAATATGTCACTTTAAGAAGTGAAGCAAATTTGAAACCATATGTCCCCCAGAATGTAACATATTTGTTTACAAACATTCATGAAAAGTGAAGAACTGTGCAGAAAATAAACATAGCTTCTTGTAAATCACTTAACCTGTTCTCCAAAAAGAGTCCTAAAATAAATGTGTGATCATATTGCAAATGTCGTTAATTCTTAAAACCACTGTGGGCAAATCTGCTCCCATGAAGTGTAGTGATTGGCAATGACAGCATGCTTATGCTTTGGAGGGTTTGCAGAAAGCCCTATTGCCTAAGTGGTGGTGACATATTTTGCTATAGGTAGTTATATCCTTATCTACATGTTATGCAGCTAGTAATTGTTATAAATTGTTTATGTTTTAAAGAATGAATTCTGGACCTGTACTCTGGTACTTTAAGTCACTAACCAATAATCATTCTGTCAGGTTGATATTAAACATCTGAGTGCTGTTACATTTGTTACGGGGTATGTGTCCTCTGACTTGGTAGCCCTTCTCTTTTCTTTTTTTCCCCATCTAAGATGCTGAACAAATTAGACTATTAGCACATCAGAAGGAACAGCTAAGTATTAATAACTTTAAATTAATCACGCTGAGTCTGTTCTATTTGGTACAGGCTAATACTGCATTTCCATCTCAGAAATTAATCAAATTATACAGCAATAATAAATAGGAAGTGTTATAATTCTTCAAATGTAACACAGTATGTTGTTACAAGTATGGCTGTATGTTGTAAGTTGGGTTGCCAGCTCCCAGTGTGCTGCCTGGAGTTTCAAGGAATTGCTTTGCTTCTCATGAGACAGCTTAGGGTGAATGGAACTAGAGGAGAAGAAAGTTTGTTTTTTGTATGTGAGGTGGCTTTAGAGCATACTTACCCATGGTGTTTTTATGTGTGCTATATTACTGCAATATCAATGTACTCAAAAACCAGAATGAAAAGAGACTGGGTAGATATGTCGAGTAGATGGATTTGGGTACATCATGAATTTGAAATAAGGCAGAGAGCCTTCTTATTATGCAAGACTTGGCAGCAGTGCAAGGTCATCATCATCAACAACAACAACAACAACACCTTCCCCAAGGACATGGGGTGAGCCTTCCACATGCCCCAGCAGCAACACAGGATCCATATCAAGTATGCAAACTCCATATCAGGCATGCACCTGATAAGGCAATGTGGAATGCAGGAACGGTGGCAAGAGTTTCAGCTATTGGTCAAGGCTACCAAAGTTCCCCCAAGCTCTGTGTTGCTGTATTATCTTGTTCCTGGAGTTTCCCCTAAATTCTTTCCCCATTGCCTTCATGTCCTTCCACAATCAGCTGACCCAGGTGTGGTTCCAACCTCCATTCTAACATTTGCCTGCCCTACCACTGTGATATCAGAAAGATCATCTCTATGGCATCAAAAGGGTCTGATCTCAGATTCTGGCCTTGAAATCTCAGTGAATGTGACACTGCTGATTGACAACCCTAGATAATCTTGAATAGATACTTAGGCAACTTGGTGTAGGCTGTAACTGCATACATCTCAAAGTAAATCTTATTGAATTGAGTGGGTCTTATTGCTGAGTAAACATTTATAGGACTATATGCTTATCATAGTTCTGTAATTTCTTTTCCAAACACCAGTTGGATCATTCTGTCATGAATTCTCCCGAAGCTTAGCACCCATCACATTGTAATTCCCCATTCAGCCAAGAACTAAAGATAGGTTAATAGTTGCTCCCCAATTTTTCAGGCTCCATCCTGAGTAAAATTGTAAAATAAAAGGCCATAGGGCATCTCTGAAGAATCCCAGGGGTTGGGAAGTTTGTACATTCTTTATTAATTTTATGAGAGGTGGCCACAGAGTCTTGATTGCTCACAAATCATTTTTACTGCCCTGTTGAGGCTTACAGCAGCATAAGTCTTCCTACACACAGGCTCCCAATGTTATAGCACTTAGAATGCACATGTGACCCCATGACTATGGCCATTTCTGCACTAGACTGTTACAGTGCTATTATTCCACTTCCAACATCCTATTCGTGAAACTGCAAACCCCAGGATTCCATATGTGTGCCTATGCGTGTAGATGTGTTCCTATGTGCTTATGCATGTAGAACAGCTTATAACTCTTCTAGGGCCCGTTTCACATGTTACCTTTTCGTGCTGCTGGGTTGGGGTCCTTGCGTGAGAAGGCTTGGAAGGAACATTGCCGCTTCCCTGCTGCTTCGGCTCTGCAGCTCCTTCCTCCTCGTGCGAGTGCCCCGCCTCTTCTGTTCGCAGTGCAGCCTGGGACCTCGCAGGCTGCACTGAGGAGAGGATGCGCGACTGGCCCGGCTCCTGAGGCACCGCACGCCAGGTAAGTGCACCCGGGGCCTGGGAGCATTGCGCAACGGCACATCATTTTCAGCTTTAAGCCAAAAATGAAAAGATGTGTGCCCGCTCTGTGTCTGGCCCTTGAGCGTCGCGTAAATGTGAGTGCGTTATGCAGACCGCTCCCCACATTTACACGATGCTCAAGGAGCCCTCTCGCTTCCAAAACGCCATGCGAAAAGGGTCTAAAATATTAAAAGCAACAGCAGGCACACATGGCCATAGGTTCCTCGGGCCTCTTGCCTGCAAGATCTCAGAGTGGCTGGATTTGCTGGACAACCCACAGAGCCACACATTGCATGGGCATTCCAGAAATTGCTCCAAGACGGCATTCTCTATACAGAGAATCTTAAGCCATTGAGAGTGTACACAAGGTTTACAATTGTTTAAAGAGCAGCCAATAGTCCACTAGCTACCTCATATCGTTAACAAGATAACCTCAGCCTGCACTACTGCTCCATGAAATTTCTGCAAAGCCCTGCCACCCCTACACACTCTTCTAGTTCATTTTCAATTCATCCCCTTTGCATGGTTAAAACAGAAATATACCACTTATTTATTTATTGAATATATGTGCATTATTAGCTACTTCTCTATGTAGCCAACAGTGGAAGATCATGGCTCTCATGTCAATGAGGCAGTGAATTCATCCTGGGTTTTATTCTGAACTTTAAAGGAGCTATCTAAAGTGCTGGGCCCATATTGGGATGAAGGTTGATCATTCTGGATAGTTCTTTTAATGTTCAGACTAAAAAGAAGAGATTCACTGCCCCACTAGCTCTGGTGGGGCATATTTTTTTTTGCCGAATTACTCAGAGATGACTGGGTAACTCACAAATTAGAAATAAAATCATGAAATACAAAGGTAATAGAATATAATCTAAGAACAGGCCAAAGAATAAAGTTGAAGTAAAACCAGCAGTGGACCAGTAAATATTGCAAAAGTGTAAAAAATACTGCCATATTTTTGAAACAGAGGAAGCCTAGCAGAAGAAAAAAACCTTCACCATCTACTGAAAAGGCCACTTTGCATGAATGCACTTTGTGTGTATAAACAGTGTGAAGGAAAATGTATACATTTTAATATCTGATGAACTTGGAATTTTAAACTCAAGAAATTCTTGCAGATAAACCAAAATTATATACATCTTATAAAACAATCCTATCATCAAGTGACATGCTAAAGACTTCTAAGATTACAGCTAGGATTACAATACAGATTCCACAGTTCCTTGGAAGTTTTGTAGAAAGTAAGTCTTCCTAAATAGATTATTGAGTTGTGGCTGGATTCAGTGTGACTGATTTTAATATGATATGTTTAAGAGAATGCTTTCAGAATCTTGATGGAGTCACTGAGCTGTTTCAGTTCACACTGGACATACCAAGCAAGTTTATAATGCAACATCAGAATTAACCAATCTTCTACTTAACAGCAGACTAGGCAAGTCTGTCCCCAACTGTCCCAAAGATGAAATGTCAGAAAGTAATACAGTACATGCAAAGTACAGATTCCAAAAGTGAAAAAACTTGGCAGAAGATACTACACAATTTGACATGAATTAGCTCCTCCAGTTCTTCTGATTCTTTGCAGACTTAAGTATTTTCTATACAACTGAGCCATACTTTGTACATCTATCTCTAAAGGAAACAGTCAGTATTTTAAAGACCAACAGTGGTTATCTTCTCTACCCCACCCAAAGGTTGTCTTTCAGCCCTTCAGAAAAAGGGTATCTATACTACATTGTTATTGCAGCTTGATTCCACTTTAACTGCCATGATTCCATCCCATGGAATTCTGGGAATTGCAGTTTGGTAAGGTACTCAGAATTACCTACTAGAGAATTTAAGCATGCTTGCCAGAGCCACAGCACTAGAAGTCTCTGAAATCAAAGTCAAGGTAACTTCCCAAATTCCAGGATTCTTAGCTGGAACCATAGCAGTTTAAAGTGTATCAGACTGCTGTAACTGTATTCCATACTCACAATGTAAATAGACCAAAATGATTAAAGTAATTTAATTTGTGTCTTTCTTTCTACGTGCTGCTGAGGTTGACAAGCTTTTGTTTTAAAATATTCTGCACTATTTAATCTGCACAGCAGTTCACAGGCTGTTATTGATCACTACTGAATAAGATAAAATGATGACAAGGAAATGTTTCTGCTTCATAATGCACATAAAAATCATTAAGACTGCTTTTGTTTGACACCATACAATAGTTGTTAAAGGAGATCAACAGCATTTTTGTTTACCTGACTGTGTTATGCAAAAAATGTTTGCCTGGCACCACTGTCTAACACTTATCAAACTAATTTCTAATCCCTCTGCTCATTCTAATATCCATACAACACAACCCATGACAGTGCTTTATGCCTAGCTTTGAAGATTCCCTTTGGTCCTCTGTCATAAATTCTGTTTTTCCCCTAAAAAGCATAACATGCATTCTAATTCTTTTAAACATTTATTTACCTCAGGCACCTTTATGAAGCTCCATTTAGAATATAAACTACACAACAAGGGTGCATTATGTAAACAATACCACTTTCAAATATTTTTCTAAAAAAAAGTCTTTTGCCATTGCATAATTTGTTTTAAAAAGCAATTGGTAAAGTTAAAATGAATTCTATTACAGTTTTAACTTCAAGAGCGAACCAGTGTGATATAGTGGTTTTGGTGTTGGACTAGAATTCTGAAGACCAGGGTTTAAATCTTTGAGCATTTCCACATGGCATTTTCCATGTAAAAGGGCGCCTGCAGCATCGCATGATTGTGAGGAGCGATCTGCATGATGCTCTCACAATCACGCAATGCTCCAGGGGCCAACAGGCGCCGATCATGCACCTTTTTATTTTCGGCATTGCTCCCAGGTCCCACACACACTTACCTGGCATGCGGAGCCTCCGGAGCCATGCCAGTTGCACTTCCGGTCCCAGGTTGCACTGTGGAAGGAAGAGGTGGGGCTCTCGCATGAGCAGGCAGCTCGTGTGGAGTTGAAGGACCCCAGACAGGAGAGCCTCTCGCCAGAGGCTGCTCACATGATCCCCACACCCCGGCACCGGAAGACGGTAAGGTGCAGAAAGGGTGTTTGTCTGGCCATGAAAACCTACTGGGTGACCTTGGGCAGGTCACTTTCTCTCCATCTTAGGGGAAGCGCATGGCAAACCTACTCTGAACAAATCTTGCTAAAAAATGACAGATTCATCTTAGGCACTTTGTAAGTTGGAAGGGACTTAAAGGCTCACAACTATAACAATTTTTTCAAGTAAGAAATAGATTAAGGTGGTAGTTATGCCATTGGCATTATTCTAGGGTTTTTTTTGGGGGGGGGACACCAAGAGTAGTAACTATTGAGTTCCCACTGAGCAAGAGAACTAGAGAAAAAATGTAATGAAACATGGAAGAGCTATAACTGTTAAAGAGACTAACATTTCAGTTATTTTATCCATGGTTTTAATTGTCTGTCCATACAGAAGAGCTGTTAGGGTTATACTGAACTTGCATCAATTAAACTATACTTTTAGGGTATATGTAGCAAGGCCACTTTGAGACCCAATGAGCTCTTAATATACTTCCAGAGAAAGAAAAAGGCAAATTTACTATTTATTTTAAGATTCAGAATTGCTTTTTCATTAAATTTTTAGGAAGTAACAGCAGCAAACATACATAAATAGAAAGGTACACATATAACTGTGGTGTCTATCCAAGTGAATGAGGGTAATCTTGCTTGGGTTGGAATTTGATTTAGGCGTCAAACCAAAGACAAGAACAGTGTAAGTCAGCAGCTTTCGTACTCTATCATAATCTTTAAGGTACAGCAGATATTATTTTAATTGTTTGTTATCTAATGTCAAACATCTCTGCCCCTTTCCTTCCCAAGTAACGATTAGTGTCACTACATCGAATATACTTTATGGCCCATGAAGTAAGCTTTGAACAAAATCAATAATGTATAGTGTTTGTCAATATGAATGAAAAAGATAACCTGTAAGCAAGGGCGGTCAACATGCTAGTGAAATACCAGGAATTTCATGCACATCCTGCGAATCATATAGCCTTTATTACCATGACTCTGAACAACTGAATTAGGTTAATTTGCACTGACTTATAAAAATGAAAATAGCATAAAATTACAATCTAATTACTTCAAAAGTGACCAGTCAATAAACCATTAAAAAAAAAGACCCTCAGAAATAATATCTTGGAAAGAATGGAAACTGGTACAGAGATGCAAACTTTACATGGTAATCTATCAGACAGCAGATTTCATTTTAAAAGAGTTAAAATAAGATGCATGCTAGGATTCTGAAATACACAAACATTTTTTCTTACTGAAACTGCCTAGCATCACCATGAAACTGTTCAGTTGAGTGGAGCTTATAACTTTGTAATGACAGGAATATAAAGACTACAGAACAATAAATACGTTAAAACTAAACGAACAATTAAAAACTTGAGTACCAAGGTGGAAAGCAAGGTCAATAAACTTCACCAATCAGGGAAATTCATAGCAAGATCCAAAGGTGGTTCCTCAACTTGTTTGTTGAAAAAGCACAGGGCAAGGATAAGAGTACTACAAAACTTAATTAATTTACTACTGGAAGACTGTAGAACTATTGTAGTGCTTCTTCTAATGTGTTGAATAAGCCCTATGCATAAGGAGCAATAAATGAAGTTGTTAAAGATGCTGCATCTCTGTGGAATAACAGAGGAGATGATGCAAAATATATCTGAGTTTATGTGCAACAGTAAATTCTACCTACATTGTTAATTAACCCTGCCTTGTGCCCCCCCCTTTGCTGGAGGGCCTGCATGACACAGAACTGCTGGGATCACTCACCATTCTTATTCTTAAAGATGTTTAAAATGGGGAGAATCTGACGATAATAGGGCACTAAGGCTTCACCCACCATGTCAGCTGATACAACCAAGTGCTGGAGGACTTTGAGCGTGATGCAGATGACCTGTCGGTTTCGAAGGTTCAGCGCATCTTTGATAAACAAAAAGAGACAAGTAGAAAACATTAGAATTAATTTCAACAATGTATAAATGAGCAAGAGAAATCCTCTAATGGACAAATTTAATTAAACTGTACTCTGCTGGGGATTGTAAGTGGGCCTTTATTAGCCCAGCTTTGAAGGACCTCGAAGACGGATTGCAGTCCAATGTTATAAAACACTGCCTTGTCTGACTGTTATTTGTTCCCACAATTTGTGCTGACTCCTCACTAACCCAAAAAGAAGGCAGCTCATTATTCCTTCACGTTGCCTATGTTACTGACTCCAGTGGGGGGGAAAGGAAAAAAGAAGGAAAGAAAAAGAAAAGGACAAAAAAGAGAAAGAAAGAAAGAAAGAAAGAAAGAAAGAAAGAAAGAAAGAAAGAAAGAGCTCACTAAGTACCAATGGGACTAATGGAATTGCAAAAGCAACCCACAAAGGTTGACAATAGAGACGTTCTAGTGCAACAATTAGCATGTTTGTATCTGCTTGCTTGGCAATCATTTTATTCATTTCAATTAACAATTCCTACTGTTCCGAGAAGCCAGCACAATGAGACAAATGTTTACAGAGAAAAGCTTGTAGGCTTCTTTTAAAAGACAAACAAATCTGATAACTAAGGATTCTATCTTGCCTACTTGAGAGATTTTTGTGTAGTTTCAGATAGCTGAATATTGCCATTGCTTTTCAATATATCTTTTGTCCGTGTTCCATTTTGAAATTCAGAAAAACAGGCAAAGAATATTGTATTCTCCTTTGTATTTCAAGAGTAATCATATTTTCAAATGTATAATTTGAAAGCAAAAGCCTTCACATTATTGGCCTCTACTTCCTCAATTATGCAGCTGGGAAGCAAATGCCACAAATCATAGGTTTTAATCTTTGCCATGTCTCCATGCATATGCAAAGTTAATGGAAATAAGGGTGTAAATGCCATCGTTCTCAGAGGACAATTTTAATCCTACTTACAAAGCTATGTAAGAGTTCTAATTTTCAAAATCTAGGAAGGATGAAGGGTGGACAGCATTTTGAAACACTTTTCAAAAATAACATATAAACGTTAAAAGAACATTACAACATTCTGCACATCATAGATATCAGGTACTGAAAGGGGACCAGAAAAGATATGTTGTGAACAAACAGTGATGCATATATATCATGAATACAGAATGATCTTCAAGGGAAGGAAATGGAGAAGCAGACAGTTTATTAGATGGAACATGGCATGGCATCAAGGCCAGCAGAGGGGTGTGCGTGGCTATAACCATGTGGCACTACCAAGGAGATTGGTATGAACAGAGAAAGTGAAATGTTTCTGTTGAAGAAGTAACTCACCTTGGAGCTATACCTAACAAATTACATTGCACTTGTAGTAACAGTGATCAGGTAGGTTCTTTATCTACGGCAATCTGCACTGGTTTGACTGCACCATCACTGCCAGAGATTTCCATTCTTAGACTACAACATTGTTTCCTCTGTATCTTATTTCAACCAAGACAGCTTTTCCTGGAACCTTCTCATATTCCACAGCTAGTTTTTTTTTTGTTTTTTTTAACCACATCTGCCCTAGTACTTGTACAAACAACCAAAACAGCAAGTAGTCAAAAGGCTAAATCAATCAGCTATCACTAGGTGGACCCTGTGAGAGTGTTTGGCTTGAAATTAAGGAAAGCAGGCCAAGCAGGGGTGACACGGTAATTCCAGAGGACCCTTCATCCCATTGATTTTTATTTTGTTTGTGTGGCAGGCAGAGTAGTTCTCTCTCTTTTAATATGATTGTGTTGCCACCGCACACCACACCTGTCTCCCAGCAGCTACTGTTCTCCTCCTACTGTTGCTCTCTGCTCGGGGGCTGGGGGGAGAAGAAAGTGGCAGCCACTAGGAGGCTGTTGCAAAAGTAGTTCTACTACCAGTTCCTGTAGTACAAAATTGCCACTTAAAGAAAACCCCACCCCCTACCCCCAAAAAAATCTACTAAAAGAAAGAGAGGAAAGGATTCAAGATCTTAGGGTGAATTTCGGCCTCAATATTCCTAAAACTACCCTGAAAATGGGGGAAGAAGTCATTTCCCTCAGATTTATTTACAGTTGGGACTGAGTGAAAATGTAGTAATTCAGTACACCTATAAAGATCAAGCAAGAGCTCTTCCTTCAAATGGACGGAAGGGTGGGTTGAGCTGTTTGCCCACCTCCCTGAACCTGAACTGACCATGAAGAAGGGGGAACTGGACTTTTAAGGCTAACCCCATTATCACGTTTTCAATCAAGTCAGTCATTGTTTTTGTAACATCCCAAGGCAGAACATATTAAAAGCCTATAACTGTGAGATCTCAGGACTTCTTTCTCCATTTCAACCAACATCACATTAGTTTGCACTGGTGAAAATAAATTTCTGTGGAACTTCACAGTAGTTGTCCAGTTCTCTTCCTGTCAGTGAGTGCTGTTTGAACACAGTCTCAATTCATAGATCAGCCAGATTCCAAGATGAATCTGCAGTGTAAGATGTTTTCCGTACTACACACTTATCGCATGATTATTGCACTTTCAACATCCTATGGAATCCTGGAGTTTGCAGTTTCGGGAGGGGCCACGTGGCCCCTCCCGAAACTGCAAACCCTAGGATTCCATAGGATGTTGAAAGTGCAATAATCACGCTATAAGAGTGTAGTGCGGAAACGGCCTAAATCACCATAGAGCTGAAAGGAAATCTATATTCTAGGCTGCTTATCTGAAAATGTTAATCATAAAAGTCCAATATTGAATGTGGGATCCCACACATGCAAACCAGACATTTTTCTGCTGATGTTGATTTTGTCATCTCTTTTCAGATCAGACTGCAAGTTTTGGAAAGACACACAGGTGACTTTTCACATTACTATACATCCACACGCTTCACATTTGGCTATGTGTATATATGTAACAAACAAGCATAACACAACTGAGTATAAATGAAAATAATCTCCAAATCAAAACTCAAAACCCTAAGCTTAAAATATCCCTTTATTGCATTATTGTGAAACAAAAGACTCTACCTGCCAGTTCATCTTTGCTCCACGATCCACAGAAATAATTGATACAATAATCTAGTAACTGTATAATTACAAAAATAATAGCTAAGAACTTAATCTACATGAGAATAAATATAGTTTTAACAAGGATTAAACTCATTTTGTTTGTGGATGCAAGCCAGCATTACTCAATCTAATTCTAGATTATCTCAAACATCGTATTTGTCCCTTGTATCTTCTTCTTTGTCAGAAAGAAATTACCAGATGTTCCACTTAAGGCCATATGAGAATATTATTAGAAAGGAACAGCCAGAGCACAACATGTTTCACAGGGTTCTCCAGTAGTAAAAGCAGTCATTTTTAGCATATAAAAGAAAACAAATGGATTTCTCTCCCATGTTTCAGTGTCAGTGAGTGTGACCAAACTAAAGCAGTTTCATTTGTATCTATCTTTCCTTTTACTCTAGCTGTTCTAGATCATTTAAAATTCTTCTGTACTCTTGAGTAATGGTTTTGACATCTAGTGGGTAAAGAGACAGAAACCAATCTGAGCTGATGTTTTTTGCTGGACAGCTTGGAGGAATCTGTCTTTCTTCAAGATGTCAAATACTGTAAAACTAATAATGCCATCTTCTCTGGAATAAACTGATATTTACACAGGGGAATATGGTTGTGTTCTACAGTATGCATTCTTACTAAAGGCCTAAAACATGAAGATGATGATGACATGATGAAGAATTTTGCAAAAGCTTAGTTTCTTCCATTGAAGACAGAAATAATAGACAATGCCAAATCAAATTAACTTCTCTCAATTTTGCCATCACTTCCCTCAGCATTCTAAATATTGGTCAGTAATCTGCTGACTAAAATTACAAAAGTGGGTCTTCAACAATTTCAAACTGTATTTCTAATACTTCCCTTCTTCACTGCTGATTTCATCTTTAAATTTATTTATGCTGAAACTGAGAAGCAAAAACACCTTTTTAAAAAGGAAGATGGAATTCTTGAGCACCTAAGAAGAAAACAGTATATTTTCTGTATGGAATAATGCGTCTTGAGTTAGGAAACAACCTGAAGCCAAACAAAATCTATGCCCTTTCATAGCTGTAACTAGATTTTTATATGCAGGAGAGCTGGATTTAATAGTTAATAATACAATCCTATATATGTCTACATGGCTTACTGTCAGGTAAACAACTTTCGAGATTAATCCTATCTGCAATTCACTGGGACTAAGTTCCAATGAATGCAAAGGGATTTCAGAGTACATGTGCACAGGACTGCACTGTTAATCTATCAAGTGCTCAATATTTATCTCAAAGTGAGGGACTTTTTCAGTCTAAGAGCTGAATTACCGTGCAGGAAAAGTCTTGAGAACTGACAGTGGGTAGGACTAAGGACACAGAAAAGAGTTTATTTTCAACATTTTCCTACCAAGCTTAGAGCATACTTCTCTAAAAGTCTACTGAGGAGTAAGCCCTAGTAACACAGTTCAGTTCCATACAGCAGCTTTCAAGCATTCAAATTGCAGCTCAGTTCTACGCCAGGTACTTAAAATTACATTTGAAAACTCTCTTATCTCCAAGCACTAATCAGCTGATAATAGTTAAAGAAAATTGTGGGCTGGGAAAAGTATATTCATAAAGTGTGTTGAGTAAGCCCAAGGATCCTTCATATTCACTGAGGCCCTTTCTGCACGTTACCTGCTCACGGAGGTGGGGGGTGCTGTTCACGCAAGCAGCCTCTTGCGTGAGGCACTCGCATCACTCCTCCGTTCTCCTGCAACTGGGTTGCCAGTCGCGCAGCCGTCCCGCGAATGCCCCGCCCCTTCCTTCCGCAGTGCAGCCTGGGAGCTGTAGGCTGCGCTGGGGGAGGAAGTGCGACCGGCCCGGCTCGCCCAACACACTGCAGGGCAGGTAAGTGTGCAAGGGCCCCAGGAGCATTGCGCAACCACGCAGTATTTTCGGCTTAGAGCCAAAAATAAAAAAATTCATGCGCGGCCTGCTTTAGGCTCATGAGCATTGTGTAAATGGGAGTGCGTTGTACGGACTGCCGCTCCCATTTACGCAACGCTTAAGGGGACTTCTCATAAAAGAAACTGCATGCGAAAAGGGCCTAAGTTTCCTAAAATAAGCCCTCCAAAATTTTGCAGACAGGTTAGAAATCTCCATGGAATTGTCATACTTGACCACTTGGTCCTGTCTTTTATAAATTCATTCAGTTCTTCTCTTTCAACACTATCACAGAAATTTTCTAAGTCCCTTAAAGCAACTGGAATGTATCAATCCTCAACCAACAATCAATACTACACTTATATACTCCCTCTTTTCCAAGGAGGTCAAACCATTTATGGAGAAGCCACCCACTTATTTTACTCATGAAAATTTTGTCAGTTACTTTGGACTAAGACATGGTGATTGACCCAAGGTCACTCAGTGTGCTTCATGGTCAGGTCAAGATCTGAACTGATATTGCTTATCGAATACTCAGCCATTTTACTGTACTGGCTCTCCTAACATATAACATATGTCAAACCTGGATGGGCAACACGCTGTTTGTTTTTCCATACTCACACACTGAGCCTCAGCAGTGCATTTTTGCACTAAAACTATATGGGAGTCACAAACCTTCCTCTGAAGAGACTAATTGTCTCACAGACTTGCAGGATCTCTAAAAAAAGATGTGCCTCCCATACACACTTTGTTTCAGCACAGGACTTTCAGAGACCAGTAATATCTTCCTCCATCCTATTGCTACCACATCATCCAATTTCCGTGGCACATTGTGGGGTGCTGTTTATAGCAGGATCTGAGTCCTAACACTGTTTCCTGCTTACAGCAAAGTTGTCCATCCCTGTATTAAACCAAGACATCTGGAAGCAATCTGATTAGCTTCACAAAGCTATTTTAATGAATTCAATAAATTCTACAGCTTAAGCAGAAAAATACTTAAAATAGAAGACCCAAAACATTTTCACTACATCAGTCTTGGCTTCAAAGTATCAGTGCTCAAATGCCCAGATAACTTCTTCTTGCACAGTCTTGCACTGGTGCAACAAGTTTACTGGCAAGCCTATCTTGTTCCATTTCTTTTATTCTTCTGATTGCCTATCCTTATTCTGCTCTGCATTTCAGTTCAGCCTCTGTCCGTGTCTATTTGGTTTTTCAATTTAATTTCCTTCTGCTAATTTGATCTCCAGCTGCTTGCCATATTTCTAACATCACTATTTTTTCTCTCCTTTCTACAGTAGCGCTCCCCTCAAGCTGTATCCAACCTCTTCCAAAATTGTCCATTTTGCACAATTGTCTCCAACCTTTTGGTTTTTTTTTATTTCTTGCTATATTAAAAGATGTAGGTTTGAGCTAACCCTCCAGATGTGAATGTAGAAAAGTCTCCTTTTAAATATGTGTGATAGTTCAAGCTATCCATGATGGGAAATAATAACAAAAAAAATCTGCTTCTTGCAACACCAAGAATTGCTGAAGAGACATTTCTGGAGCTACAGAATTCAATTTAGACACAGTAATTGCAAATGCGCTTTTCTGACTACTGAATGTCAGTGATTCAGTATTTCACAGCCTTTGAGAAAAGATGATTTCTTCAAGATAATTATCCAGCAAAACATTGTTTAAAATAAGCCTTTTGTTTTAATATTACCCAGATATCTTCAGCCATATCATTTTCAATGGGAGAGAGGTACACTGAAACATCATAGGCCTTCCACTGAAATCAGTGGAATATAAAATTCTTAACCTTGACAGAATCATGCACTCTGATTTTAAATCGAGTGTAGGTAGGAAATAATACACAATTATAGGAAGCAACTAATATAATTTAGAATGTGCAGGGAAAATGGCAATTAAAGAGAAATTGTGCACCTGCATTTTTTTGTTAAATGACAACAGGTGAGTTAAGACATATCAGAAAGCCAAAATTCTTGCTTTTTGTGAATAAGTCAGTATGTTGACACATTTGTTTTTGATTGTTCTCACTTGGTTCTTCTATGCAAGGAAAGAATTGGAAGGAAAAAAGGACATTCCATTTCTGGTTTGTTTAGCATAATGTATGAAATTTTCTCTCTCCTGACAAGCCAGATTCCTAAATCATGATTTGTTCTTGGTTTATGAATGTGGCTTGGATGGGGAGAGACAAACCAGTTCCTGGTTCATCTCCCATTTTAAAGAAATGATGCACATAAGGTTTGTAGTTTGTTTAACCATTTCCACTGGCAGTGTGCATTAACGTGCTGCTCAGAAACAAAAATATACATAGAACCTGGGACCCAGGTAAGTATCACTGTTGTTGTTGTATTTAAAAAAATAAGAGAGTCTATCAATATGCTTAAGGTGGTTAACCTTAAAAGTGACCAAAATTTGATAACACAAAGATCAAAAAGAAAAAAAAAACCCACATTATCTCAATAAACAGAAAAATGCAATAAACAATAATTGTAAATATGACTGGCTGCTATTGACAAGTAAATGTCTTAGGCCCTTTCCGCATGATGTCATCAACCTGCCTCAATCATGCCTTGCTCCTGGTCTAGGAGCCATCTTACTGCATGACATCATCTCTAGCCAGCTGCTATCCCATCCCTAAGCGTGCCTAATCAGTTCTTTTTCATTGATGGGGAGAAACCACCATTGACTTCCCTTTCAAGCAACAATTGTGTCAGCTGGGCAAGTGCGGTTCCTCCATGGTGTCTTTTTTTTGTTGCTGATCCACCAGTGGGTGGGCCGTGGGCATTCCCAGTCTGTCCCTTCCCCAGCAACTCCCAGGTCAATCTCTGCCCAGCAGCCTGCTGGCCACTTCTGTTGTTTCAACACTGAACACAGAAGGAGAAGGGGACAAAGGAGCACACAACAGGGTAATTTCAATACCCATCACTGCCACGTGAACATTTTGCACATCCCCTTCAAATTTTATTTTTTTAAAAAATCCCTTTATTACCATTAGCACAATCGTACAGTATAGCTTGCTGACATGATCCAGTTAGCCCAGTCCAGTGTGCTAATGTTAGCACAGCTTCTGAGAAAAAGTTTTTTTTAAAAAAAGACCAATCAGGAGCTGTGGGGTGGGGACAAGGTGGGGAGAGGCAGGGACGGGGAGTGGCCAGGGATGCTGTGCTGCAGAAGACATATTGGTTTCAATGCTGGTACTCATCTGCTGATTCTGGAGACCTATGGAAAACAGGGTTTTAATAACAATTCCATCCTGGAAGTGGCAATGCTGCAATGAACACAGAACTATCCAATATTGAAGTATGCTGTAGAAAGGGCCTTAGTCATTTGGAATCCAAACATACGGGATGTGAGACTGCAACAAACAGGAGTTAGGAAAACTTCTACAGCTTAGATGAGCCCACAGATTCTGACCTGTAGCAGAGAAACCTCATCCTCTTGTATGACTCAGGGATGGTGTGAAGCCTATGAAACTACTCCAAGTGCAAATCAGAAACTAGACCAGCAGTGACCACTGAAATAACTAGTTACAAGCAAGTGACCAGTCTTTCTTCTTCATGATCTTTGAGCAATTGCACATATGACTGGGGAACAATCTGACCAACAGAAGATGAGAGTAAGACTATCATCCAAAGGTTTGATGACAAGTATTAATGTGTCATCTTGTATTCAGCATTAAATTATATAGGCCATCAGATCTTTTCCTGACATACAAATTAAAAGTGTGCTTACAGAGGACAACTCAAAAGTCTAGGAAAGCAATTGAGGATAACAAAGTTATCCTCAGATTCCCCAATATGCCTTCAAGGATGATGTAAGAAGGATGAACACAGAAAAAAAGTCAAGAAAATATTGCTCAGATGCATGTGTTGTGGGAATGAAGGTCAAAGAAGAGCTCTGAATGTGCACATTGCTACATGTCCAGAACTGAAATAGGTAACAGTATTTAAGGTTTCAAAGTTTATAATCAGGACCTAAACAGGAAAAAGTAGGGTGTATTCTACCGGGGCCTGAATTTAGGGGAAAGGGACATAGCCCTGGCTGCAATTCTGTTGCCATCATGAAAAAGAGACTCACTTGTAGATCATCCTTGAGGATATTTAAGGATTCTTTTTTTCTGTATTTCTATGTACCATTCATTTGGAACTTGTAAAGCTTTGCAGAACCAATGAGAAGCAGTGTTATAGTAGAAGAAATGTTCTCAACAGAGAGTTTTTGACCCAACTTCTTCTTCAGAACAGAAAAGGTTCACTTTAACTAGGATTTGTAGTCTGAGAGATGGAGAAGGCCAAATCTGTTTAAATGACATGCTGTATTGAGAACTACTGTACTGAGAACTACTAGTTTCAGTGTAACTTACAAACATAGAGAAGGGAGAAAGATACTAAACCTAACTGGAAGAAAAGAAGAGTGGTGAACAAAAAAGAAAATTATATTGTATTTAGTTACAGCAGCAAGACTGTGGCCATTTCCACACTACATCCTTACAGTGCGATTATTCCACTTTCAACATCCTATGGAATCCTGGGGTTTGCAGTTTCGGCTGGCCCCTCCCGAAACTGCAAACCCCAGGATTCCATAGGATGTTGAAAGTGGG
Organism: Ctenosaura bakeri; assembly: GCA_948474755.1. NCBI lineage: Eukaryota > Metazoa > Chordata > Lepidosauria > Squamata > Iguanidae > Ctenosaura > Ctenosaura bakeri. Next base: position 672,174 of record CAOLHI010000255.1, on the reverse strand, counting down.
ATAATTGCGCTATAAGAGTGTAGTGCGGAAATGGGCTGTGTTATGTGCAATGTTGGAAAAGAAAAGAAGAACCCTCAATGGAAGATTGGAAACTGAAAGTTTTCAGACCTTTTGTAAATGGAGAAGCTGTTGAATTTGATGAAAGGAGCATCAAATCTACAGTTCGAAAGGAACCAGAAGTCACTTATAGAGTAGATAAAAAGAAGGCAATTACAATAAATAAGAAAAAAAAATAGGAATAGACTCACTATAGCAGTTCTGTATTAAGAGGGGGAAGAATTATAGAATTTAGGTAGCTAATGTGTTTTAGATAATTAAAATTTAGAGAAATGTATATTTAGACTAAAAAATCTCATAAATATTAGGACCTCTGAATATAAAGTAAAGACTCTAGACACACGATAACAAAAAGATACTTCATAAACTGTAGGTTTGGCAAGAATATCTGAAAGCAGTTTGGCTTAAAGCAAGCATGGAAAAAGTGTAATAGGTAAAAGAAAACAGGGAGAAAGGGGAAGATGGCCTGGGAGAGAGGGAAGGAAGGAGAGAGCACAAGATTGAAACAAGATAAAATACACTTAATATGAAATGGGGGGAGGGGAATAGTGGTTTTATACAATATAAAATACAAGACCAAAGATTTTTAAAGTAAATAACTGTACATATATAACTCATTTCTTTTTTTTACGTATAATGCAATAATGGAATATGTACAGATATAATATCTGGAATAAAAATAAATTTAAAAAAAGAGAAGGGAGAAAAAGCTTAATAGGAATGATAAAAACAATAATCAAGTCAAAGATTGGGAGATAACACATTATAAGCAACATTCCTTCTGTAACACATTACTTTTCAGTTAACTAGGGCATCACAATTTTATTACAGAAAAAAAATTGTTAATATAATTTGCTTTAGTATAATAAGTAACCTTTGCTCATTGATCCTAAAATGTTGGTGGTGTGATTATTGGGTAGATTTTTGGACATAGGAGGACATTTCTTTATAGTTTAATCCATTAAAGATTACTAAAACTAATGAACAACATTAATGGACCACCTTGAAAAGCAGAATAAACAATGAATAACAAATTACCCTTCATTAAAAAATAAAAACAAAAACATTTTTAGCTTTGTACCAAAGACATTGATCCTAGGACCAAAGGGGGTCAAGTGTTCTTTGGGCATAGAAAAGTCAGAATACGTAATTCCAGTTCAGAATTAAAATAGAATTTTTTCTTTCATGTCTCATGAGATTTTTAAGTATGGAATTGATCATGGTATGTGTGTGCGGAAAACTCTTGTTGCAATGTTGAACTGGGCCCCAAAATTGATGGTTGCTTCATGTTTATCATGATTAGCAGTTACTGAGTAATATTAAGAGCTCCAAGATAGATTATTCTATGGCTAAGAACAACACTCACCTGAAGTAAGGATGCCCCTGTTAATATTAAAAAAATGAAATTATTCCATCAAAAATGGCCAAATGTGGTATCTTCAGACACTGCTGGAGTGCAACCCTCATAGGCTACATTTCCTTGGACTGATGGGATCTACAGTCCAACAAGACTGGAGGATTGCATTTTGGTGACCCTTGCACTAAAATGTAGGTTGAATTCTGAAAACCTGAGAAAAATATTATAAGCCACTTTCAATTCTTTCACCTACTTGTTTCTCTATATCTATTTCCATTAGAAGAGTAGTTTTTCTTTTAGTACAACTGAGTTTCAACCTTGCCATAGCAGAAATATTTCAAAACATGATTCAGGCTCAGGTTCAGCCATCTGTGATGGGGTTGGCTCACTTCTAACTCAATAAGCTACATATTGTGCTAGGTGATGAAGTTATGCTTCCTTAGACTTTCCATATAGATATTGGTCTGCAATGCATTCTATTACTATAGATTTTTCAGGCTACATTGAAAATAAATCTACTGTATATACTTAATACCATCTAAAGCACAGCAGCATATAAATGGGAGGGGATATTTTAAATCCCCCTGCTATGCCTTCATTAATCTACCTCTCGAAAGAGCCAGGAGCCATGAATTGTGTAACTGTCTAGGTGAGGAGAAGATCAGTGGGATTAGTGAGAAAAACTTTCAAACCACAGATGGAGCCATTCCAGTCCATAAAGATTTCTGTAGCTGCACCTCCCCAAATGCATCCCCAGATTTTCAGAATCTTCATCCTAGGAAGTGCCTTTATCCTGTTAACCCTTCTAATTAGGAACAGAATATGAAGGGCAATCACCCAATTATCTCCAATCAGAGTTTGAATCTATGTTTCATAAACTTTCCAGTCAGAGACAGGAAGTAATAGCAGTGATCTTCCCTTGTGCTATTTACTCCACCAATGGGGAAGGCCAGCAGTGCACTGGGAAATTCCCCCAGTTTTCTCTGTTTCAAGATAAGAGTGGGGAGTGCTGACTATCCCACCTTCTCCTCAGTTGGAGAAAACATGAGGCATACAAAACTTTGACGTTTCATGGGCCTACTGCAGGAACATTATTGCAGGGTACTTGTATTTCAGAGCCAGCTTTCACACAGTGTGTTTCACAATGTACAGGATGGGCAGAGTTTCAGGGACTCTGGCACCAGCTGCCAGAATTCTCCTGCAGTCAGTACTTGAAGCTACTCTCATCTTTTCTCCCCATCTCACTATAGCATAGCAATAGCATATGTATTTCTATACCACTTATCAGCTAAGTGCTCTCTAAGCAGTTTACAATATGTAAGCTAATTACCCCCCAAAATTAGTACTCATTTTACCAACCTGCAGAAAGATGGAAGGCTGAGTCAACCTGGAGCCCAGTACGATCAAAGGCCCATTCCACACAGGGGTAATAAAACGGTGTAGTGCGACCTCTGACGGAGGTCGTCTACACCATAAAGTGGATTGGGGCGGACTACTTTTAGTGTAGTTCCACACCCCAATCCGCGCTAGAGCGATCAGAAGTGGTGGCGCCGCATGCTTTTTAAAAACCATTTTTCAGTAGGTTTTTAAAAAGCACAGGGTGTGCAGCCACATGCAGCTGCATGCAGCCCCGTCGCAGCACCCGGTGTAGATTTGCAGGCGCGCGCAAGTGCGTGCCTGCAGATCTGCCAGGGGCGGGCTTTCTGGCTGGCGAGCTTCTCCGGTTGGAGAGCTTCCGCCAGTCGTAAGCCGCCATTTTGGACACCGCAGGACGTCGAGGAGTGTGGAGCAGCAAACTCGTGCTGCTCCACATGGCGACGGACTTACCCGGTTTCAGGTAAGCTCCGTTTCAGGACGTTTTACCCCGTTTCTTCCTCCACATGTGGAAAGGGCCTTTCTCACAACTTTGTGGTTGCAGTATCAGTATTTAACCACTGCACCACCAGGGCTCTCACTACCCTCTCCCCAGAGGAAAGCTGGAAGGAATAAAGTTAGAAACTCAGTTGTCTAGACTTTTGGAAGCTTCAGGCAGTTCTCTGGCTGGGAACCTGTGACACTGAGATAAGGCTATGCTGAGAAATGCAGGACAAAATAGTTCCTACTTAAATTCTGAACTCATGATAAAGCAGAAGCAGGTTACCCACTTCTACCCACTGGCAGCAGGCAACCCAGAATTCTTCTGATGCTCACCGCCCCCCAGTCAGGCAACCTTGTTGTTTTTGTTTCTAGATACTGACAGGAGGAGACAGCCCTTTCGATAGGCCTAGGCTCTTCTAAATGGCAAAAAGATCTCACTTTTCATTGACATAGGTAGGGAAAGGATGGCTTTAATGCCTTGTCAAATATCATGTACTTCCCTCCAGCAGGTTCTACCACACAACCACATCACACATGAGAGAATGTGGATCAACAATTTCTTTCCTATGGATGGAAGGTGCCTGTGTCTGATATTAGGGGATTTCCCCCCTTCCACACGCCACAGATCATCAGATTCAATAGCAGTACCCAACCCTTTATGTAACATATTTGCGGGGCTAGAGGGGCCACCGCTGACAGAGGAAAGGCAGGGATCACCTTTGTTCCATCCAGCTGTACAAGACAGATGCAAACTAATGTTCAGAAATACTAACTACAGAACATATTGGAGCCTGAATGCTGGGAAAATGCAATGCTCCTGCAGCACACTACGTTGTGGAAGAAAAATATGGGGACATCTCATTTACATAAAGCAACTATGTTTGTTTGTTTATCTTCAAGATACATTTTTCTCTCTTTCATTTCTCAGCTCAAAAGCCAATCATCTTCCAGGCTTGTTGATGAATTTAAAGTTCTTCTGCTTCTTCTTCATCTCACCTACAGTCATCAATGATAGTTATTTCTGGAGTATCTTAATTTTATTAAGCACTCACTTCAATTCTTCCTCTTTTCTTCTTATCTCATCATAAACTAACTGCAATTTTTCTTCTTTCTTTTTGGGTTTTGTGTTTAACTAGATTAAGAACTGTCTCATAAATGTTTTACTAGCATCCCATATTACTCCAATCTCAGTGCCTTTATCTATGCTATTTTTTTTTTAAAAAAGTCAGGGGTTTGTTTTTGTTTTTTTGCATTTTTAAAGATACTTGCTTCATGAAGTAAATAATCATTCTGTCTCCAACAACCTTCCAGTCTTTTCACCTTCAGTATTAGAGCTTTCTCTTCATCCCACTACTGTCCCAGGCTCAGCTGGTGAAGACACAAGAAAGAGTGTTCTCAGTGGCTGCTCCCATCGTCTGGAACTCCATTCCTTGGGAAGCTGGGCTGGCTCCCTCCTTGGTCTCCTTTCACCAGCAGGTAAAACCATTCTTATTTAAGCAGGCTTTTAATATTTGAGCAGGTGGGCTTTTAATTCATCAAAATGTTTAAAATTTGTTTTGTTTATGTTTTTAATTGTTTTAATTTTGTTATTAATGTTTTAAACTTTTGGGAAGCCACCTTAGCTCCCACTCCAGGGGAAAGGTGGCATATAAATATAATAAATAAATAATAGAGCTACAGGGCTATGATCTGAGAAGGTCCTTGGTAAACTGTCCACTTTTTATGCCTAGTTCTCCAGGTTTAGGCCACCAGATTTGATGGCAGATTTACCACCTTCAGCTAGAATATAAAGCCTGTCACGTTTTGTTGCTAAATTAGCAACTTATCAAAATGTTAGACCATAGAACTTCAGTGTTAGCTTCCCCCTACATATACACTTACTTTTTATTGGGATAATGAGCTGTGGAATGACAGGAAGGATCTTGTTCCCCCATGTTCCAGCATATCATGGATGCCTTGTCGAGCAAAAAACTCATAGGGAAACTGCATTTCACACAGACCATCAAAAAACAGTGGCAAATAGTGATGATAGTCCAGCTTCTCAATCTCTACCTAAAAATGACACAGAAAAAAGAAAGTACAAATTAAGAATCAAGATAGGATATTTCATGGCAGTGTTGCACTATTCAGGGTCCACTAGGATACTCAAGTATGCCAGCTGTAATGATGATGGATTCCTTGGGTATTCAGGCACTAGAACTGATGTAGCAATCTTTTATAGCTGATTTATCATTTTTAATTTCCAAATATTATTTCATATGCTGGATGTAGAATATAAGACATTGAATCATCATTAATAAATCCAAATCTAACAAGCAAGTTGATTCATCAAGTGCACAGCTATCTACATTTTCGAGGCTAAGGCTGAAAATAGAAACTATATTCTGGTGCATTAAAGTTGTTAAAAAAACTGGCTGTACTTACACTGTTGTGAATATACTACTAGTATAGCCTGCTCTCTTCTGCATGCATGAATGTGAGGTTACATGAAGCATTGCTTCCCTTTATAGTCCATGGATGTGATGGGCATACATCCATGCTACCAATGGATGCACTCATGTTTTCATCCAGTGGCTACAACGGGATTCAACACTAATATTTTTTGTTTTATGCAAGGGTTTCTTAACGAAATTCCTACATATAGCGAAGGCACACTGTATATATACTGTAACTATAGAACAACAATCTAATTAAGGAATATTAGTAATATGCACATAGTTACAAAGATCAAACTGGATACATGCAAATCATTACTATTTTAATTGTAATAGTACACATATGAAAGGGCCATCTTTGATATCTCAGAGAATGTATCAGTTCAAAAAATGTTTAACAAATGTTGATCTTCCTTCTTCTTTAAGCAATCATCATCCATACATATTTTTCTATATAGCATTCTGCAGAAGAAAACAACTTTTGATGTTATCATTTCACTGCATCAAATCTTTCCTTGCAATGCGAAGACTATGAAAGTATTTTTTCTCACTATTTTTTAAATATTTTCATTATTGCATATACTTTCAAACAATCAAATGGAAGCTCTGTATTTGACCTATCCTTCAATCATGTTGCACACCATATTTTAAATAGTTTTAACATGTAAGAATTCCGCCTCTAAATTTAATAGTTCAGTCTGAAGCAACTATATTCATTTTACATTCAGTCTTGAAGTGAGGTTTAGTTTATTTAATCAGACCGTTGTATTTCACAGCTATTATCAAGTACTTATCTCTGTTTATAGTATTTAACCATATGGAGTTTTATTAGCAATTTGCCTGATTTATAGTAGGCTAAACTGTCAGTACACTGACAAATTTTTCATGAGAAATCGTCAATCATGTGTTACATTTACAAAACTTCTTAAATTTGTATTACTATAATACAGTTCTTCCATAGGTATGTAGTGACTGGTAGCTGGTAACATTTTCGAAAGGGTTTCAATGAATTTCTTGAAGAATCTGGTGTGAGGGAGTGAAGCTAACTGTTCTTTATCTTGCATGTTTAATAACTGTCTACAACACAGAATCCAGAAGTATGTTACAAATAAATTCTACAATGTTAAAAACTTTTACTTGTCTTTATTATTTAGCTTTGAAAGGTGAACAACACTATGCAAATGCACAAATACAAATATGGAGGTTTTTTCTATTTTTTTTAAAACTCACGATATGATTCTAAATTTTTAAACTCTTCCTAAAGTATTCTTTAGTTTTAGTTAGAACTAAAAATCCTTGGGTACACAAATCTTATCTGCTAGCACACTGGCAACAGCTCTGTGTACTTTTATATTTTTTTTCTTATAGAAATATAACTTTAGAATCATGCAAATAGCAATAGCAATATAAGCCAGAAAATCAAAAGGAAAGTAAAGGATTGATATTTATTACAAAAATCAGTGCTCAAAATTTATTATGTAATTTTTTCCCAACGGAAAATACGTTATTTATATTAAAGCTTTTAAAAGCACTAAATTATTTCTAAACTTCTAAGCTTTTAAAACTTTTAAGCTTTTAAAAGCACTAAATTCTCATATATCCTTCAACAAAATAACTATTGATTTTCATTTATGTAACACCTAGGCCCTTTCCGCACAGCATTTCCAATGTGAAAGGACCCCTTGAACGTCACACAAATGTGAGGAGAGATCCACATGATACACTCACATTTGCACAACGCTCCAGGGCCTGAAACTGACCGTGCATGCATTTTTGAAGCCAAAAATGCTGCATGGTCACACATTGCTCTGGGGCCCCACGCTCATTTACCTCGCGTGCGGAGCCTCGGAAGCCAGGCCGGTCGCGCTTCCTGTCTCAGTGCAGCCTGGGAAGGTCCCAGGCTGCACTGGAAAAGGAAGAGACAGAGCTCTTGCACGAGCAGGAAGCTTGTGCAGAGCTGAAGGACCCCGGACACAAGAGCCTCTCTCTAGAGGTTGCTTGTGCGAGCACCGCACCCCAGCGCTGGAAACCTCCTATATTTAATAGGTTGTTGTGGGTTTTCTGGGCTTTAAGGCTGTGTTCTATTGGTATTTTCTCCTGATGTTTCAGTTGCATCTGTGGTTGGCATCTTCAGAGGATCCTCCAAAGATGCCAGCCACAGATGCAGGCAAAACGTCAGGAGAAAATACTAATAGAACATGGCCTCAAAGCCCGGAAAACTCACAACAACCTATGGATTCCAGCCATGCAACCCTTCGATTTTACACCTAGATTTAAGTTTCCCAAAGCAACCTGCACAACAGTCTTTTACACATTACTTATGAATGGCCATGTACATGTCATAGCAATAAAATCCTGATAGGATGGAGGTTATATGGTTCTTCAATCCAGGAGTAGAATCAATAACTTGCCTTGGATGGGACTGCACTCCCTCAGAAGGAGCAGGCGCACAGCTTTGAGTATGCATAGATGCACCTCTGTCAATGAAGGATCAGGCCCACAGTACCTGGAGCCAGCTTTGACAAGTCAAATTGTTTATATTATAACTATATTATTAATCTGTTTAAATTATTGTTTTTGTTTTTGAATTCATTTTAAATTATTTATATTTATTTGGTGTACCAGTATTATGCCAATGACACTCAGTTCTACTTCTCCTCATCATTGGATTCAGCTGGGGCTGTGAAGGCGCTGGAACAGTGTCTGGATGCTAGGGATGTAATTCTTCACTAGGTTTCTTCTCAAAGGTAGCAAGAAGTAATTTCAGCAATATTCTTCTTGCTGTGAGACACTCACTATTCAAAATTCAAGACTTACTCTGTGCCAAATTTGCACATGGTTGTTTTGCACAGAAAACAGTATTTTCCTCACAAAACACAGCATTTTCTGTGGAGAAATAATATTTCAATGCAGAAATATTAATTCTAGTACTGAAAATTCAGTTTTATGCATTGAGAGTTCTGTTTTCTATGCAAATCAGCCATGCATGCATTTTATGCAGAATATAAAATTATAGAATTTCCCCCAATTATGATATTTTCTGTGTGAAAAACTGCATATTCTGTATAGAAATTGATGCTTCTGCACTGAAAAAATACAGTATTTTCCACTCAGAAAATGCTGTTTCCTGTTGACAAAATGGTGGTTTCCACACAAAAGCACAATGTATGAATTTTGCACAGACTATTTCCACACTAGACTGTTATAGTGCTATTATTCCACTTGCAACATCCTATGGAATCCTGTGGTTTGCAGTTTCCGGAGGGGCTGCCTGGCCCCTCCCTAAACTGCAAACCCCAGGATTTCTCGGATGTTACAAGTGGAATAATAGCACTATAAACAGTCTAGTGCAGAAATGGCCTAAATCTGAACTACTAAGATTCTCATCAGTCTATGATGCTTCTTGTCAGGATTTCTCAACATTAAAACGAAAACAAGTTTTTCAACCATTATAAAAATATTTTCTAGTATTCTTCCCTTCCCTACTGGATGCTGTAATAGGCTAGATGAGAGCCAATAACTTGAAGCCAAATCCTATTGAGACAGAAGCAAAATGGGCTAAATGGGGTTGCACTCCCTTGAAAGAGCAGGTATGTAGTTTGGAGTACCTTTAGATCTATCATTCTCACTGGAAGCCCAGGTGGACTCCATAGCTCAGAAGTCCTGGGCCAGCTTCAACTAATTTTCCAGCCACCACCTTTCCAGGATAGGGATAACTTAGCTACTGTAGCTCATGTTCTGATAACTTTCCAATTAGCCTACTACAATGCATTGTATGTGACATTACCCTTCAAGAGAAATTGGAAACTGCAGTTAATGCAAAATGCAGCAGCAACATTTCTGCCTGGCACATCCTTGAAAACCATATAACATTGGTTTTAAAAGATTTAAAGTGACTGGAAGTACTGACCAAAATTCATTACCATTGCTGGCAGTGATATTTAGAGCACTCAGGCCATTTCCGCACTAGACTCTTATAGTGCAATTATTCCACTTTCAACATCCCATGGAATCCTGGGTTTGCAGTTTTGGGAGGGGCCAGTCAGCCCCTCCCGAAACTGCAAACCCCAGGATTCCATGGGATGTTGAAAGTGGAATAATTGCACTATAAGAGTCTAGTGCAGAAATGGCCTTAATGTCTTGGGACCTTCATACTTGAAGGTGTACCTCTCCATAAACATATCTGTCCAAAACCTGAGATCTTGCAGAAGGGTCTCTCTCTGTGTCCCATCAGTGGAAGCAATGCACTGTGGGAGGACATGAGAAAGGACCTTCTCTCATGTATGCAATACGCTCCCCTTAGAAGCCCAACTGGTGCCAGTGTTGTCATCCTTCTGGTGCCAATTGAAATGTGAGTGTTCACTAAATCCTTTGGGGCCACAAACCCCTCACATGTACGTGGCTTTCAATCATTTTATTTATTTATTTATTATTTAATATCCCTCTCTCTGCTTAGTATCCAACGTGGCTAAACTAATTTAACCAGTTCTAAATGGTCTTTTCAAGTTTTTATATTGTTTGTTTTTAGCATTTTATTTTTACACAGTTTAAATGAGTCAGGTTGGTTTTAGTGTTTGCTGCCCTAAAATCTTTAAATAGAGGATGGAATATAAATATTTTAAAAAATAATAAATAATTGTATTTTATTGTATGTCACTCTGAAATCCTTGGGATGTAGAGTAGGATACTCTCCTCCTCCTCCTCCTCCTCCTCCTCTATGATGAGCACCTGAATAAAAAGCTGCTGAAATAATAATGATCCAGACTACAGGAATACTTAAATCAGCTGGTACCAGTTCAGCTACCAGATAAACATGGTTTAAGAGCTGCTACCCAGAACCTTTCTTATATTCTATGTTGCCTAGTACCTTACAGAAAGTGAAATTCACCTCTACATCTTCAGGCTCAAGAGTGCAGAAGCAGAGTTATCTTTATCTGTAATTATTCAGATATTACTTGGGTTTAAAACAATTCAGTGGAAATACTGTAGCAGCTCCAAATAGGGGTTTCAAGGAAGTCACTTGCCAATTTAACTGCTAACAAAGTTATCTGCAGAATTTCTAAAAATCTCTCTCTGTGTATGAAAGTATATGGGTGCATATAGGATAGAATTCAGATTTAAGAAGAAAGTAGCTCTGGTTTGCTCACCTCTTCAACCTCCAATATTGTGATGTCACAACTTGCTATCTCTCTACCATGATCCAGATTACCAAGGTGTGCCACAAGCACAAAAAATAAGTATAAAGCCAATAATGCTAGCATATTATTTCATCCACGGCTACACAGAATAAAACAAACAAATAGTAAGCATATATAATTAGTATATTCTCATATGTATCTCACATTCTTACATAAAATGCATAACTTCTCCCCAGTCTGTTACAGATGAAGATGACTAGTGAAACAAGAGCCCTTTTCGCACCTTACCTTTTTGCGAAGGTGGGGGGGCAGCACTCGCGCGAGAAGCCTTCACGTCCCTGCTGCTTGGGCTCCACAGCAGCTTCCTGGTCGCGCAAGCACCCCGCCCGCACACTGCCCCCTCCTACCGCAGCGCAGCCTGGGAGTTGAAGGCTAGCACTGAGGCAGGAAGCATGACCGGCACAGCTCAGGAGGCTGCGCACGGCAGGTAAGTGCGCTCCACACCCCTGAGTGTTGCGCAACCATGCGGCATTTTCGGCTTGAAGACGAAAATAAAAAATCCGTCAGCGGTTTGCATCACGCTCTTGAGCGTTGTGTAAATGTGAGTGCGTCATGCAGACTGCTCATCACATTTACGCGACGCTAAGGGGCCCTTTCACTTAAGAAACGCCATGCGAAAAGGCCCAAGATTAGATACAGGGTAGTGAGGGAATCATTGAAAGGTAAGTGTCAAAACATATACAGAACAGTAAATCAATCAAGAAAAGTGAACCACAAAGCCACAAACTACAGCTCAATTTTATACACATTAATTTGTTCAAGGAATTAGACAAGATTGCTAGGGCCTAGTGAATCAGCCTCAAATGTTCATTCCATTACTTGAACATTTTAACTAAAGCTTCACCCACTAATCTTGCTTACCCTGCAGAAACATTAGCATTCAACCACAAGTCCTGGAGCAATAATGCAGTCAGGAGTGATTTAAAATGCAAACAGGTGATTTATTAGGGCAATAATGGTGAGCATCCATACAAACTAGGGAAGTTAATGTTTTCAGAATTCAGGGATGTGATCCTTAATTGGCCTCAATATTATCAGTTCAGTAGAGTATTTACTCTGCTAACCACAGATTAGGTCTCCAGGCCCGGTTGATTTTATTAACAAAAAAATTAGTTTACTGGGCATCAGAGCTTCACACTTCAGTTCAAACTGAACACTCTAACTTGAAAGACCAAAAAAGAGCAGACTTCCCTGAGCCCAAGCATTCTTCCATCTGGGCCTGTGCACCTACTTTTGTTTCTCCATCCCTTCTATTCCAAAGGTTGAATTGTTGAGATTCCCCATATGGCAGGCAGATGGAACACAGTGTTCCTAAACCTCAGTTTCATTATATTTCTTTACAGCCTCAAGAAACAATAGTAATAATTTCAAAAAGTACTGATTGATTCTGCCCAGGTTTTTATCTTTCTTTCAGCAGAGAAAATATAGATTTGAAAAGAGTGTCTGTTCATAAAGAAAATCCACAGGTAGGGAAAAGTGCACATTTGCTCTGCCTAGCCTTTGCCAACATGGGGAGGCCTCTGCAGACTGTGCATGCTCTGTTGTATGGTGGTCTGCTCCTTCCAGTTATCTGTTTATCTACCTATCTTTGGTTTAAAATCAAATTTAAAAAAGCTGAAAGTTAATTTCCCAAATGTTTTTTATTTATTAAAACATAGTTTTCACAGATCTCTGTTTCCAGATTTTCAGCTAATCTTACAGAGTCCCAATTTCTCCTCCTCCTCCCATATGTCACTCATGTGTTCCTTGCTACCACCTGCATACATATTTCAAAGCTGCTACAATAGCATTCTATCCTGTTTCAGGATGACAAATACCTAGATGAGTGCACCTCAAGTTGGAGAAAACAAACAATGGAGAAGCCAATGTCTTCCATGGTTATATGGGGGGGAGCAGATCCATAAGAACAGAAGCGTGGTTGGAGCAGACCAGGATTTAAACATGAAAAGCAATGCAAGGAAGATCACATACCAGTCAGGGGCGAAAAGTCCAAAGAGCAAGCTAAAGTTTAGGAAACTAGAGAATCAGAAATGTCATGATGTCAAACAGAGATGGCGAAGCTACAGTTTCACAGCATGGAACTGGCCTTGGCTGTGCTGATTTATAGGTAGCTGCAGCTCAGCATACCAGTCCTAATTATCCCAGCATTTCCTTTTAAAAGAAGGATATGGACTCATCTGTGCTTTTGTTGTTGCCATTTCACTCTGTGATACTCTGAAGGATGAAGTAGCTCATCCTCCAGCTTCCTCTATTCAAGATCTAAATGTGACTTTTGCTAAAAGATTGTGGGTGGAGTTGAGAATCCAATCCACCTACAGTGAACTCAACCCAACTTCTGTGTAGTGGCAATACAAAACTCACTGCAGAGTGATGGTAGGGACTCAGAATGTAGCAGTGTCAAAGGAAAGGAAGTCATGGGTGCTGCATGGAATGAAAAATGCCCAGCAAGGGTCTTAAGTACCAGTCATATCTCTGCTATACAACTGTTACAGGATCAGATGTGTGACAGAGTGAAAGACAGAAATAACAAGGTGCAGAAGTAATCATAAGGCATAAAGTCCACTTGTATCAATACTTCTGCTTTATTTCTATTCAGCTGGGGATCTATGAGCTGAAAGAAAGAAATCAAACAGCAAGAAACCAATGTCAAAACAAAAATGAAATAAAACTGGAGTAAATGTTAGTGAGGTAGGAACTGGAAATTCTTGTGGAAATAGAAGTACAGAAAGATGAAAAAGGACACTGCATTTCAAAAAGAAAATGGGAAATGGGCAGAAAACAGGAAAGACCACTGAAACCTCAAGGAATACATAAAACATGTTGCAGTTCAGTAAATAATTTGCTGACAGACTCACAGACTAGAGTTGTATAATGTCGGGGAGAAGGAAAACAGAATTGCTGACCAGAGTGGCTGAGAAAAGTTGGGCCAATGCATATAGTAGTTAAGCTAAGGTACTTGAAAAGATTATCAGAAAATAGGAGCATCAAATCCTTTTCCATTACACTAGAATAGGCTAAAGCACCTGAAAATGTCTGCCAAGAAATATTGCATATTATCTGATACTGTTTTAAGAACATAATTCTAGAGATAACTTGTAAAAATCTTGATTTATTTTAGTTTGACACTGAACATTTTCTTTCTCTTTTTAAGTACACTGAATTTTTAAGTACACTAGTTTTAAATATATTTGTGGCTTGTGTAAATTTAGGTTGTATTTTTGTCATTGTCACTGTTGTGGCAGTGAAGATGTTACTAGAATTCTGACATAATGTTTAGTATCCATGGGGTATCTTCCAAACTTATGATTCCAAGTTCACATGTGAAAGCTTTTTGTTGGAATGGGTCATTCACAGTGCTTGGAAAAGTTATTCATGCAACTTCCTGATAGCTGGTTTCCTGGATGGCTGTCATTGATGAAACTGTCTACTATCCAACTGCATGAATGACCCATTTGTTTTCACATGAGTGCAGACATGGGAATCACTCCAGGATACAAACAGTACAACAAATTTGGCTTTTTGTCTTGGTATAATTGAGGAGAGGGAGTATTTCTTTTTGGTGCAACAATCTTTTAAACAATAACAACCTTTTAAATACCAGAACAGAGAATGCAAGCTCATTTTCATGCTGGCACTGTAGCACAACATCACAGTATCCACAAAAATGCAGTTAGACTTTCAGAGTTCAAGGTCATGTCCATAAAGGAGCAATCACTACATGTATAAAGGCACGACACAGACATATACACCAGGAGCAATAGAAGCTATAATTTCATTCATATTCAATAGTAAGGCCTACTGAATTCAGTGGAATTTCTGTAGGTATGAGGCACAGGATTGTGCTCTATTTTGAAATTACCCTCCCCTCTTGACAGAGGCTATCCTCTTAAATGTTGATGTCTAAAAGCATCAATTGTGCCTTCCAAAATTCTTGTTGATCTACATTATAGATATACCTGCCAGTTCATTTTGAAAAGCAAGAAGAAACAGCAGAAGAAATACCATTCTTTTCTGCTGATTTCCATCTTTTTTCAGCATTTTCCTCAAGATCCCATGAGGATTACCATGAAAGCTAACAACAGAGTAAGTTTTATGTGAAAAAAGAATGAAAGAGACATGCAGACTCTTTTTAGGCAATGGAAAACAAGGACCACGGTCAGTGAGGGCCTGCAAATATTTCAGGGAAGATGGGAGAAGAACCAAAAGCTGTCTTGGCTGTCAGCACAGAGTTTGATGGCCTATTCTGGAAATGCTGGCCAGTCACCTCCAGCTACAAATACAAAATGCATCTTACAACAAACAAGTAGCAGGTTCATTATATGGCTTTACGATATGAAGGTCACTCAGTACCAAAGTTAATACCAAGTCAATCATGTTCTTTTATAGTACCAAAAAGGCTAAAGTAATTATAATCAAGTGTCATCATAGAGAAACCCAGGAAGTGTTTCAATCACAGGGAGCTGGAGGTAACTAATCTCCTCTACTACTTGGACAGTCCTCTTAGTGTTTCTGGAATGCAAACACTGGAGATATTCTGGGAGGATCTTCTGGATTTCATTACATTCCCTCCTCCCACAACAATTTGAGCAGTGATCCCAGGGGGAAAAAAGCAAACATGTGACACTTCCACACAGTTACCATTCCATAAAGAGCTCATAGTGCTTGAATTTAATATGGATTTCCACAATGGTATGTTCTAGAGATGTGAATGTAAAATCGACACGTTGCAGACCTCATGACATAAAAAGTTCTCCAGTCCCTCATTGGCATGTCAATAATGAATAGTTGTCAAAAACTGCAGTTTTGCACGTCTATCCACAATTTGCAGTTTATTTATTTGGGGGGGGGGAGAGCACGCAAGTTTCTTTGTGCAGAAGGTAGCATTATCTGGACAGAAGACAAGTTTCCTGCATAGAAAACAACATCTGTGCAGAAAATTCTATTTTCTGTGCAAAAACTTCTTGTTGAACCATGATGCTTCTCATTCCTCTAGAGTTTTTGACACTCAAGAACATTTTTTTTTTACCTTTGGCAAATAGTTTTCAAATAGTCTTTTCATTCCTAGATACAAAAGAGCCAACCAGTTTTAAAAATATGATACAGTTTTTAAATAATATTGTTTACACAAGGAGAACAACTTTCTTCCAAGAATGCACAAAAGAGTAACAAGCTCCTAAGATGCACTGCTATAATATTCCTATAAGAGAGCAATGGAATTGAAATAAGCCACCTCTTAGGCCCTTTCCGCACTGGGCTGGCCATCTGGCCCCTCCCGAAACTGCAAACCCCAGGATTCCATAGGATGTTGAAAGTGGAGTCATAGCACTATAACAGCCTAGTGCGGAAAGGGCCTTAGTGGCTTGTGGTCCCAGCAAAGGAAGAAGCACCTCGTCCCATGCCACTGCAGAGTGAAGAAGGGCACCTGCTTGGTTGCTGATAGCCCTGCTCCAAACAGATAAGGTAAAGTCTCTCTTTTAGAAATCCTGCTGGCCATGGCTTTAGAAGACATTTTGATGTCTGAGATGAAGAACAAATTTCCCCTTCACCTATCTATCACCTTTCTTGTTGAGAAATCAGTGAAATTGCCAGCTGAATTTTAGTGCAGCTCTGGCAATCGGAAAGCATCCTCTGCTGTACCTGAAGATCACAGGCTAGCTAAAGAGACACAGAGTAGGTCTGGTACCAAACCTCCTACTGTCCACCTAAAAATCTTGGAAATAAAAAAGAAAAAGAGAGCAGGATCAGAAGAGAAACTTTCAACACCAGTGAGTGTTATCAGTTAACTGCAGAACTACAAGGACAGAAAGGGATGCGTATGGGATCTCAGTAGTTTTCCAAAAAAGAAAAAGAAAAATGACAAAGCATATGATGTACCCACTTCTGTTTTCATCCTCCAGACTCATGTATAGAAGTAAGGGCTCCTGGTCATATATCACCAAGGGTTCTAATGCACGGCTGTAACTTAATGCAGGAGTGGGAATCATATGGCCCTCCAGATGTTAGACTGAAATACCCAGCAGCTTTAGCCAATATAGTCAATAATGAGGAATACTGACAGTCCAACAGCATCTGTAGGGATGCATTGTTACCAGACCATATACTCTCCCTCCTTGATACAGTTTAATTGGCAAAATATCTAATTGGCATGAAATACAAATTATATCCTGCTATGACTAGCAAGGAAAAACTGACTGCACATGTGCATTGCAAAACTAGCTCAGATCGAGACCTAAGGACATGGCTAGATCATAATCAGGGAAACTCTGGAAATAACAAACTGGCAGATATCTCTCAACAATTCATCTTTTAGAAACAATAGCCCCTGAAACTGCTTCCACAAAACAACTGTGTCTTTGACCTTCCCTCTTTGTCCATTAAAACTCACCTTTTGTCCTCTCATTTGTCCCACCATTAAAGAGCTATCATGGTTCCAATCATCAGTCTCTTTGTCACCTAATGCTAAGGCCATTAGCTCATTCTGGACCCCAGCATCCACTCTACAGACTCCACTGTCTACTCTGCCAAAGGGCTATCAACACTTTCCCCCTCAAGGTGGAAAAAGATTATTTAAACTCTGGCTCTGAGCTGGATAACTTGCAGTATTTCTGCCTGTTGACTGTCACTCTGCCACTCTGATTCCTGATTGTACTACCCTTGGACTCCTAATCTAAGCCACATCACTTCATTTCTTCTCCACTAGATCACTAAATATTGCCCACTGTGCCCTAAACTCTTGCTATCCAATCCTTTCCTCCCTTTTCTTCAGTTAGCCTTGTGTGATTGCAAGAGTGTTTGGATCTCGTGTGTGTGTGTGATTGTTAATTCCCCTAATAAAACAAGGAAACTTACTTTTGAACCTCCACCTGGTTTTTCGCTGCACTAGCACTAGTATACATAGATGTAAAAGATCCTTAAGGTTATCCCCTACCCCCAGGCCTTCTCTTTGAGCTAATATTCCCTACTGTTTCACAGAGGCACTGGCATCTTGGTGGACCCAAGTCACTCACATTTTGGATAACAGCATGACTCCCAGTCCTAAATTAATGAAACAGCATGTACAAGAAGTTTGCAGAAGTAATCTTTGGTTATGAACCTCTAAAACAGAGGCCGCATCCAGTCAGCAGAGTGTTTTTTGTGGCCTACATGACCCCTCAAAATTCTGATTTCCAATTCTAATTTTTTAAAAATTCTTTTGCCCCCAAATGTCCTTTAGGGAGCACAGGGACATTTACACCATTTTAGGCTCAGGAGGAGCCATTAAAAATTATGAACAAAAATGACTTTCACTCACTTCCTTTTGCTAAAAAAGACTTCTTTGGGGCATAACATGACCTGGATGGGGGGCTAAGGGGGCTAAGACTTGGTTAAAATGGTCCCCATGTCCTCTAAAGAATAAGAGCATTTGGGAGAGTTTTTCTTAAAGAGGGTGAAACCCTTCAGGGGCCCTTTTCGCACAGCATTTGCCATGAGAAAGGGCCCCTCAAGTGTTGCGCGAATGTGAGGAGTGGTCCACATGACACACTCACAATCACACGATGCTCCAGGGTCTGGCAGGCCCTGCTTGTGCACTTTTTCAGTTTTGGCTTTGAACCAAAAGTGGTGCACGATTGCACATCAGTCTGGGGCCATACACACACTTGTCATTCGTGTGGAGCTCCAGAGCCGCAGTACTCACGCTTCCTGCCCCAGCGTGGCCTGGGAAACTCCCAGGCTGCACTGCGGAAGGAAGAGGTGGGGCTCTCGTGCGAGCGGGTGGCAGTTGCAGAGCTGAAGGAACCGGGACACAAGAGCCTCTCACTGGAGGCTGCTTGTACAATCCCTGCACGCCAGCTCCATGAAAAAGTGCGTTGCAGAAAGGACCCTGATCTCCTGAGAAGCTAATACAGCCCCCTAGCCTTTCACAGTTGCTCACCTCTGCTAAAAGAAAGGCTGGGTTAATATCATTCACTTCCATTTGAGATAATCAGGCAGTGCAATGCTGTAACCAGAATGACTGGCTCAAGTGATAGGTAGAGCAATACAGAATACTCCTATTGATCATTGTCCAAGTCACTACTTAACAATTACCTAGCAGACATATTTTTAATTCAAAACCCTTGTCAATTTTCAGCTACCAGGGTTAAAATATGATGACAGATTCACCAGGTCACTCATTTCCACAATTCAAAACAATAAGAATTGGCGATGGGGTAGTCAGACATTTCTTGGCCGTTTTGGAGAAAATGGAACAGATTTTCTCTCTTCTGGAACCTCACTGAGACTTACTATTCTATGAATTATTTTCTTTGTGCTGAGTGAGAAAATAATTATAACTATAGGAACCATTCAAAAAGTGTGTCATGTATTAATGGTAAGGGAGGGGACAGAAAATGCCTGACAAGAGAGAAAGGAGCAGGAATTAAAGCTAGCTTTGACCCCAAAGACCCCTGCTGTTTTTCTAAATTTGATGTTCATCCATGAATTATTGCCAGAGGAGCAAAGTTCTTCAACCAACCTTATGCCTATCTTAACGGTCTTTTTTTAAAAAAGTCTACTATTTTGCAAACTTTTACAGGAGAACACTGTGAAATATAATTGTAACGTAATGTCTTAGAAATGCCTAAAGATAAACTTTTATCTACTGTGATCATATGATTATTGAAGGTCAGTCTGAGATGGCTCATGACAAGTATGCTAGCTTTTACATTAAATATGGCTACCATTTTTGGAAAATGTTAATTTTCAGTTGTGACTCCATTTTAATTCAGATTTGTAGTTTGTGTTCCAATATCTTTCCAACTATAGAAATCAAGCAACACGTCTTGAAGCGTCCATATTCTTTTTCTATCTTGTGGGATGATGTCAGCTTTTGATGAATTCTCCACTATTGTTTGAACTGAGATTTTTCTTCAGGATCCTAGCTTGAAAGATATAAGGCCCCATTTTTGCATGATCCCCTCCAGACTGCACAAGTATTCTGGTGCCTTCCTAGTGTCTCCCAACAAGAAAACATTGTATTTCAGTAAAATAAATGATCACATTATGATTCTGCAATTAAACCAATCTGCAATTAAAATAAAATACAGAAAATGTAGAAATATAATAGTACATACACTTTACTCTCTACACTGTAATTTATATCACAGTAAAATTCCCACCTGTGTTGCTGTAAATCAGACTTCCTCTCCCTAGCCATTTAATTTCATTCATGGCATTATTTTAAATGTATATAAATGTAAAGGAATCAACATTTTAAATGAACAGGGGATGAATACCGCTTTCCTCAGGAACAAAGCAATCCTATTCTGCAGAGTGTCATGGCTGGGTGGCAAAAACACAGAACCACATATCAGACAAAAGTATCCTACTGCCTGAAGCTGTGTATTAATTCCGATGGCCCTCTTACATTGATTTAATGTAGAAAACTACTGTACTATTTAATTTCTCTTCTTTATATTCCTCCAGGGCTAAATCTTGTTTTAGCATCAACTACACAGCAAATAAACTAGTAGTTATTTCAGACACTGTAGCTTTTACATGTTGGTTTATTGCCCACAAAGTCCATCTGGATGTCATTTTAAATATTTACAGCTTTATTCCTCTCCATCTAAATAACAAGTGCTTCAGTCCAATTGTGGGGTGAGGTGCTATACTAAGTGGTTTTATTTGGACTCTATCTCAGCTGAAAGAGTTGCCCGAGCGTGGGTGATTTTCGCTTCGAGGCGAAAATCAAAAAACCCACGATCGTGCCGCTGCAGCCCCGTGAGCGCGGCAGAAGTGGGAGTGCGTCATGCAGAGCGACGCTCCCACTCCCGCAAGGCTCACAGGGCTCTCGCGCAACAGAAAGCCCATGCGAAAAAGGCCCTCAAAGCGAAAATCACCCGCGCTCGTGCAACGCTCCTAGTGCCCGTGCGCACTTACCTCCTGTGCGGAGCGTCGGGGAGGCGGCCGGGTCGCGCTTCCTTCCCTCCACCCCTGCGGAAGGAAGGGGCGGGGCGCTAGCGCGACGGACGCGACAGCCTCCTGCTTCGCGGGGGGCAGACGCGCGAGCCTCCTGCTTCACGGGGGGAGGACGCGCGAGCCGCCTCCTCCTCCGTGAGGCTGCCGCTTCCCCGCTCGTTCCTTCACCTGCGGAAGGAAGGAGGGGGAAGCAGCAGCCTCCCGGAGAAGGTTTCTCGCGCGAGCCGCCCTCCCCGGCTCACGCGAGAAGCCTCAATGCGAAAAGGGCCCTAGTTCATGAGAGTTTAAAGGTAATCAGTACTTTCAGTTGCATTCAAAATCTGTGGCAATGTTCTACTGTATAACAGAGCTGAAATACAGATACAGTTCCACTGGCATCACTTTTGTTGTTATTGTTGTTCCATTTTTCTGAGCAAAGGACTACTATGAAAGAGGGCTAGATAGTACTTCAGCAAATGTGTGGAGGAATTTACATGATTAATCCCACTTACACCAACTAGCTTTCCCTAGGAGTGTTCCCAAAAGTCACGGTGTTCACATATTCTAAATGGGCTCGCTCCCACTTCCAAAGGACAGCTGTGGGGATGGGAATTTTGAAAATAAATTGAATGCTATTTGCAGGGGGAAATGAGCATATGGGGAAACTATTAAGCAACCATCATTTCCAACAAATCAATGTGTTCCTGCACATGTCAACCCTAGTCCTCACATTAGTCTTACAGGGGTAAATTATTGTTGGGCACTTCGTGTTTCCCTTGTAATTTCTACTTAAAGCCAGAGATTCATGAGAAATTCCTTTCTAGCTTTGATTTTAGGCCACACTTTATTCTTGTTTTTCCTGATTTTCAGAATATTTTAAGTCCTTAACAACCTCAAACTGAGAATTCCTCATTAAAGCTCCATCCAATATTCTAGTACAATTGAGCACCTCTGTGAATCCATAATCATTATAATTTGTTGGTCAGTATGGCCAAGATGGTGTACTTTGGCACCTAGCATCAATAGTCTTAGAACTTTCCTTGCCTTTTCCTCCAGCTGCAAACCCTTGTGCACTCCTCCAATTCCTCTAGAGGGTTTTCCTGTAATCCAAAACAGGATTATATGGGGCACATAGGGCTGCAAAAGGGAGAGGTAGTGACCACTTACATAGAATTAGTGGAAGTACACTAATGGCCCATATGTTTAATTTGAAAGACGTTTCAACATGCCTTTTAGGAAATGCAAATTGCTATTTTTCTTTTAAAAAAATATTTTTAGAATGGTGTTCAGACCCAGCTTAAGAATATATAACTGATGCATCATTGGCTTCTCAAAGGCATGGTTTATTGATAACTTATATCTTCTATTAGACTGAAATATTACAAAGTGCTGGGAAATACATCTTAATATCCCATCCAAGAGGCAGAAACAGAATTATGTGTTTACTTTTTAAACTAGGTCAAAGACAAGAAGAATGATAATCTATTCTGTTACCAACGTGACCTCTATGTACAGTATAACCAGGCCTTATTATCCTGATGTCTTTCACTCTGCCACATACTTAAATTTCATTCAAATACTCATGAATACTCTATCAAAAAATATTATGTGCAGTGCTACCCTGGAAACCCACTTACAGTCTTGAACCCTAAACTCATGAAGGTTGCAAACCTATACTCAGTTTCTAGGCATAAGCTCCAATGAATGTATGCAGCTCAGCAGCAGAACTTGGAGTGTGTGGAGGGGGGCAAGAGGGGGTGTGGCCACAGTGTGGGGCATTGCCACGGTGTAGGGGCGTGGTCACGGCATGCAGGAGTGTGGCTACGAGCCAGGATGCCCCAAAAACATTGCTGCTTGGGGTGAACTGCTCCCGTCACCTTCCCGTCCCTACACAACTGATGCAGCTCACTTCCAAGAAGACACATATGGTCTTGTGTTGTAAGACAGGTGCCACATACTCAGCTTTCTGAATATTTTTCACTCAACAACTTGATATGTTTCTTAAGTACATCACATTCAGTTAAGAAAGCATCTGACAGTGAAGCTTTTTTTAAAAAACAAAAGCTTTTTTATAACTGTCTCATCCCCTTTTCGTTCTCATTCTGTGTCTAGCTGGATGTTTTTATCAAGAGGAGTGAAACACATTCTTCCAATGAAGGCCTGATATGAAGTAAACAACACAAGAAACCAAGTTTGAGTTAGGAAACAGCAGCATTCCAATCCAGTCAATCCTACTGTAGCCATGTGTACTTCACAGCAACAGCCAAGTAAACAGCAGCTGCCTCCAGAATCCCTTACTGAGCATGCATGAATAACAAAACAGAGAGAAAATGAGAGAACAGATATGTCTTTTGCACCATTTAACCTCAGCATGTGAAAAAAAAGACAATAAATCTGTAAGGCCTTTTTTGCACAGCATTCACCATGCGAAAGGGCCTCTGGAGCATCACGCAATTGTGAGGAGCTGTCCACATGACGTCCTCACAATTGTGCGATGCTGCTGGGGCTGGCACGCTATTTCATTTTCAGCTTCTAGCCGAAAATGGTGCACGATCGCACATCACTCCAGGGTCCCGCGTGCACTTACCATGTGTGCAGAGCCTCCGGAGCCGAGGCGCTCAAGCTTCCTGCTCCAGTGCAGCCTGGGAAAATCCCAGGCTGCGCTGCTTAAGGAAGAGGAGGAGCTCTCACGCTGCCTACTCTCTAGCAGGCAGTGGCTGCAGAGGGGAAAAGTGGGGACGTGAGAGCCTCTCGCAAGAGGCTGCTTGCATGATTCTCGCACCCCAGCACTGAGAAAAGGTAAGTTGCGGAAAGGGCCTAAGACTAGCCACCAAAATGAGTAACATAAGGAAAGTAGAGGCTGATGAAAGAAAAAGTCACCCCTGGATGGATTTTGGAAGAAGCCTCTTTTGTGTATAGCCACTTGGTGTATAGAAGGTTCAAAATGTTTTGTTTACTTACGTAAAACTCTCCTGAAACATCTTGAACTGCTCTTCTATTTTGTGCTACGAGAACTTATTCCTGTTCTTTCCATGTTCTTTTGGACTCTAGTACCAATTTTTCATTAAAGAAATAATGCCCCGGAAAAAAGTCTATTATGTTACTTGAGGCATTCCTGTATTTCCAAAAGTAACAGTGGTACTAATTCTAGTGCTGTTTACCCCTATGCAGTACTTTTGTACATATGATAAGATATATGTATCCTTAATAAAATATATGTGTGCACCATAATACTGTACAGAAAATGTTAAGTCTCTTGTCCAGGGAGTTTATTG
Source organism: Ctenosaura bakeri (assembly GCA_948474755.1). NCBI lineage: Eukaryota > Metazoa > Chordata > Lepidosauria > Squamata > Iguanidae > Ctenosaura > Ctenosaura bakeri. The sequence continues at coordinate 648,077 of CAOLHI010000255.1, read as the reverse complement.
TTTTATATTCTCAACAATAATTTGTGAGAAGTACATAAAGGAAAACATTTATCTTAGCAGAACTAAACTATGGGTACATTCCACTGGAATCAAAAGGCTGCAGTTTTAGGCCATTTCCACAATACAGCCCCATCCCAGCATGGAGATGTGTTGAGGCCATTCTGTGACATGTGCGACTGCACAATGTCATCGCAGTCCCTATCATGTGTCACGTTGCACTGCAGAAAGAAGGAATGTGTCCTGAACACTACCATCTGCCAGCAGCTGGCCAGGTGCAGAGGAGAGTGTTCGGGATGTGCTCCCATCCTGGCAAAGGCACTGCCAGGATGATGCTGGGACGTCGTGGGATGCAAGTAAGGTGCAGAAAGGGCCTTAGATGTCATTTGCTACTCACAGTTGCCCCACAAGAAAAATCCTGCATGCTTGAATAAAAACAATTCATAGAAATTGCAAAGGAAAAGTTTAGAATCTGGTATGAAAAGAGGAGAACATGTACTATATTTGAACATATAGTGACTGTCAAATGTGACACAGTTTATATCCATTGAGATGCAGAAGACTTATTTGTCCTGTAACTTAGCAAAATATAATAGGCAAGTGAAAGATTTATCCTGAAGTGAGAACTAGTTGGAATAGCAAAAGAGACTAAAGGAGCAAAAATAGCAAAAACCTTCTAACCCTGACAAACACAGAAGGCATTTATGTGTACATATCGGGATAAGATACTACATGGAAAACCCTATATATGTAAGCTGCCGCAAAAGGAGAAAGTTGAAATAATAACAAATTTAATAGAATATGTCAGGGAATTAAATTTGAATAATGTGAATATTCACCTTTGCTTCTTCTCACATTTTCCAAATTGTCTTAGATACTACACAAGGGCTTTCCAAACGATGTGCCGTGATACGTTAGTGTTTTGCCTGAAGTGTGTAGATGTGTCATCTACAGTCTTGGAAATGTATGTTATTATTTATAAATCACATAGAAAGGTTTTCATGAGATATGTTGTGTCCCCATACATTTTGTTATTACAATTTATGTATATGACTGTATCTCTTATAAGGGGTTAGTTTAACCTCCGGTTTGCTAGTAGAACTGAATTACTGTGTTGTGAAATGATGCATGTCTAAAAAGTGTGTCACCAACATGAAAAGTTTGAAATGTATTACACAGAATGAGGGAGCAAAGATTGAGGTGACTAAGTTTTTATTTACACTACTAGATAATATTTCTGAGTGTCCCTCTCTCCACATTTTTCTAGTTGCAGTGAACTTTTAATGTGAGAAAGTAATAATTAGAGCCCATATATATTTGTTTTTTAGACAATGTTAATTTCTGAAGTGATAAAAGCTATTCCTTCACTGTAGGGGAGAGGTGCACCCCACTGGCTGGTATGGTTAGGACAGACAGCACAGATATTAAGAGAAAGAAGTTGGCAAATGGGCTATTTCTCTCCTACCTCTCACAGCTGCAGTGGCAGTATGTATATGTTTGTGAGAGAGAGGGAGAGAGACTTGAGATTTTCTTTTACTCTGTTGATTTGCCAAGATAAAAATTTCAAGGGCTTTGGTACAAAAGGGGAGATGTTTAATATACTGCTAGGCAAGCAGTCAATTTGTCCCTCCTTGTAAAATATTCATAGTACAAATAAATAGTGATGGCCTTGCAACAGCTTGACCATTAATCAAACTGGTATGTAAAAGAGCCAAGAGTCTAACAACCTTTGAACTACAAGCTACTGTGGAGCCCAAAACATTTTTCAACTCTCTTGGGCAAGCTTGAAGCTTTTGTATATTTTGTGTTTTCTTGTTTTACAGCTCATTTTTAGTATGCTGCAGTTGTCACCCCACCCCTTCCCAGCAGCTTTAACAGCTACGGTCAACTTTTACAGATTTAAAAGATTAATAATCTTTTATCAGATATTCCTCGTTATGTTCGCTTCCCCTTATTCAGTTGTTAAATTTATATAGGCCATCAGATTACTATACAAGGTGAACAATAACTGGATCATTTTTTCTTCTCTGTGACAGACATATTTTGATAAATGAAATCTCTTTCTGTGACAAAGGAGATGTCGTACTGCTCAATTATTCACATTTCTTTACATGATAAACTTTAAAAATTTGAGAACAGAAAGAAATGCAGCAAACCTGCTAACTAGGGCTTTATTAGCAAGTTAGTTTCAGAACAATTTTTCAGAAAATGGTTTAAAGGCTAAAGAGGAACAAACATGAGTTCTTGATGTATAAAGTAACTCCTATCATTTAATACCAATTTAATCTAACATGAATTTTCTGCTTAATGGCAAATATAATAAAATAATGCACTGAGATAAAATCTCAGAATTCTTAAAACACTTGAGATCACAGGCTTTAAGCACAGTCAGGTTCAAAGGTTGTTCCATGTACAGAAGAGTGTTGCACCAATGTCTGGGCATCACATTCATGGTTCTTGTCCATGAGTATTGTTCATGTGTGATTGATTGGTTATCATTTCTTTCAGATCAGAGTAAATATCTGGTTATCATCAATGCATCATTTGGTACTCAATGGAAAATCAGATTCATATTAGACATATTTTATTCTAAGTCAGGGGTGGCAAAGTGCAACCTAGAGGATGCATGCAGCTTCCTGGGACATTTTTGTGCCCTCAGAGGTAATTTTTTTTTAAAAAAAAACTTTTAAAAACAAAAAAACAAAACCCTTTTGTTCCAATATGTCCCCAAATGACTTCTGAGTGTATGTGTGAAAGGTTCTTCTACCATGTTGACTAGTGGGTGCCACAGGGGTCCGTCCTGGGCCCAGCGCTACTCAACATCTTTATCAATGACTTGGATGAAGGAATAGAGGGCATGCTGATCAAATCTGCAAACAATACCAAATTGGGAGGGGTTGCTAATCCCCCAGAGGACAGGATCAAAATTCAAAATGACCTTAACAGATTAGAGAGCTGGGCCAAAGCTAACAAAATGAATTTCAACAGAGAGAAATGTAAGGTCCTATACCTAGGCAGAAAAAAATGACATGCACAAATATAGAATGGGAGACACCGGGCTGGACAACAGTACATGTGAAAGGGATCTAGGAATCTTACTAGACCACAAGCTGAACATGAGTCAGTAGTGTGATGCAGCAGTCAAGAAAGCCAATGTGATTTTGGGTTGCCTCAATAGGAGTATGGTGTCCATATCGAGGAAAGTAATAGTACCACTCTATTCTGCTTTGGTCAGACCTCATCTGGAATACTGTGTCCGGTTCTGGGCATCTCATTTCAAGAAGGATAGTGACAAGCTGGAACATGTCCAGAGGAGGGCGACCAAAATGATGAAAGGTCTGGAAGCCAAGCCCTATGAGGAGAGGCTTAGGGAGCTGGGTATGTTTAGTCTGCAGAAGAGAAGGTTAAGAGGGGACATGATAGCCATGTTTAAATGTTTGAAAGGATGTCATATCTAAGAGGGAATGGGCTTGTTTTCCACTGCTCTGGAAACTAGCACAAGGAGCAACGGATTCAAACTACAGGAAAAGAGATTCCACCTGAACCTCAGGAAGAACTTCCTGACAGTCAGAACTGTCCAGCAGTGGGATATGCTGCCTCAGAGTATGGTGAAGTCTCCTTCTTTGGAGGTTTGTTAAACAGAGGCTGGATGGTCATCTGACGGGAGTGCTTTAATGAGTGTTCCTGCATCGCAGGAGGTTGGACTGGATGGCCCCTATGGTTTCTTCCAACTCTATGATTCTGTTATTCTATGTTTGGATGCTTCCTTGGACCCCAACAGGTCAAAACAATTTAAAAAAACAACAAAAAACCATTTTTGTTTTTTTTCACTTCATCTCAGGGCACCCTTGAGCCAATTTAGGACCAGGAGAGGCCTTTCTTTGAAAGAAGTGAACAGAAAGTGACTTCCAATCATTTCCTGTTATTTAAAAAGCCTTTCTTGTATCTAAAATGGCCCAACAAGACCTCAAAACTTGAGGAAAATACCTCTAGCTAATAGTTATATGTATCTACGACATATGTGTCATGTGTGTGATTTGTACTGAAGTACCAGAAGCCAAGTATAAAATATCTTATAAGTGGCCTTCAAAGTGACATGTATCTCTCTGGTCATATGTTTCATGGACATAAACCAACAATCAAGCTACTTAGCTTTCCATGACTGTCATAGTGTGTTTGCATTGCTAACAGTCAATTAAAAAGCAAACAAGAAATAGCAAACAGTACAGTGAGAAGAAGTTACCAGCTCCTTCTGGTGGTTCTGAAAGAGATGAGGGCCTTTGGGCATGTCAGTATCTGTGGCTCCCCATCCCCTCAATATATAAGAGACAGAGCATAGAAACAGAGAATTCTTACACTGCTGCTGATCTCACTTGGGTGGTCAGGTGCACAGGGAGGGTATGGGTGCTGTGAGGCCAGCAAATTTTGGCCAATCCTGGTGCATCAGAAAAACAAACTGGTGCTACAATGTACAGGTCCATTTGGAGGAAATAAGAGTGGTTTGGTTTCTTCCTCATATTTATCAAAAAGCTCTGGCAAAAAAAATTGCACACTTTCCAAAAATAAGCATGGCAATGATTAAATAAGCATTCTTGGAATATTGTTTTTATTTTCTATATTAGATATAGACTAGCATGTGCATGCACGCGCACACACCCACCCACACACAAATACATTCAGGAATGAGTATGAAGCTGCAAACACTGCTTTTTGAACTAGAGCAGGTAACTGGATTTCAGGAAGAAGGAAAAACAAAAAGCCCGGAGAACCCACAACAGTCTATAAACAAAATATTATTCCAAGACTTTCTGTTACAATACTTAGAGACTCCCAAGAGTATGGGTATTTAGAATGTTATGTAGAAATCTAAAATATCACCACATAGAACTTTTGGTTCAGTTGTATACCCCCTATATAGTACATGTTGTCTGTTTCCTACATTTCATTAGTTTTGAAAAGGATATTCTATTGGTTGAGGTGCATGATTGAGTGTTTTGTGTCACCTCCCATGGATGTCAGGAAAATGAAAGATATGTCACACACCTGTTGTATTGGCTGTGGAAACTAAGATGGCATGTTACAAATGAAAGGCAGGTGTGACATATGACATGGCTTTCCTTCAGAGGCATGCATGCCATTAAAACAAGGTGACCTTTTAGTGGAAACCTAGTGTCACAGAGCCCAATATAAATTTATATACATTTCAGTTGTTTTGTGTTTTCTCTCTCTTTCTCTCAAATATGTGTGGTAATTTGTCATAGAAGAATCTTTTGGATCATCAGTGTTATCACCATCTCCAGGCACAAATATAATGCGTCAAATATCAGATATCAGGTTACTTTTTTGATGATTATCCGTATGAGCTCTTCACAGATAATTCAGGAGTCTGTACAGTATACTATAGAAAGGTTTAAAAATAACTGTGAGCTATCTAATGTTTCAGAAATAAAATCAATTAGGTGAAATTGTGTGCTGTGTGGGAGCTGGCCAAGAGTGTCAGGTTGTGGATATGGAATCACAATGTTCAGACTCTTACTTACTCAAGATAGTTCATGATTCTGTGCATTTGAATTAGACATCTCACACAAGCTGCAAGGATAAAAATGAATATGTAATAGTTTATCACAACCACTTGAAATGCAACACCAAATACTGAACATTGAAATAAATTTGCTAGAAACTATTCCTATCAAGACTCCCTGCCCTAGAGGTTAAGACTAGTGACTACTGGAGAAAAGGGTAAATTCTGGGTTACTCAAAGTGCAAAACTCCTAGGAATATATGCCTGAACCTCTCTTTACTGCATTTCAAGTGCAAAGTGTCTTCTGTTCTCTTGAACTTCTGTTCCCTTTTAATTGGCCTGATATGTAGTTTTTTCTGGTTTTGTCAATTTTCAATGTCAGTTTATTGTTTTTATTCAGCTGTTCTGTTATTCTTTTTATGTTTTATTTGTTTTAATGTTTTTATGATGAATTGGTTGGAGCTTATCATGAAAGACAGGTCAAATACCTCAAATAAACAAACAGCTTCATCTCAAACTCTTTAAAAACATGCAGTTTTCCACAATGCATGAAGCCAAGGATACATTAAATATAGAACCAAACTGGTTCTATATTTCTGGTTCTCAGACATCTATTTTTCAATTGCTTTTACACTTTAGTTTCTACATAAAATACAGTACAGAAAAGCTCTCAGAGTGATTTTACCTGATGAGTGTATAGATAGTGCACTATAAGCAGTACTTTGTAACAAAATACAAACATTACCTCCTAGAACAACTGGTTCTTCCTTCTAAACAGACAGCCCCTCATTTATCTTCTACGGCAGAAGACGCTATCTGTCTAACTTACAGGGAGAAGACACTTCCAATCCCAGACCACCCAGCCTCTTACGGTAACAATAGCACAGTAAGACTACTAAAGAAGTTGCTCAGATCACTAAAATCAGTATACTATGACCATCATTGCTTTATATGGACGTTAATCCGCCTGAAAACCTGAAATGTACACAGCAGTCCACTGAATAAAATGAAAAATCCAAGTAAAATAACAAACACTAAAAATGATTCATTGTCTGTTCAAACTACAGCTATTACATCATCTAGGGTCACAAGACAGCATATCTCAGATGTACAGAATACAGTAGATCACTGAACATTTATTTTGCTTTTTAAACTTTTATTTTTCAAATAAATTTGAACCACATATTCCAGAACATTGCAAACTCAATTTGAAATAAGAAACATTTCATTGCTTTTACCAGCAGAAACAAAAAACAGACCATTCAACCTTCAACATGTCCTTGGAGCAAACAAGCAAGATAGGTTAATAGCTGTGGGATATTTAGCTTTTCATGTGTCTCCATGGTTGGAGATTCATTAGAGACGTTTATATCCACTACCAAAAAAAGCACCAGATGATATAGAAATGATTTATCATTCCATATATACACTGACATATCTAGCAGGATATCACCATCAAAAAAACAAGAGACCACCGTTAAACAAATGGAAATTATTATTAGTTTCTCTTTCCCTGCAACATTCTGTGAGATGTCAGGAAGTCATCAATTATTTGCAGGAAGGTGGAGGAAATAATTAAAAATCATATCTTTCCACTGTAACTATAAGACCAAAGTCTCCCTCCATATATTACATCATGTTATTGTTGTACAGCTCCAAATGTGCATTTTATTTTCAGGGACATTCACATTTTTAAAACTCTGCATGAATGCCACAGTATTTAGGCTATTGGCTGAAGCTGATGGGCTGGGATCTCCAAGGAGAGGACCTTGTCATGCCCATCTACTTGTATGATTTTCACAAAAAAGCAAGCAGCTGCTTTATTATGCAAAGCAGGCTTCAATAGCCTCTAGGAGAAAACTGAACTAGCTCCCTGGCCCTCTTTATTTCAGGGAAAAGAATGTTGCGTTATCCTATGGCCACCGCAAGTCCCTTGTGTTAGTTACTGCAGAGTTTGCTGCCAACTTGTAACTCACAATGCTGGTAACCACAGAGTCAGTTGTCAGCTGAGAAGTCCTAGAGATCAAGGTCTGGTCCAAGAGGAAGTAGTGTCTGGTCCTGAAAGCTGGTAAACTGTAGTAGATGTAAGGTCCCCAGCGTGGTAAGACACAACAGATTCACACTCCTCTGGTGGTACCTGCCATCAGGCTCAGGTTCATGAAGATGGCCAAATGCAGTGGGCCAAGAATTCTCATTCAAATAAGTTTCAGCAGACACATGCTCCATCCTGTGCTAAATGCCATCAAGCCTCTGGAGATGGTGAATTGTCAAGCACAAGTCCCTCAGTTGGAAAGTTGCAGCCAACTTGAACCCTTGGCACTAACTTCACTCTTTGGCCTAGCAGTGCAGATTCAGGTAGTGCCATTGGTGGAATGGTCTGGTGAAGGCGGATATGCCCTTGGACCCAAGACAAATGGAGACCTCTAAGGGACAAAGGGCTTGCAGGGGTGCTTAACTGAGGGACAGCACTCCCTTTTGCATCCTATCTCTCCTGACCCTTAGGGCAGGAAGGTAGCGATCAAATTAGCTGTCTGCAGAAAGGAAGGGCTCTCTCTTCTGTGACTCCCTGTCCCAGTCTACTTTCCCCTCATTTGCTGCTTCTAACCTTGCTGGGCCTGAAGGGCTCACCTGAGCTCATCCAATGGTGTTTCTGAAAGAGTGCCGCCAGAGTTATTTCTTCCCTTAGTTCCCTTGCCTCCCTTGCATTGCCAGGTCCTCTTTCCTCACTGACTACTGCCACATTCAACTTCCCACCTCCTTGTAGCAATGTCACATCATCGGGAAAACAGCAGTTGCGGTGGTGCCCAGATGTACTGTGAAGTGGCTGATCACTTGACTTTGGCTTGAGCTGTGCCCAGAGAGACAAAAACAGTGACCCACAGCGTTGCATCACAGTTAATCATTGCTTTTTATTTCAAAAACTATGGCAAATTACATTCCATCAGTGTGCAGGTGTTAAAGTGAGATCCTGTAAGTGCATGCCTGGAGGGATGAACTATGAGGAGAGAAAGGAGTGAGTACAGGCCAAGCTGTCTTATTAGCTCTGCTCCCTGCCCCTCTCTTCCTAATGTCAAGGCAAACAACACTCAACAGTACACCTTCTTCACTGTGTGTGGAGCTATTTAAGGGAGACTAGACCATTTAATAGGCCTTGAGGATGAACTGCATCATCAGTTGAATAGAGAATAAGGGGGCAATAAATTAGGCTCTGTACTGGTTTTCTGGCACTCTTTATCTCCATATTCCAGTTTGGGGTCACAAAGCTAAATGGTCATATAGTTGTGGTTGCTGAAGAGTTTCGAATCTATCATTACCACAGAAAATAATAGTGTATGTGTTATCACGGTTATGATATGTCTGGTGAGAGCACTAGATATCCTTTTGATATCAAATAATTCGGCCTTTGCTTGACCTTTCTCTGCCACCCTACTCCACGTGTTTGCAGAGGTTCACCGGACAAGCACGTATTGGGTGAGGCTGTTAATGGTTGTACATTCCAAAACCTCATTCAGGCAGGCAACTTAAGCCTCTCCGATGCTTTAGGGGAAAACCTCCCTGCAAAATGGCTTTGCTCAGCACGTATCTTCACAAAGCCGCACGGCCAAGAGCCGAGCTATTCCTTTATGTCAGGCCATCAGCATCCTGGCCATACTATTGTCATCCAGTGCTAAGCCCATCATGCAAAACCTGACCTTTTCCAACTCCTTTGTCCAGCTCCAAATTTCCTTTGTTCTCAACGAGCATAACATAGCCTGTAGATAAAATCCACCCTATAAAAAGTCCCTACTTTTGGGACTTCCTTGGATCTCCCTGGACTTCCATCCCACCTTGCTGCTGCTCTGTCCAGTGAAGTTTTCCCCACAGTTCCCTATAACTGAGTCTGGATCGCTCCTGACTTCTATCTAGCCTTGCTGCCGCTGTGTTTGGCGAGTTGTCCTCTCAGTTTCAAATAACTGAGTCTGCCTCCCTTCTTGGAACCTCCTCTTCTTTCCAGGACTACGAGACCAGGTGTCGTATTACCCATTCCCCAGAGCTCTCCATTTCTATTTCTAGTTAGTTGTGTGCATGTGGTGTCTTTTATGTTATTTGTGCTCAATAAATGTTATTTTTGGTACTTTTAAAACTTGTCTGGCTACGCTCTCTGACCTGAAGCCGTAGACATAGGGTAAAAGATCCTAGCTAAAGTTACCCTGCCTCTCGTTAGCTTCAGAGAGTGCTCGAGCTTATTTCCCCATCTTCTGTTTTTATTTGGTTATTTGGGTGCCCCTCCCTGGACCCCCAACACACAGGGTAACATATGCTGCATTCCCCACACACTTACGCAATCTTTTTATTATGCGGTTCTGTCTCTCAATCTAGTAGCCTTCTGAAAGCTTGAAGTCTCTATTTTTGTGCCTTCTGGATAATGTATAGCTGCAATTATTGTATCATATCATTTTCGGACTTCACACCCTTCCTCAAATAGGATTAACCTCTGATAAAACACTTCTGTTCCTGGATTGTTTTTTTCCTTTTTGGTGTAGCACACCAATTCCCTATGAAGGGACTCATTCGTATCTAATAGATGGTACTATGTAGGGCCTATCTTCTTAAGACATCAAGTTAGAAGGATATACCAATTCCCCTTTTCATGAATGAGTAGATACTTAGATGCTTCAAGATTTAGCTTGAATTAGTTGGAAGAAGTACCGTATATCTGCTTTCTACAATGAGTCTGAGTCATTATGTTGTTGTTGTCTGCTTTATTTCAAGAATGTCTCTAGCCATTTTATACTATAGTTGATGGCAAGTTGCCTTGGAAAAGGCTCACCTTTCCAGACACAGACTTTGTTTTCTCCTGTATAGGGTACCTTCCATTTAACAGTGTTTGGAGTACATGATACGGTCATTACCTCAGACCATCCCAGGCTGTGGCCTTCATTCTCATTTCGGTCCGGTTGATATGCAAATTGATAAGGAGAGTGAAAGGGGGCTAAATTATTATTCTGAACTCCAGGGGCCCACATATGTGAAATGCAGTTCAAAAATCAAACTAGAAATGGAGAACACTGGAACGCAGTCTCTCCTCAAAGTATGATTCACCCATAGAAAACATGCACAGAGAAAAGGCACATATCTCAGGCTGATGAACTCACAGATTATTAAACTAAAATCGATGTGGTTTCAAAGTAAGGAAGTAAATCTTCATTTATTTCACTTTTGCATGCAAGAATGTACACTTCTGAGAGTTTTCTCTCTGCTGAACAAGTGTTTCTGTGAATTTTTCAGTGTTGTCCCACTATTTGGTGAAATTTTATTTTATTTTTTGTAAAAACTTGGTAGGAAACGCAAAGTAGGAAAAACCTGGTCTTCCCAATATGAAAAACTCTCTCCCAAAAAAATACATATGGGGGGGGAGGATTTAAAAAATCCCCAAATATCTCACAGTAGTTGCCTGTTTTCTTGAAGCTGCAATTGTTTCTTGTCAATGACAACAGAAACTGTGACTACTCCTTACACCCCTATCTGAAGGCAGCAATAGGCATTTTATCAGATGAAGCTGTGCCTCAGAATAAAAGGCAGCAAGGTAGAGCACACACACAAAAAATGAAATATTCTAAACCTGGAAATATGGCTTCAGTTCCAGAGGAAGAGGGGGTTGCCAGGAATATATCTGGTGGAACGTGCAACAAGCTGGGCAAACCCTGCACAGAATTTGGAGCCATGCCACATAATATCTGGTGTTATGATCAAGAATGGCACAGATGAATGGCCCCAAGAAAAGTTATAGACCAGAAAGAGCTTTGGGCAAAATCAAAATTGGCCTAGAAAAAAAACACAATAGGTCTATGGATGACTAGTGCCCCTGACTTCTTGGTTTGAACCAACAGATGAACAAGCATTTTGTTTGCATTGACATGGATTTATCACCAAGATAGAATCTAGGGTTCAAGATCACAGACACACTGCAATCAATGGGAGCTTTGCTATAGATCCCAAAGAAAACCAATTGTAACATCATGGGCCTCCAGCTGACTTCAGCGCCCTCTGATCTTGTCAATAATGGCACTATTATCAGAGAGACCATCAGTCTGAATGGCAAGTAATTCCTCCATCATGAAACTCCTTTGAAGGCAAAATCAACACTTTCTTGACTGAGCGTAAAACCAAATATCAGGCACATTTCACATTGTAAATCTCCAAATATATTTAGCCATAAAACCAAACTCTTTCACTCAGTGCTGCTTTTAATGCAGAGTTCCTCTCATCTTTTATGTGGCATGATATTGTATTATATTTTGATTGAGAATCCCAGTAGCAAAAAAAATGTAAGGAAATTAATGAAGATTCAGCTAGGTAGCTAGTTCTAGATTAGAGAGACAACAAACAAAGCACATACTTAAAACATCTTCTACATAAAAATCAAACATAACAGTAGAATTTATGTACATTCAAAAATAACTTATCAAAGAAAACTTCTTATTAGCTGTCAGCTCAGAGAAACTTAAAAGCAGTCCCTGAACATCCAATGGTATCTTTTTGACAACCTCCTTATCTTTTACAAGATGTTACGAGAGCTGAATTAAATCGGCATGACATGAATTCTGTTTTCTACCACTGCATATCAAAAGGATGAGATACTTCTGATCACATAAGTATTCCTTTTCAGAATAGGTAAGCCTTCCAAAATAAAACCAAGTCTCAAAGAGCCAGATAGTCTGTGAACGCTGCCTCACAGTGATTTCTCTAAGACTTCCTGTGCCATCAACTGAAACATTAGACATCATATGAGGAACATCACCTACTGTACCACCTATACCAAATATGACATTAAGTTGACACTGGCAGCAGCTGTGACCTCATACCATTTACTGGCCCCCTCTCTGTTCTCCTTCAGCCACAAAGACAGGCTTTTTTAGGCAGACAGGCTTTTGGCCACTAACTGGCTGCTGTAGAAGGTAGTTTAATAAAGGATGTCAACTCTTGCTGATTTGTTTTAATTCACTGCTTGGGTTTTTAATATACTTTGTTTTTAATTGCTTTCTAATATTATAGCTTATTGCTTTTCATCTGTATTGTTTTAATATATCTTGTAAGCTGTCTTTGGTCCTCAATGAAAAAAAAAGCAAGATATAAAATAAATAAGTAAATCAGATCTATGTGCCAGATACCAGAAAAAGCATATGGGTTCGAACAGAAATTTATCCTGAAGTAATATTATCCTATGATGTTACTAAAGCAACTGGTTCTTTTAAAAATGTATGTTCCAAGCAAATATTGACAGCTTTTAGCATGTAAAACATTATGTCTGCCTGCATATTTCTCCAACAGTTTTCAAAAGCTATGATCCCCAAGCCAAAGAACAAGCAAAATTGTATTTGAGATGACATTTCTGTCATATATATATATATTGTATGTATCATGTGTGTGTGTGTGTTTATCTATACACACACACACAACCAGATACATATGACATATAGAAAAAATTGCACTCTCATGTATGTGTATGTGTGTGCATGTGTGTATATGTTGTACGTGTGTGTATACACACACACACACACACACACGAGTGTGTGCAAATGTTTTCTAGACTATTAATAAAATTTCCGTTAATAAAATTTCCTTTCTCTAGACTACCTATATTTAAGGGCCCGGCAAGGCTAAGCTTTGTTGTTATTGTTGTGTGCCTTCAAGTTGTTTCTGACTTGTGACCACTCTAAGGCAGACCTATCATAAGGTTTTCTGGGGCTGAGCATGTGTGATGTGCCCAACATCATCCCGTGGTTTTCCATGGCTGAGTGCGGAAAAGAACCCTGGTCTTCAGATCTGCAGCCCAATACTCAAACCACTCTATCACACTGGCTCTCAAGACTAAGCTAAGCTGCACATGTCAAAATATATAACATCCCACTTAGATGCTTATCTTTTCTGTTTTTTATCTTAAATTAAGAATGCACAGGCCCAGCATAGTGGGGAGGAGATGTAACCTTCCCTTCAACTTTTTAGAAATTAAAATATGCCTCCTTCTCCTCCTGATGTGGAACTACTAAAAGTAAAACTCTGTTCATCCTAACTGAGAATTTTCTTCTTTTTTGCCCCCCCCCCCGAGCAATTTTGGAATAGAAATCAGTAGGTTTAAATTTCTCCCACTCTATAGATTGGTCCTGATTTAGATTACAATCTCTGTTCTTAGAAAATAATTTTAAGTCTAAAACCAGTTGTTAGTCAGTTTTAAAGTATTTGTTGACTTAACAAATTTTGTTTGTTCAATGCATCTACTTTAGTTGAATTAAATACAGATTTTTGCACACGGGGTGGAGTGTATAGCTTCAGAGCAACTTCAAAAATCTGCAGTAAGGTTTAAGTATAGACAGTGGTGTCATTCTTTTCCTGTTTAATGATAAATGATTGACATTCACTGGTGGGCTAATAGCAAAAAGAGAGAGAGAGGACATGTTGTCAGTCACATACCCTTTCAGTTCCAGGCACACTATGAAACAAATCAACATAAGCTAATAGACTATTTTAACTGCCAGTTGCTTTAAAAAAAACTCTCACGGTCATCTTAAACCCTGTTTCAGTGGCTGCAATTAGTTAATTTATTAAGTTTTTAAAGAATCTAAAAGTCTAAAAGTGAACACTATTTTTGATTTCCTGTTTTTGTTAAACCTCACACAAGATAGTTTGTCCTCTGCTATTAAACTAACTACATAGGCTATGCTAATTTTACCAGAGGTGAGCAAGAATATTCTAGGGAATTATTATATAAGCAAAACCATGCCATTTGAAAAGTGAGTTTGGCTTGTCGTACAGGTAATGAATAATGGGTATCAACTGAAATGCTTTATGATCTATTAAAGAAGATATATTTGGTAGATATGATGCAACATTGTAAGACATATGAAAAGCTGTCTGTCTGGTACATTGTGCCAAGGAGTCGAGGGCACTATTCATCATATCTAAAACTTCATTAAACCTAGAAGATAGCAAAGAGGAATTGCACTGACATAACGTGTTTCCAAGGGCCACCCTCTCCGGAGACAAAGAAGCCATATTCTTTTCCAAACAAAGTTTTTACGCAGATCAACTCCAGATAGAGTGCAAAAGAATTATGGAGTTAGAAGAAACCCTAAAGACCATCTAGTCCTACCCCCTGCCATGCCTTCAAGAACTGTAACTACTTAAGAAGAGCCAGATTAAATCATAGTAAAGGGCTATGTAGTCCAAAAATTTGGTCCACATAGTGGTCATCCACATATCTATGAGAAACCCAAAGCAGAATTTGAGGGCAATAGCACCCTCCCATTCATATTCTTCAGCAATTGGTATTTGGAGAAATGTTGACTTTACAACTGGAGATAATCTATAGCCATAGGACCTAATAGCCATTGATGCCTGTAACATCTATGAATGCATCTAATCTGGCAATTATAACTACATCTAGTGACTTTGAATTCCACAATTTAATTATTCACTATGTGAGGGTCTTCATTTGTCAAGAATGTACAGCTTCAGTAGATGAACGTAGGTTTTAGTATCATGACAGAGAGAAAAATGCCTTTCTCTTTCTACTTTCTCCACATCAACTAACTCAGCAGGAAGGAGAGGAGAGGAGAAGAGAGGACGGAATCTTGCCCTTCCCAGTGGCTCAGGCAAAAACAAACTTCTGCAACCTGTCCTGACTTACCTGCCCTTCCTCACTGAAATCTTTCCCATCTTGACCACACTCTGATGTTGCTCAGCTACATGTGTCCAAGTTTCCATCTGTGAAATGTTGATGGCATGTAAATGTGTAGAACCTTTTCTGGTATGGGAACTGTTCCATCTTATTGATAATTTAGGTTGCCTTTTTTCTTTCAGCTCTACGGTACTCCCTTTGGGAGTACATGGCATGCCTCATTGACTTATATAAGTGCAGTATAATATCAGTAGCTTCATATTCAGCCCCTTTCATAATGTCCTCCAGTGTGTTACCCCAAAACGTAGGTGCCACAAGGGCCACCCTACAATGTCAGATACCTCTTGCAAAAGTACGAAATGAAGTAGCTCAAAGAGGAGGCTTGTGAGGGAGGGGGGTTACTTAACAACACCTTTCCTACCAATGTTTACAGGCTCATGCAGGAAAAAAACCAGTCAAAGATTCAAAAGAAAACTAAAAATGTGTTTTTATTGGGAGAAATTCACTCATGCATGCACACAAAATACAAACAGTCAAACATTCATCCAAGTGCTAACTGAAGGAGAAAGGGAGGGAAAAAATTATGCATAGGGAGGCTGAGAGGTTTGGGAGGATTTATAATGACCAGTCCAGAAGAGTAGTGAAGAGCAGAAATGTGTTTTGGCTTAGATAGGACCTAAGGACAGTTCTCATTCAGGACCCAGACCTTCAAGAGCCAGACAGGTAGACCTTCGAGAGACTGCACTGGGCATCCTGAAATCAGGAGCATTTGTACCCAAAAAATAGCCTGTGGCAGTGGAAAGTATGTGCAGTTTCAAGTATGGAACAATGGGAGTTGCAACACAAACAATGGACTATCAACCCACTAATGTTCGTAGTGTTTAAATGACAAAGACATAATGTGGGTTGTCTATTGTGGGTGCTACGAGGCAAGAGGAAGGAGTCCAGGTGCACAGAGGATTGGTATCTGTCAACCAGTGTCCTAGTGGGCTTTTCTCAATTGTGTTCCCTGGGAAGACATTCAGCTTCTACTGAACACTATTATCCTCTGGAACAGCAGTGATTTACCTGATAAATGATCTGGTTATACCAAGAGGATGTTTTAGGCTGACCTTCCTGTGACCTCATGTTTACAGTCAGGTTTCTTCCTCTCTTTAGCTTGACCTCCTGGTCACCTTCAGGTTTGATTTTGATATCAATGCCAATTAAAGTATGTTGCCAAATATATATGATGCCAATTAGATATGGTACCCATCCAAACCATATTGACATTGGGGACACCCAAAGCAGGGCCTTACAAGTGTATCTTTTTTAATGTTAATGGATTAACAACATCATCATCATCATCATCATCATCATCATCATCATCATCATCATTATTGGTATTACTATTACTATTATTATTATTATTACTACTACATCTCCTTCTTGATCACTCACTGTAAAATCCCAACCCATCAGTGAACCTAAGTGCTTACACTCAACCATATCTGGTTGAGTGTTGACTGGAAATCAGTGTCTACTCTCTTAAATTGAAGAGATGCTTATGGAGTCCTTCATTTCCACTATGTGGAAATTTGGCGTCCGCAGCAGCCTTGGCTATCATACTGCTCACTTCTAACTCTAGATCATTTATGAATATGTGAAAAAAGCATAAGTCTCAGTACAGTTTCTGGAGGACCCCACTGTTTACAACACTCTACTGTGAGCAGTTACTATTCATTCCAGCTCTGTGCTTCCTGTTTTTAACCAGTTAACAATTCCCAAAAGGACATCTTTTATCCCATAGCTATTAAGTTTACTCAGGATTCTTCAGTAAAGGACTCCGTAAAAAATCCTGTCAAAATATTCAGGGTTTGGGGCGGGGGGGGGTTGACACTTTCAAGGAGCTCAGAAGAGTTAGTGAGACAAACTTACGCCCTTTCCGCACCTTACCTTTTTTCGGCACTGGGATGCAGGGATTGCACAAGCAGCCTCCAGCGAGAGGCTCTTGCGTCCTGGCTGGTTCAGCTCCACACGAGCTGCCTGCTCCCGGAAAGGTAGTGCGACAGCCCCGCCTCTTCCTTCCGCAGCACAGCCTGGGAGTTTCCCAGGCTGCGCTGGGGCAGGAAGCGGGACCACTGCGGCTCTGGAGGCTCCGCACACATGGCAAGTGTGCATGGGAACCTGGAGCAATGCATGATCACACACCATTTTCAGCTGAAAGCTGAAAATGAAAAAGTGCGCAAGCAGCACCTGCTGAGCCCTGGAGCGTCACGCAATTGTGAGTGCATCATGCGGATCGCTCCTCACAATCGCATGATGTTCCAGGTGCCCTTTCGCATTGCAAATGCTGTGCAAAAAGGGCCTTAATCTTTATAGAAGCCATATTGGTTTTGAAGCCATATTCAAAAGAGACCTTTTGGATCAGGGATGGGAATTGCGTGGCCCTCCAAATATTGTTGAACTGCAGCTCTCATCAGCATGATCAATGATGAGGAATGCTAGGAACTGCAGATCAGCAACATCTGATGGGCCCACAATGACTATGCCTGTCATATATGCTTGAATTTTAACTGTGTTTTTTTTACACAGATCAGACATTAAGCTGGAATTTTCTGGATCCCCTTTAAAAATAGTTACATCAGCCATTTTCCAGCCCTCTGAAACAGAGGTTGATCTCGAAGATATATTACAGATATTTTGTTAGAAAAGCTATAATTCAAGTTCTTTAAGAACTTTTGGATAAATATGAACTGGTACTAATAATCTATTTATTGACAATTTGTCAAAAATGTCAAAAATCTTATTTCTATTTGTCCCACCACCACACAGCTCAATTTCTCAAATTCCCTTCCTGAAAATATCAGTCAGGAATGGGTGTCTCTAACACAATTTCTGCAATTAAGACAAATGCAATGGAATCAATTGCCTAGTTTTTTTTTTAACTGGGTCTTGATGATGTTAGCAAAATACATTCTCGAAATCCTTTTTTGCATTTCTTATTTTTTGTTTGGATTTCCTTTGTGAAAGTGGGTTTTGTTTCGTTATCCATATTAGTGCAGTATTTCCATTTCCTGAAAGAAGCCTTTTCTTTAATAGCTATCTTGATACTGTTCATTAAGTATGCTGATGACCTCTTTAATTTTGTGGTTCCTTTCCTGGTTGGTGTTATGCATTCTAGCTGAGTTGCTATTACTGTGGTCTTACGTAACACTCAGGATTTCTGGAGAGATTTGACCCTCTTGACATTCTTCTTTTTTGGCACTTCTTTCACTTTTGAAAAATTTTGTTTTGGAATAAAATGTGACTACCATATTGGATATTTTTGGCAGTTTTCTGACTATTACATTAAATTTGGTGGCATTATGGTCACTATTTTCAATTGGCATTGACATAATTGATCTTATAGTCACTAATATCTCACACTACGTGCTGGATTAAAACCAGGTTCACCTCCCCTCTGGTTGGTTCCATGATCTCAAGGACACAGTCATTTAGGATATCTATAAATGTTATTTCTATCATCATCAGGACAGGTATTATCAAGTCAGGGTGAGGATAATTACTACTTTACTACAACACTTTCTCCTTGGGATGCTTCCCCCATTCTGATTTCCATCTCAAGATCAGTACAGTATTTTGATCAGTGTGATGACAGAATTTCTCCAGTATTATAAGTATTAAATTATTTTTGGATTCTAGGATTGGCCACTCATAGCTGTTGTTTTGTGGAGCAATTTCAATAATTTTAGGCTGTCTATCTGTCATGATTATGCACTGTGTTATTTTATGTAATGTGTCAACTTGTAGAAGGCCAAGCATGAGAACCAAGATGAAAAGCCATTTCAAAATCCTTTACTCAACCTTTAAGAACTAAGTATGTGGATATTATTAGAACTCCTTCCTAATGTTTTAAAGATCCATGCACCACAGATTCCTCTTGATCTCTTTACAAACAGTATGAGACATTTTGGTGAATAAACTTTGGGTTACATTTGGAAACAAAGGTCATGGAGAGAAGGTACATTATTGGCATACCACAGAAAAGTCTGCTGTAGAAGATAATATAAATATTCCTTTCTGTCTTCCATAAAGAATGCATAAATGTAAAGAATATTGTCTGCTGTCCTGTCATTTCCACATATATAAAAATAAAACTAAGAAATAATGTGTAAATAATGTTTATGCAAAAGAGATAATTAGAAGTTTATTTTCTGTGTTTATATTCATTTGTGCACAGATCTCTCTGTTTTCTTTCACTGAATTAATTTCCAAGGTTAGCCTGGTAATGTTAAAGGTAGACAAATACACACTATATTCATTTGTATAAATCTTGAAAATTACATCTATTATTTGTTTTACTTTGGAACTTTATTTATTGTATTTCAATACAAAGAAAAGCAAAAAAGGGGGGATATATAATATCTGAAACACATTTAAATCCATACTAAGGAAACCAACTACATAGAGCAAGAATTCTGTTATACGGCAAGAGATAGCACGTGTCTAAATAGTAAGGTCTTAAGACACCTCGGAGAAAGTGTCAGTGTCAGACTTATGAAAGGAATTTTACACCTGCACTGCCCAACTATGCAAGAATCCTCTGTTGCAGAGCTATAACCAGGAATGTTCTGTTTAGCAATATGTGAACCTAGCCCTCTCACTTAAGTGCATGCTTTGTTTCATTTGGAGTACCTTTCCATCATGTCTGCACCCACCTTCACCTTAAGATTTGACAACCAACACCCAGAGTCTGGGGATGGTACATTTGACAAGTACCTAAGCAGGCACCTGTTTCCTTTCTATGTTCCCTCAGAATTGGTAGTGAGAGATCCCAGCAGTATCCTTGGTCCTCCCTCCCTTCCACCTCTATTGGTTCCAGCTCCAGTGACTGACCCATGGGTTTTTCATAACGTGCAGCAGTCTTCACTGTGGGGCTTTTCAGAGTCCTACAAGATTTTATGCCCTATGCAACTTCCCCAGCCTTCTGCATTGCCTTGGTAACCACACGGCTTCTTGGATCATGACTTTGATCAAGCCACAATAGCACAGAAGGGTTGGCATTAAGTAGCTGTCTCACATATTACAGTTAAAGGCCGTGCTTCTGCATTCAGGATCCACACAGATTTGCCACCTCAGTGAAAACTCACCTGGTCTTCATCACGTCAGACCAGATGGAGACATACATGATTGAAGGGTCCATGATTAAATGGTTGTCTAAAACAGCTTCCTTCATTCAAAGGAATTGGACAAATGCTTTACAATTTCTATTCTTCTTATAGTCCTTCCCAGATAAAAGAATATGCCCTCCCCTCCAAAGTCAGGAAGACTTTTATGTAATACGTTTAGGCCTGATATTTGAACACTTCCACATGTAGTACTAGAATAGTGGAGTGGGCAGTCACAAGGTCCCTATGGAGACACCTGATTCTTCCTCTCTGCTAAAACAAGTACCCACTATGAGTATATGTATATATAGTTTTAATATCAATATTGTGCTTCCTTCTCACATCCTGCAAGCTCTGAGACTTCCTGAAAGATCACAATGAATGCATCCTGCATTCTCACTGGTGAACTAGGACAGCCAATGAAGGAGGATATTCAAGAGGATTCCTACCCCTCACTGCCAAATGTGAACATAATCTGGTTGACCCATACTTGTTTAGGCCTTGGGCTTTCATTGTGAATAAGTGTGTCCATACTGGATGCCCGCAGCCTTTCAGACTTTTTGTTTTTGAAAACATTTTAGAGGGTGAGCCTGTGCAAAACAGAATATGTCCAGCATTTTTCCATTTTGCTTGGTTGCTCATGCATGATGATAGCTGAAGTTTAAAAGTTTTAGGAAGGAAAATCTGTGCCTGGTACATCTGAGTAGCTGGCTGCATACCATCTACAGCTAGCTGGGTGGAACTTTCAGTGTGGCCAACAAGATCATTGGTTTTCTGGGTAGATTTTTGCCCAGAGTGGTTCCATCTTCCACTGTGTTCTATCCATAAGCTTAAAGTAACTTTATTTAGTTACCTTCCCTGTGCAATGTGGTTTCTTGCTGAAATAGAAGAAGATGTGGGTATAGATGAAGATGATACATGAAGAGTTGACTACTAGGTGCCTTGCAATTTGCTACCTTGCTTATTACTAATTAATTAAGAATTCTAAAGTGCATGTACTTAAGCAGAAATATTTTAATGCACTTTGTCTTACTGAAGGTGGTTGAAAACAGGTGGAACGCTTTGTGGTGGATACAAAACACTAGATTTTGGAGAACTAGCTAATGAGTTTGAACAATTGCTTTTCTGTATGCCTCTGAGAATAATATGATTGTCATTATCCCATCCCATCCCCACCCTGAAGTTTATCAGTCATGCCTTTGGTACTCCCTTCTGCAAGGGATCATTATTACTATCTTCTGTCTCTGTGTAGCTTTCTCCCTCATCACGGATTTGTAACTGTCATTTTACACCACCTGATGCTCTATACAGTGGGAGCACTACCAGAACAGGAGAATGTGGATGCAAAGGAAGGCTTTTATACACCTGCACTGATTATACCTTCCACTGCTCTGCACTTCTTAATGTTCATGTGCCTCAATTTCCCCTTTCTGTTTTATGGGCTTCTGGGGCTAAAACAAAAACAAACCTCCTGCTACACTTATCGTGTCACTTTGGCTTCACTCACTAGCCATACTGTGCATCAGCTACCAATGCACAATTTATATCAGCCTGTGTGTCTCCAATAATTTCTTATTGTTGATGAGCACATATAATTTCAATATATTTTACTTCCAAGTAATCTATCATTAGAAATTTGACATTCATTACAGCAGTACTGAAAAAAATAGCTTTTTAAAATAAGGCTTAAGGCAGATGACCATCTTCAGCAGCAAAGAAACATTCTGGAGTGAAAATGTGGGTGACCCCCCTCCCCTCCTCTTTTCACATTTATTCATTGCTGTTCATAGTCTGCTGGGATTCTCTACTGACATTTTTAAAGCCTCATGGATGTAGGTTACCTTGTAAATGAGATATCATGTAGTTAGCCAAATTTGGTTATGCACAAATATCATAAAGCCAATTCAGAGTGGGAAGAAAAGACAATGGCTATTTCTGCACCTTAACTGATCCCATTGTCCTCCTGTTGCAATCCCAGCAGTGTCTTTGCTGGGAGGGGTGTGTGACAGGAATGCTCCCCTCCATACCCAACCAGCTCCCTGTAGAAGGGAGCACGAGCAACACATGTCTGCCCTCCACAGTGCAGCTGGGCTCCTTCCCATGCTGTGCTGGGGAAAGAAGTGCCTTCATCACACTTCCTGCCCTTCCGCAAGGGTGGGAAGGATGACAGCATTGTGTGACCATGGACACTTAACAGTTTTATTCTGTTAAGCAAATATACCGTGATCCTGATCAGTGGAGGCAGGATGGCAGTGGGACCACAGCAACATCATGTGAAAGCATGACCCCTGGGCTGCTGCCATCCCATTCCCATTGTGGGACTGTGACACTATGAGGAAATGGCCAATGTTCTTTTATACTTCTCTAATTCCTCTCCAATCTTGATGGCAGTGAAAGTCCTCCCTCCCTCCCTCCCTCCCTCCCCTTCTCTCTCTCACACGCGCGCACACACACACAGACAGACACCATCTTGCTCAGCTTTAATTACAATATCAGTTGTAAGGGCATTAAGATCTCAGCAAATCTTTATTAATGGATACTGAATCTAAAATATAAGAATATCTTCTAAGAGTCTCCTTTCAAAGGAAATTGGACACAAGACAATTACTAGATTTTAGGTGTGATTATTATATTTAGGGAAGGTAGTGCATGTTGACTTCTGAATCACCCAGTATTATCCTCAAGTCATTCTACTGTATGAGTTAAGCCTAACAGAGCTGCAAATATTGGAGAAAAAAAATACAGAGATTCACACTTTTGTCTTTCACAAATATGATAAAGTATTCTAAAATTGTTTATAGTGTTTATGAATAAGAAACTGCAACATCAACTAGTAAACCTGACTGTGTGCAATAAAACTTGATTATTTCAAATAATCTGAAAATCTAAGACACGGTAATTTATGAAAGGATTCATGGACCCTTTTCACATGGCATGTGAAAGAGGGCCTGGAGCCTAGCGTGATTGCAAGGAGCAATCTGCATGATGCCCTCACAATCGCGCAAGGCTCCAGGGGCCGGCAGGCAATGATCGCGCACCTTTGGATTTTCGGGTTTCAGCTGAAAATGCTGCGCGAACGTGCATTGCTCCCAGGCCCCGCACACACTTACCTGCTGTGTGGAGCCTCGGGAGCTCGGCTGGCCGTGCTTCCTGTCTCAGTGCAGCCTGGGAAAGTCACAGGCTGCACTGTGAAAAGAAGAGGCGGGGCTCTCGAGCGAGCAGGAAACTCATGCGGAGCTGAAGAAGCAGGGAAGTGAGAGCCTCTCGTGTGCGGTTCCATGCGCAATCACTGCACCCCAGCACCGAGAAAAGGTAGGATGCAGAAAGGGCCATAATTGTATGTAAATTAAATTATCCCCACATTTTACTTTTTTTAAAAACTCATTTCTATATATATTTTAGCTTTTACATTCCCCATTCTGTTACATTCTGTTACATCCAGTGTGGGTCCCGGTGTTGGCTCTGCTGGGAGGGGAGTGCAACCAGAGCGCTCCCTCTGCACCAGCTGACTCTGTGTTCCAGGAAGTGTGATGGCCATGCCTCTTCTTGCTGCAGTGCAGTCAGGTAGTTTCCCAGGCTGGGCTGGGGCAGGAAGCACAGCCATTGCACTTCCAGGGCCTCTGCAGACAAGATAAGTCTGCGATGGTGGCCTGATCACTAGTTGTTGACAGGGAAAACCCATCAATGATTTGAGATGCAATTGCGCTGCCTGGGAACAAAAGAAGGACAGGATCACAATGGCATCATGCATAAGCGTTATTGTGTTCCCATCATTCTCCTGTCCCTATGGTGGGTTGAGAGGGTGGAGCAGAATGAGTCTGAGTTTTATATAAGTGTGATGAACTGAATATATTCTCAAAAAAGTAAATCATTGCTTTGGAACAAAGAAACAAAGCTTGCTGAGACGAGTGAGATAAGGGTAAAAACCTGTTCTCCTCCTTGCACTCTATGTTTACTAATGTTTGGAACAGGAGTAAAGATTTTACTGTACTTTTGGGATCTTTGCAACTTCCCTGCTTCTGTCCTTTTATAAAAAAGAATGGTTCATTTTGACTCCAATGGAAAAAATGTAATAGCTACAATCAGTTATACTAGTAAAGTAGAAGTATAGCCTATGCCATGTAGGACACAGGTAACCAACTGAGAGATGTGATGTCTGTTGCTTCCAACTCTATAGTCTTTCCTAATTACAGATTATGAAGTTTATTTTATAGAATTTTCTGGGAACCATTCACTTTTATAAGAGAAAGAGAAGACAGGTGAGACTATAGAGAGAACCAAAGGATTAAAGATGTGACTAGAATGGGTCCCCACACAGAGAATGCATGGAAACTCATTACCTCTGTTCCCCCATCCATAATTGTACTTGCAAAGGACTTATATTGTGGATGCCGCCTGTAGAGGTCCTGTGTGCCACATTACCTCATTTCACATCCCTGGAACTTTGGACAACACTTCTAGTCAGAGGTAACCAGTCACTGCCAATTTAAGATGCTTTTGCATCTTGTTTTAGCCAAGGATTGTGCTCCTCAGAAGCATTGGGAGATATGATTCTGTTTTTCAGGGGGAAAAAACAGATGAGAAGGGCTTAGGGGGTGTGCTCAAGGGTCTGTGGTGATGACTTTGGTGGGTCACATGTGTCAATAGGTTGTGCTACTCTTATATTCTCAAATGATGGAATGCCATCAGATGAAACTGCACAGAGCTTGAGAGTGACTATGTAATATTTCTTGACTCAGAAAAGCTATCCATTTTTAACACTAGCTGCCAGAATAGCTTATGAAAGCCATGCTCTTCCACCTGTAGTCCATTGTTCTTTTGATACCCCCTTGGAAGCTTCCAAGTTTCCTCTTTGCCCCTTATTGTCATCCTTCTCCTCTACTACTGATTATCTATACATTGGCACAGAACTGAGGCATCACTAGGCCCTTTGGGCTCATTACTCAGAATCATAAATGTGTAGAGTTGGAAGAGAGCTAAAGGTATTCTAATCCAACCTCTGCCAACACAAGAATTGACACCTAAAGCAGCCTTTACAGATAATTATGCAACTTCAGTTAAAAAACTTCCTCCTTCTGAAACACCTCCTTCTGAAACAGTCTGTCCCACTGTCAAACAGCTGTTATTATCAAGAAGTGCTTAGTAATGTGTTACCCTAAAAGGTGGGGGATCTTGAGGTCCACCAGCAGTGCCAGCATCTCCTTAGGATTTGGGGAATTATTAGCTCAAAGGAGGCCTATGAGAGGAGCGTAAAGGCAAGATTTTTTTTATCTGTGTATACCAGTACTAATTGTAGAGATGACTCTAGCTGAAAGTTCGAAGGGGTATTTTATTGAAAATTAATAGACACTCAGAAGAAATCAAGCAATCTCATGAACCATACAAGGCTATTGAAGGAAAAGACGAGAAAGGTTGGATGGAGAGAGATTTGGGGTGGAAGGGGTAATATTTACTGGTCCTGAAATAGAGGATTGAAGAGGAGTAGCTCAGACAAGAGACTGTGGGCAGCATGGAGGAATGGGAATCTGCGGTGCTGCATGATGCTGAAAGTGCTAGCAAATTATCCGTACTGGAGCTGGGCTTTTTATATTCTATTTCCCACTCTGAAGGGGTACATGTTAATAGCATTCTTACAGAGCAAACAAAAGGGGTTTGGAATGGGCTGGTTGTCTTAATTCTAGGTATCAAAAAATTGATGATGGGAGTCTTGACAGCCCCTTAATGTCTTGGTCAGGTAAAGTGAATGGGGAAAGTCTCTGTAGGAAATGAGCACAGCAGGGGTGCTTGCCTGCCATACCTGGGCAGTTTCATCTACTATTGTATTTGGAGGTTGGGTCATTGAGAGGATTATCCTAAGCCAATTAACATCAGGGTTTTCCATCTAATACTCTTGTATTTATGACCTGGCTATGTTGAGGTCACCCTGACCTAGCAAATGCTTACAGCCAGTATTCTGCTACTGCATGCCTTCAATCCATAAGTGTCCAATTTTGTATGAAAATGATATTTCTTGCCAATTTTGCTATCCCACAGGATGAGGGTGTAGGTGGTGGTAACAAATGTTTAGAAGACATCTTTGTTCTTGTCATTTGAATCTATTGATTCAGGTCCTTCACTCAGAATGGCAAAAAACAAACTTGCTGCATGTTCCATATGGCAGTCCCTTATATATAAGCAGATTGCTAACATATCATCTCTCAGTCTTTTCCTCTCCAAACTAGACATTCCAGTTCCCTTAGTGGTTTCTGATAGGGCTTTGTTTCTGATAGGGCTTGGTTTCCAGACCCTCCACCATTGTTGCCACCCCCCTTTCAACATACTTAATCTTGTCATCATTTGTTCAACTGTGGTGCCCAGAACAAAATACTGTTCTTTAAGTGAGATCTGATCAAAGCAGAATAGAATGACATTATTACTTCCATTGATCTGGAACCATTTTCTATTGATTCAATCTAAAATTTCACTGCTTTTGTGTCTACCATATCACAATGTTAATTCCTGTTTATCCTATTCAGACTGCTAGTGTCATTCTTTAGATGCTGAGGTCTTTGATAAAATTTACCGGTCATTTATTTTCACAATATTGTCTAATTTTGGGTTTCATAGAATCATAGAAATGTAGAGTTGGAAAAGACCACACGGGCCATCCAGTCCAACCCCCTGCCATGCAGGAACACCCTCAAAGCACTCCCGACAGATGGCCATCCAGCCTCTGCTTAAAAACCTCCAAAGAAGGAGACTCCACTACACTCCAAGGCAGCATATTCCACTGCTGGGCAGCCCTGACTGTCAGGAAGTTCTTCCTGAGGTTCAGGTGGAATCTCCTTTCCTGCAGCTTGAATCCATTGCTCCTTGTCCTGGTCTCTGGAGCAGCAGAAAACAAGCCCTCTCCCTCCTCTACGTGGCATCCCTTCAAATATTTAAACATGGCTATCATGTCCCCTCTTAATCTTCTCTTCTGCAGACTAAACATACCCAGCTCTATCCTCATAGGGCATGGCTTCCAGGCCCCTCACCATTTTGGTCGCCCTCCTCTGGACTTGCTCCAGCTTGACCATGTCCTTCTTGAATTGGGGTGCTCAGAACTGGACACAGTATTCAAGATGAAGTCTAACCAAAGCAGAGTAGAGTGGTACCAGTACCTCCCTTGATCTAGACACCATACTCCTATTGATGCAGCCGAGAATTGCATTGGCTTCCTTGGCTGCTGCATCACACTACTGACTCGTGTTCAGTTTGTGGTCTATTAAGACTCCTAGATCCCTTTCACACACACTGCTATCCATCCATGTGTCCCCCATCCTATATTTCTGTATTCCATTTTTTCTACCTAAGTGTAGGACCTTACACCTCTCTGTTGAATTTCATTTTGTTCGCCCTGGCCCAGCTCTCCAATCTATCCAGGTCATTTTGAATTTTGATCCTGTCCTCTGGCGGACTAGAAACCCCTCCCAATTTGGTGTCATCTGCAAATTTGATGAGCATGCCCTCTATTCCTTCATCCAAGTCATTGATAAACATATTGAACAGCACTGGGCCCAGGACAGAACCCTGTGGCACCCCACTAGTCACTTCTCTCCAGGATGAAAAGCAGCCATTCGTGATCACCCTCTGGGTTCGGTCGGTCAACCAATTACAAATCCAACTAACAGTAGCCCTGTCCAGCCCACATTTTACTAGCTTCTTTGCAAGAATGTCATGGAGAACTTTGTCAAAGGCCTTACTGAAATCGAGATATGCTACATCCACAGCATTCCCTTAGTCTATCAAGCTAGTAACTCTATCATAAAAAGAGATAAGATTAGTCTGGCATGACTATCTTCTAAATATTTAGGAATATTTCCTAAAATATTCTTGAAATGGATAAAATTTTATATTCAGCACCAAGAGCATGGGTTATGATCAATATTTCTCCATCCTTTTTTTTCCCATTCAAAGGGGCATAAGACCAAGATGTCCATTGTTTCCTTGGATATTCAGTTTGTGCTTGGAAACTCTAGCCTATGCTATTAGACAAAATTCCAGGATCAATGGATTTCAGCATGGCAGTTTAGAATTTAAAAATGATCTTTTTGCAAATGTTGTTTTGTTGTTCATTTCAAAGCCTCAGGTTTGTTTTTAATCAGTTGATTAATAATTTTGGTAAAATATCTGGGAATTCAATTAACTGGTCCAAGTCAGATATGCTGCTACTGGGAGACTCTTTTATATTTAAAGCGTGGCAGCTTTGATATTTCCCAAATTCTATTACTTACTTGAGTATAATCATCCCTAGGAACTTCTCTCAGATGATTAATCTTAATAAAAGTAAGCTGATGAACCGATATCACACAAGATTTAGGGAGATGGGCAGGCTTAAAAACAAGTTTGTGGGATAAGATAAACATGATTAAAACGTAGATTGTAACTAAAATTATTATGTAAGTAAGTCAGGGAGGGCTCATTTCTCCTTGAATTTCAATAAAAAGGATGCAAATTCTAATCAAAGAGGGAAGGTTCAGCCTTCCAGATTTTCTTATGTATCATTGAGCATATCTTGTATTAATTTTTGGACACACTCACTTAAAGTAGGCAATCTATCATGGTCAGCCTTGGAGTCTTCATTTCTAGTACCTCTAGTCAAATGGACAGTATTTTGCTTGTCATTTTTAAAAAAGGCAGTGTTTTGCCAGCAATTTCAGCAGTTAAAACTATGTGGCAAACACTGTCTCATCAACTGCAATTTGACCTATATCCTCATGCCAAATTGACATCATGGGGGAATCCAGATCTGAAAATTAGTAAGGCACTACTTTTGTGAAAGGGATAGGCCAACAATAGGATACTAGGTGTTGATTATGAGTTTTTCCTTATCCATTTTACAAGACCATTATTAAATGCTCCTATTAGCTAAATGGCAATATCTACAACTGAAACATTTGTTACAATCCAGATTTGGCACTGCAGCTTTAAGTGCATTTGAAGTTCCCTTAATATTAGAGACATTAATTGAGGCCAACTAAGTACCCAAACCAGCAATTTTATATATATATATAGGTTATCTATATATAAATATGACATGAGAGGTGTTCAGAAAGAATGAGACAGAAAACTGGAATGTCCAGTTCTGACTAACCAATGCCCATTGGTTTTAACATCTGTAACTAGTATGGCTATAAATTTGTGACTATGTCTTACACAGCAGAAATTGCTCTTTCAGATATATTGGTTGCAACAATGCTGTTCACAAAAGGCCTTTCTAAATCAGCCAATTGTTCACTGCTAATGCTGCCTTAAAGCATAGTTTTTGGGGTTGTCCTATAGTAGCTACAGTTTGGAAGAAAGTAATCATACAAATACACTTGGTTTCGGAAACCTCCTTGATATTCAGGAATGTGCATGTCCTTTTGAGTTACCGTATTTACCCATTTCTTAGAAATTAACAAATGGCCAACAGAAGTGGATTTTTAGTGCCTTTTTGACTGCTAAAACATTAATACTTCCTTACTGGAAAGATAATTTTTCTCCACCTGTTATCCAATGGACAGAAGATCTAACAACACTTGCTACAATTGAAAGAATTATATATAGATGAATTTTACAAATGGACTTACATGTGGACATGTGATCAGCTTTTATAGAAACTCACAACCAATGTGGTTATTTTTCCTCATTTTTTAAAATTGTTCCTGCCTGTAACAGTACTGCATTAAAAAAACAACAACTGCTAGTTCAGAAACCCACTGGGTGACATGGACACGCCACATATTCTTAGTCCCAGAAAAACGTGTGATAGGGTTGCCATAAGTCAGAAATGATTTGAAGGAACAACAACAACAGCAAAGTTCCTTTTCATAAATATTCCTGTCAAATCAGGAAGACCGGGAATATATTGATGCGGGAAAGAGTATTAGGGAATTGGCCCTACTAAGTAAGAATTCTGTTCCTGTAGCTAAAATTTTCCTAAACCCCCCAAATTTCTAGCATTACAGTTGAGCATTTAGAAATACAAGTTAGTCTCAAGTTATTATAAGTCACTTTGAGTCCTTTTGAGGAGAAAAGCGGGGTATAAATAAAGATCACCATCACCATCATCATCATCATCATCATCATCATCGAAAATGATATGATAGAATCCAGAAAATCCCCAACACTAACACTTCACGAACTTTCTCAAACATTGTACACGCATTGTACATGGATACTTTCCCATGTGTGTATGGTTTGTATGCTGCAGGATTCACCTTTGATACATCTACAACTGTGTGTAAAATTCATTCTCAACTTTGAACCTTTAGCTTGAAACCATACACATATACGATCCTTCATCAGAGAAAAGCAAATTTAGTAGTTTTGGCTTTTGAAAATAACATATTGGAAGAAATTTCAAGTGAACTTTTTCTGCAAGTTTGCAGAGAAAGCATAGCACATTCGTCTTTACTAACAGTTCCAATCATTATCGTAGGACAACTTGCACAATATATATTTACTTCCTAGTTACTATTAGTTCACACAAACACTTTGCATCTGGAAAATATTGTATTTTTAACTGATTTCTAGGAACTTCACAACATACTTTCTAATTGAGATGCATTAATTGTTTTTAATTGTATTACCCATCTTTCTGGACCTGATTTCTCATGCCTGAATGCAGAGCTTTACATGTGTACTTGTTAAAATTAAATTTGTCTGTTTTGGCTCAGTTCTCCAAACTGTCCTGATCACCTTGAATTTTGCTTTTTTATTATCTACCACTCCAGCTTGGTGTCATCTGCAAATTTGTTAAGCATCTCCTCTACTCCTGTAGTCTAAGTCATTTATAAAACTATTGCACAGCACCAAGACCAGGAGAGAATCCTGCGACATCCTATTTGTCACTTTTCTTCAGGATGATAAAGAACCGTTCACGAGCACTCTTTGGGTACAGTCAATAAACCAGGTACAAATCCATTTCACAGTAGCATTGAGTAGTCTACACTTCAACAGACTGTCTAAAAAAAATATCACGGAAGATCTCGTTGAAAGCCTTGTTGAAATCCAGATACATTACTATATCTACAGCAGTTCCCTGAACCAGCAAGCTTATAATTTGAGGGACTCATCAGGGGCCTCAGACTTATGCCTCATAGCCTGAGACAACACTCTTGGGCATAGGACTGCACCACAAAAATTAAAAAGTAGTAACAGAACTGGGGAGTAGTAGAACAAGAAACAAATTACTTGTAAATTCATCTTCCATATGTATCCATCTCAGGGCAGAAACAGAGGTGCAGATTATTCTCACAACATGAGAACTTGTCTGTAAAAGATTTTAAAGCACAAACGCTGCTACAGACAAAGTTGGAGAAGACTGTATAGTTAGCCAGTATTCCCTTTTTTTGTTTATATCTTTGTTGATATCTTTGTCTCCTTTACTGGCCAATTTTCTGTACGTGCAGGAAAATTCGGAAAAAGTGGGTAAAATGATTGTTAGTGGCAAAGATTATGTGGTGATTAGTAAAGAACACAGAAGGCAGGCAGTGGCTGCTCCTTTTCAGCTAATGAATAGTTAGGAAAACATCAGGATTCTCAACAGCCCCAGCTGATATTGCTGCTTTAGCCACTTCTAGGATTTTAAAATGGCTATCTAGAGCCAAGTCACAATTCAAGGGAGAGAAATATTTGTTTATTGAAATGAGAAGGAATCAACATGCTGTTTTGCTCGCCTGCAGTTTAAGATGATGGACACGATGATCTCCCAGAGGTTTCAATTCATTCTACTAACAGATAGGTTATGTATGTGTGGTGCCCAAGTAATAAAGGACTTGGCACATAATCTACTTGAGTGGTATTTATATTTAAGCTGTAGGAAGCCCCTTTCTGACTCATATCAGAAACTGGTCTGTGACAAACAAACTCACATTCTTGAGTGGTTCTAACAATTGTGTGCCCCAGATGGTCATCTTTGCATTTAAGGCTGCCAACCTTGGGGGTAAAAAAGAGTGAAAAGAGGAGAAAGTGTTTAGTTTATTGGATAGCATTCCTTTATTTTGGATTAACATAATTTGACATGTCAATGTTTTTATTGTAATGGCATCATAGTATTTATAATTGTATTATTTTATCATTTGTTATTGTCAGGAGGCTGATTCAGTAAATTGATCTATCTATCTGACTCACAAGTATGAAATGAGAAGAGTCCAACATTCTGGCCAACACTGTATTAAGCCACCAGCATACTTGTGCAAGATCTGGGCTGCCAAGGAGGGTTGTCATAGATAGCCAATCGTGGGGGAGGGATGAATGAGAGGACTTCATTAATGCACACTGCAGCCAACCACTGGTTATTGGGTTCAAGTGATGGAGCTGTGTCTGGAATCACTGACATTAGTTGCTCCTCTGCCAAGCAAACCTCTGACATACAGAAGGACTGGGTACCTCTCTATACAATATTATCAGGAGCAGATCTGCCAGTAGTATCCCTGGTTATGGTAGCATAAAGTGTCAACAGAATTCTGGCCACAGCCCCATACTGGTATCAACATTCCTTGGGTTTTGTCTGTGTGTCTTTGAAATTGCTAAAAGTGTGGAATGACACCCTCCTTGTTTGCTATTGCATAGTTTTGACGCCCATCTAAGGCTGCTTGGGTCAATCTGTCAGCTGGGACCATGGACTGCAGTTATGAGTCAATCTATTGGGAGGTTACAACTGCCTAGCAAAAGAGTAAATGATTGGTATGAGTGATATACAGAGACAGAAAACTTTTTTTCAGTGGTTAAGGATGGTTACTAATGAAAAAATATGTACTTCCTTGCTATTTGTACATATAGGCTTCCTCCACTTATCTGAGAGATTAGTGACCAAAGCACTGTCAGTAAACAGAATTGGTTAAAAAGCAGAAATCATGTACTGTACTCTAGGGCGCATGAAAGATTCGTGGAGGCCCACTTGGGACTGACACATGCTGCTTGCAAAGTCTCTCAGCCAGTTTAGCGCCTTTTTGCCATCCCAGCTCATTTTTTGGAGCATCAAAAGGGGGAAGACTCCCTGTATACAGGTTCACCTCCACAGTATCAGTGTATAGTAAAGGACTCAGTGTATAGTAAAGAAATAGACATGTTATATCAGGGTGGCTGTGATCTGCAGACAGTTGGCCCATGTGGTGAGCCTGTGAACTGCAACTCAGGACTGATTCAATCCACATGGGCTGGCCATGAAGGAATACAACACAGTTTCTTATTACAGTTGCATCTTGTTGCATCTTGGTTGTTCTGACTTCTGTCCTGACATCTGGTGCTTTCCTCTGTCTTGCCTCCTAGTTTATGCTTTTGGCCTAACTTCTCTTCAATTGTTTCTTTTTAATGCTGCCTCTTGTTTTGTCCTCCAGTTCTCATTAATATTTGGTCCTAATAAGTTTTATGATTCCTTACTCAACCCAGACTGCTGGTGGAATCCAGCACTAACACATGATCACTAGAAATAACTGCAAATTCTTTCTCAGTTTGCATCTGATAGCAGTATCTTTGAGCAACGAAAGGGGGAAAATACTCCTTAAAGCAATCCCAACCATAAGGCTCATGTTAGAGCCATCTGTTTGTGAGGAGGAGAAGAGAAAAGGCTGGCCAAAATGTCAGCATTAACAGTACTACAGTTTCTATGATATATTTTAAATGTATTTGTGCCTGCTCAGGAGTGTGTGTGTATATGTACCTGTGTGCAAAAGCATGCACACACACACACACACACACACACACACTTTCATGTTATATAGTACTGAATGTGACCTCCCTAATCAGTTTCATTCCTGTTCAGCAGGAGCAATGTTATAGCCTTACAAAATCCTATACTATTCAACGGGTCTTTAAAAAGTACTTTATTTGTTAAAGTCATATATGAACTGCTTGAGTGAATACAAATTGCCACCCACACTATTCTCTTGCCATGTTCACAACTACTTCTTGACAAAGAAAATGTTATTAGTGTCTCTTTTTTCAAAATCTATATTTATGTAGGCGTTAGAACGGACTGAGGGAGTTTCATTATAGCTACCAATCAGTTCAAGCTAACAGAAAATTTTTCAATTGTTGCATCATTTCCCTCTAACATTAAAATGTTTGTTTCCAATCTATCTTTATCTTAACTTGATTGGTTTGGGAGAGATCCTGATTCCAAAATGGTAAAATGAGAAAGGATAACAAAAGTACCTTTAATTTGCGGACTAAGAATGATAAAGAAGAAAGGACTGGCTAGTGCCACAGCAGTTGAACAGAACCTTGTGCATAGCTCACAAATAGCTGCAACAGCCAGGGTGCCTCACAATGGATGCATCTTTCACATTAGTTTTTAGACTAGAAATCCTGTGATGCATCTTAGAGAATGATGCCAGACAAATACGGAAGGCACCACCATACTTAGGCCCTAAAAAAGGAATCAAAGCCTGGTGAAACTGGAAAGCTGCTGAGCAGGAACAAGGAGTCGGATAGAAACCAAGCAGGAGATTCAACAAACTCTCCTTGGGAACTTGAACAGTACGTTTCTGTAGGATTGCAAGGATAGAATTATTCCAGACTCTGAGATTTCAGGGCTAAAACCTGAGACCTAAGGATGATAGCTTGTAATATCATAGGGGATGGGCTGTAGTGAGATTACAATGGATGTGATAAGCGTGATGTTACTAAGCATGACATTTTGAGCTTCCACCACAGGTGCAGAGACTGTGCCATTCCAATAAATAAATTTTAAAAATCCAAGTCTAACAAATGAAAACACACACATTTCAAAGCAACAATCTTGTTCTCAATTCCACACTCTTGCCAGAGAATTGGAGATGAGACTTTAAGCCCCTAGACCTGGGAATTCAAGATTAGCATGAGGCAAAAGGAGCAGATAACATACTCCATCTGATTATTCTAACAGTAATTTAAAAAGAACTTGTTACACTTAGTATTCTAAGGTCTCTCAAGTAGCTAATTAGCTACTTTGAGTAATTTTTTATATAAAAAGCAAAGCTACAAAGTGTTACAAACTGCTGCTTTATGGCACAAGATGCACTTTCCTTCAGTCTGCCTCACTGTCACTTCAACATCTGCAGAAAAGGAGAAAGTAGCAGCATAAAGCATCACATGAGCCAGCAACTTGATCCGTGTAATATTCTTTCTCCACCAATAAAAAAGAAAATAAATCAAAAAAGAAAATAAATCAAATGTTACAATTAGACTGCAGGAGTCATGTTATCCCTTGCTAAGTTTCAATCATAATGTAATTTAGCATTTTTTTTTATTTTTTAAAGGAAAATAATTACAAGTTCCATTCTGAGTTGCATTCTCTCTGTTAAAGAGGGAGGGAATGACATCGGCCTCAACCATTCACTTGGCATTAACTTCCCTTCAATCACAATGCTAGAGTGCTATTATTCCACTTTCAACATCCTATGAAATCCTGGGGTTTGCAGTTTAGGGAAGAGCATTTAAAATTCTCAGTCAGAGAGTTCTTTGGCCTCAGTAAACCCCAGAATTCCACAGGATGTTGAAAGTGGAATAACAGCACTATAACAGTGTAGTGCAGAAATGGCTTAAGTCTAGGTCATTTCACTGGTCTATTGGAAATTAAAGCCTGCTTTTTCTCGGTTCAAACGTGCTTATGGTAAATTAATTCCATGAGCATGTTCAGGAAGAGTTTTGCACTCCCATCAGAAAACGCCATAAAGTTGGTTGCAAAATTGTGATCTGCAACATCATGAAACTACTTACAAGGTTGCTTCTGAGTACAAATATACTGAAGCCAGAACTGAAAACAAGATAGCCAATCATATACAAAAGGGTCATATTAATTGGCCTAGAATAGACTGAAAAATAAAGAAACTGGACACATTCCATCTTCCAAAGGATTAGCTGGTGTAAGCTAAGTTATCCTTAATGGTAAATAGAATCTCTATGGCTCTGCAATGCGGTAACTTCTCAAGTATGCCACCACACCAAAATTTCAGATAAACAGTCCTCACTGATAGAGGATGAAGAGCAACTAACTTTAAAACTCAGTGGACAAAATACATTCTGGTTCATTCTTGTATAACAGGAAAATGATATAGAAAAAAATCATTCTTCCATTTTGAAAAGTAAAATATGCATAACATTTCCAATAGTTAGAATCCAATAGTTGGACTGTAAAGTTCTGCAATCCATTCTTTAAAAGCATATTTTACTGGATCTATTAAGACTGCAACGTGACACTAGGAGACTCAATTCAGAACTGGTGAAGTCCTAGAAGACTGGAGGAGAGCAAATGTTGTCCCCATCTTCAAAATGAGGACTCAAACAATTACCAGCCAGTCAGCCTGACATCAACACCAAGACAGATTCTAGAGCAGATCATTAAACAAATAGTCTATGAGCATTTAGAAAGGAATGTTGTGATCACTAAGAGTCGACATGGGTTATTCAAAAACAACCCATGCTAGACTAATCTTATCTCTTTTATATATATATATATATATAGAGAGAGAGAGAGCACGCTCAGTAGATGAAGGGAATATTGTGGATGTATCATATCTTGATGTTAGTAAGGCCTTTGACAAGGTCTAAGGAATTGCTCAATGGTTTCTTAATCCTGGAGAGAAATGACTAGGGAGGTGCCACAGGATTCTGGCCTGGGCCTAGTGCTATTCAACATCTTTATAAGTGACTTGGATAATGGAACAGATGGCATTCTTATCAAATTTACAGATAATACCAAATTTGAAGGGGTATCTAACATCTCAGAGGGCAGAATCAGAATTCAAAATTACTTGAACAGATTAGAGAGCGGGGACAAAACTAACTAAATAAATGCCAACAAGAAGAAATGTAAGGTACTACACTAAGGCAGAAAAAATGAAAAATGAAATGCACAGATATAGGGTGGGTAACACCTAGCTTGACCACAGTACATGTGAAAGGGATCTAAGAGCTGTAGTAGACCACAAACTGAACATGAGTCAACAGTGTAGGCAGCAGCTAAAAGAGCCAACACAATTCTAGACAGTACAGTGTCTAGGCCAAGGGAAGTAATAGTACCACTCTATTTTGCTTTGGTCTGACTTCACCTGGAATACTGGGCTCCACAATTCAAGAAGCATACTGGCAGGCTGGAACTTGTCCAGAGGAGGGACACAGAGCAATGGCTTCAAATTTGAGAAAAGATATTCCACCTAAAAATTAGGAAAAAATGTCATGACAGTTAGAGCTGTTCACCAGTGGAATATGCTGCCTCAGACTGTGGTGGTTTCTCCTTCATTGGATGTTTTCAAACAGAGGCTTGATGGCCATCTATTGGGAGTGACTTGAATGTGCATTCCTCCATGGCGGCGGGTTGTACTGGATGGTCCTTGTGGTCTCTTCCAACTCTAAGATTCTAGGCATTTCATAGTACAGACCATATATGAACATAAAATGTGAAGACTGTGTCTACTACATAAAAGTCAAAGTTTGTCTGTGAGTTTGTCTGTTTGTCTGCATCAAGTAGGCGAAGACCTCATGGAATTAGCTGTGTGAGGAGAGACCTCATATGATTGGTTGGCTGTGAAGATTCTATGGAATCCTGGGATTGGCAGTTCAGGGAGGGGCCTTTAGAATTCTCAGCCAAGAAAACATTTGGGAGGCATATGTGAGAAAAATTAAAGTGACACACACAAACATAGTTACAAGGTCTTCTCACCTCACACAGGAGATTGTATGGGTTCCATATATGAGGAATCTTAAAGTTGAAATTCAAAACAAAAAATGCTTCCAGAAAAAGTAAAGCCATTGCACAAATTCAACAGAAAGCAAAAAAATAATAAAAAAAAATCAAAAGCCAATACATTAATATTACCAGACAACACAGATTGGATTGGGTACTACTGGGAAAAGTTACAGGTACTGGAATACACCAGTTGCTATGGAGACGATACCTAGCAGCTAGGAGAAGGACAGTGCATTCCCACAGGAACCCAACCTCTGTATGATAACAACTACGAATACAGATTGGATTGGGGAATATGAGGATCATAGAATCATACAGTTGGAAGAGACACCAGGGGCCATCAAATTCAACCCCCTGCTATGCAGGAACACACATCAAAGCATTCCCAACAGATGGCCATCCA
Organism: Ctenosaura bakeri; assembly: GCA_948474755.1. Taxonomy (NCBI): domain Eukaryota; kingdom Metazoa; phylum Chordata; class Lepidosauria; order Squamata; family Iguanidae; genus Ctenosaura; species Ctenosaura bakeri. The sequence goes on along the minus strand of CAOLHI010000255.1, from coordinate 609,671 downwards.
GCCTCTGCTTAAAAATCTCCAAAGAGGGAGACACCACCACACTCCGAGGCACCATATTCCACTGTTGGACAGCTCTGACTGTCAGGAAGTTCTTCCTGAGGTTCAAGTGGAATCTCCTTTCCTGCAGCTTGAATCCATTGCTCCTTGTCCTAGTATCCTCCTCGACATGACATCCCTTCAAATATTTAAACATGGCTATCATGTCTCCTCTTAACCTTCTCTTCTGCAGACTAAATATACCCAGCTCCCTAAGCTGTTCCTCATAGGGCATGGCTTCCAGACCCTTCACCATTTTGGTCACCCTCCCCTGGACACGCTCCAGCTTGTCGACACCCTTCTTGAATTGAGGTGCCCAGAATTGGACACAGTATTCCGAAGGAGGCCTAAACAATGCAGAATAGAGTGGTACTATTACCTCCCTCGATCCAGACACCATACTCCTATTGATGCAACCAAGAATCACATTGGCTTTCTTGGCTGCCACATCACACTGCTGACTCATGTTCAGCTTCTGATCTACCAAGACTCCTAAATCCCTTTCACATGTACTGCTATCCAGCCACAAATCCTCCATCCTATATTTGTGGATTCCATTTTTTCTGCCTAAGTGTAGGACCTTCCATTTCTCTCTGTTGAAATTCATTTTGTTAGCTTTGGGTCAGCTCTCCAATCTCTCAAGGTCATTTTGAAATTTGATCGTGTCCTCTGGGGTATTAGCAACCCCTCCCAATTTGGTGTCATCTGCAAATTTGATCAGCATGCCTTCCACTCCTTCATTCATTCAAAGGAGCCGTGGTGGCACAGTGGTTAAATGCCAGTACTGCAAGCCACAAGATTGTGAGTTCGATCCTGCCCGGCTCCAAGGTTGACTCAGCCTTCCATCCTTTCGCAGGTCAGTAAAATGAGTACCCAGCTTGTTTGGGGGCATGTATAGAAATGTTTCGAAATACATGCTATTTGTAAGTTGTTCGCTGCCTCGATCCATATGGAGAGGCGGAATACAAATAAAAATAAATAAATAAAAATAAATAAAGTCATTGATGAAGATGTTGAATAGCACTGGGCCCAGGACAGAACCCTGTGGCACCCCACTAGTCACTTCTCTCCAGTATGAAAAGCAGCCATTGATGACCACCCTTTGGGTTTGGTCAGTCAACCAATTACCAATCCACCTAACAGCAGCCCCATCCAGCCTGCATTTTACTAGCTTCTTTGCAAGAATATCATGGGAAACTTTGTCAAATGCCTTACTGAAGTCAAGATATGCTACGTCTACAGCACTCCCTTCATCTATCAAGCTAGTAACTCTATCATAAAAAGAGATAAGATTAGTCTGGCATGACTTATTTTTGAGAAATCCATGTTGACTTCTCGTGATTACCGCGTTGCTTTCTAAATGATTAGAAACTGACTGTTTAATGATCTGCTCTAGGATCTTTCCTGGCATTGATGTCAGGCTGACCGGGCGATAATTATTTGGGTCCTCTTTTTTCCCCCTTCTAGAAAATGGGGACGACATTTGTCCTCCTCCAGTCTGCTGGGACTTCTCCTGTTCTCCAGGAGTTCTCAAAGATTATTGCAAGTGGTTCAGAAATGACTTCTGCCAGTTCTTTTAATATCTTTGGATTTATCTGGCCCTGGAGACTTAAATTCATCTAGTTCCGCCAAATATTCCTGTACTACTTCTCTATTTATTCTGTGCTGCATTCCCCCCCCCCCCGTTCTTCACCTACTCCCCATTCCCCAGGTTGAATACTTCTATCCTTTTGGGAGAAAACTGAGGCAAGGAAGGTGTTGAGTAGTTCTGCCTTCTCTCTTCCCCCATTATTAATTGGCCATCTTCTCCACACAGCGACCCTATCATCTCCTTGTTTTGCTTTTGCTTTGCTTGGGCATCACAGAAAACACAGTTGGACAACATCTCAATAGGCAGCTAATCTAATGAACGCTGAGGCAGGTTCTCAACAAATGCAGCAGATCAGTACACACCATCCAAACTATAATGCACCAGAGTCACAGAGTAGGAGAAAGTCTGTAACTTTAGAACCACCAATAGGTGAAGGGTAATATCTAGTAGCAAACTGAACAGTTGGAAGCAACTGGACAAATAAAAATGGACAAAATGCTTTCCTGCTCAGAATAAAAATGATTGATCTATCTCTCAATGTGGAAGAGAGTGATCAACTGCTTTGTGTCCAAGTTTGGGGAGGCTCACTTTCTTTCCCCGCCACATGTGAAATCCAGATACTAATTATGACCTTGTGTTGCAGCAGAAAAAAACCACACACGAGTTTGACAGGAAATATGTACAAGGATAAGTGTGCTATCCCATGCCTCATTGGTGGCTACTCCCTTAAAAACCTTAGTTTAGGACTGCAGCTTCAATAACATTTTAGTGGTTTAGCCCTTGGAATACTTCCTGTTCATCTGTTTCGTAATCAGTAGGTGTGCAGGATGGGGCTATAACATCGTCACTTAAGCGAAATCTTCTAAGAAAAAATGTGTGGGAAGCTACTCTGTTTTCCAGATGACTTTTAAACAAATACAAAAACTGCATCAAGTTCAAACAACTTTCAATGATATTCTAGCAGAAAACAACACTATAAAGAAAAAGTTGATATATAGAAATGCAGTACTTTTTTGAACCTCAGAAAAATATGAGCTAAACAAACTTTTATTAAAAAATGATATAGGTCTGATAAAAAGTACAGCAACGTAACCAAGCTAGGGCTGTATTATCCTATTTTTACCCAGTTACTGCAGTGTAGCCCCATTTATCTTTCCACTGTTGAGTGAAGCCTACTTCAGACTACTCTGACTTTAAAAATGAAAAATGTATTAAACATGTCATTCGTTTTGCTGAATTACAAGAATGGTAGTGAGAGCTCACGGAGCCATATTCCAGATAGAGCTTAGATACTGATACCAAGCCAGCATGGACAACAGCCTTGGAAGAAAATATTTTTACTCTTATTTCTTCTACGTGTAAAAATATAGGTCTGCTTCATCTACACAATTCAAGCTTTCTTTTAGTTTCTTATTAACTGAAATTGTAGGTTCAGCATCACATTTTTCCTGAAGATTCAAACCTTTACCAGTGACAATCTGAATTCTTCATGGTAGGCTACTGGCATCCACAGACTCTAGGAAAAGACTTCTGTACAACATAAGACATGGTCCAACCTTATTGTCAGCACAAAGAGTCAGTTGTGAACTCTGTTGTCCTCAGGCTGTAGAGCATCTGTTCAAGGTGTTTAGGATCATGAAGTGTATCCCAGTCCTACATAGATTAGAGTTTTAGCTTATTTCAAGCTTTCAGAAGCTTAATTATGGAGGGGTCACTAGGACCAGGGGTTACTCCATTCACTGACCTTTCCATGTTAAACTGAAAAGTATAAGCAGAGATTTGACTATTTGGAATCCCTGATAACACAGAGGAATGTATTTGCATTTGCAACCTCTGTTCAAACCTTCCCTGTCAACATGGGCCATTTCCGCACTGGACTGTTATAGCGTTATTGTTCCACTTGTAACATCCTATGGAATCCTGGGGTTTGCAGTTTCGGGAGGGGCCTTTAGAATTCTCAGCCAGAGAGCCTCTTTGGCCTTAGTAAACTACAAACCCCAGAATTCCACAGGATGTTGAAAGTGGAACAATAGCACTATAACAGTCCAGTGCAGAGATGGCCATAGAGATGCTGGGAGAGCATAGAAGGCAGGGCTGGACTGCACATCCCTACATCATTCCCACAAATATGACTTTTTGAACACCTAAATGGGGGTATCCTATTGTCTCAGTATTTCTTTTTCTACACTACACGACAAGACATAAAATAGGGAAAGGAAAACCAAGTACTCCCATTTCAGGGAGTAAAAGACTGAAAAAAATACTATGTTTGAGCTTTAAAGATGAGATCATTGGCAAGAAATACTGTCCTGCCACAATACTTTAAAAATCAATCAGAAACAGTCTCAGTAAATGCTGGAGACCGGGGTTCAATTCCTTGCTCAGCCATGGAAACCCATTGGGTGACCTTTGGCGCATCACATACTTTGAGCCCCAGAAAACCCCTTGATAAGTTAGGGTTGCTACAAGTTGGAAACAACTTGAAGTCATATAACAACAACGACATTCGCAGAAAATTAATAACCATTTGAATTATTTCTTAATAGATTATACTACATTAAACTGCATTTTAGAATTAGATGTCCCCCTATAAACAATGTCCTCACTCAGATTTAATGAGACTGTTAACAGATGCTTAGATAAATTCATTAAGCAAAAGTGTATTAATAAAATGAACTTCCAGTTTCAAAGGTACTGCATCATTGAGTAGTAGATTTTTTCCAAGTGATGGATGACATCATTCTCAGATGGTTGGCCACTACTGATGAAACAGAACCTCAGTCTGAGCAAGCTGGGCCATTTTATGTGCTGTTGTCTTCTCATTCACTACGGTGTTCTGACGGAGAAGGGATGCACGGTAAACTAGGGCAGTTTAAGAAATAATTTGTTTATAGCGAATGCATATCATTTAAAAGAATACTAGTAAAGGAGTTACACTTATTTCGCATGTTGCAACCCATAATACTTTCTTCATTAATAAATTATCCTTTCAACTTTAAATTTTAAAGCATGTCACCAAGACATATTATCAATGTGTCTTGCTTGCTATATTAATGCATTCAGCCCTTCTCACTGTCTCAAAACTTTCCACTGCTGACCGGAAAATAATGAACAATTTCTGGCATGCCAAGCTCTGCTTTACTACACTGCATCAAATGTACAAGAATAGAATGAGTCCACATAATATTTTCTTACAAGATTGGATTAAGAATGTGAAAGGTGACTTAAGTAAAACCAGAAGCAGTGAGCTTGTCGTCTTTTACATCTGGTGGATTCTATTTTCTGCCTGTTCTGGCAGCTGAAGCTTTATATTCTCAGTGAATGCAATTTCAAAGCTTCTTCTTCCCCACTGACAACAATACCCCCATTTAAGCTATTTTTAGTAATGTGCATCTCTTGTTATGTCTTTGATGTTGTATACATTTCTTCTATCTTCAATGTGGTGGAAAATGTATTTCATAGTCAACAAAACCCTGATGTATTTATTTCTCCTTATTTTCGAATGTCTTTAATAACACTTCAAAATAGGGACTTCTGGATTTGGCCCTGCTGTTTAGTGCAGATAAGTAGAACAGCAGTAATCGAGAGAAAGGATAGTTAACAAGTACTAGAACTCTGGGACTTCGTTCTGGAACTAAATAGGGTGGTGAGCAATACTATTCATTTATGCTTTAAGTAAAGTAATTTAATCTTTGCGTTCTGCCAGACATCTTACATTTGGTGTTTATGACAGTTCTTCCTCAGAGTAATATGCATTTTAATCTTCTAATTTAGCTGGCTATCTGAGCAATCGAGTAGTAATTTTCTTCCAAAAAGTCTGCCAGTTCTTCAACATTTACTGAGGTCTCTTTAATAGGGTTTTATAGCTTTTATTTGGTAACATAAAATTTTGTGCCACTGTTAAGTTGTTTATTGATGTAGGTTTCTTTCATCAAAACTATAGTAAGAGTTGATCTGTTTATGCTAGCAAATGCTGTAACCAAAGTACGGCAGTGCTTCACAGTATAACAAAATGACAGGACAATTTGTGTGTGTGTGTAACAAATATAAAAAGCCCACAACTGTACACTTTAAAAAGGAGACACAGAACTAGGTTGAGAAAAAGAAATAACCTCGGTAAGACCCCATCAAAATATCTGAAGTATGTTGATATAAATAAATAAATAGATAGATATAAAATAATCATTCTAACATAAAATTTTCATAAAAGCTCTGATCAATGTAAGCTTTGTTACTCTTATTCAACATGCTGCTATATGAAGGGAAACAGCCATTCAGGATTGCATAATCAGACAACAGCAGAATGCATCACTTTAGTCTGATGTTAAAAAATCACTAGAGTATTTCTCTGACGAGTCTGATTTAGACAGTAAACAGTCTATGCACATTATTACTGAAAGGATATCCATGAGATCTAGGTTAACAAGTTATAAATCACTTTTTATTGCGTAAAGTAGCAGTTGAGAATTGTTTGATGTAACAGACTTCTATTTTTACCTACTGGCACAAGTTAAGCTTGCTACATTTTCAGTCCATACACAAAGAAAAATGAAAAAGATAAAAAGAGTTGAGCAAAAAGGTGGGGGGAATTATCATAACTAGGGGACAGAATGCATTAAAAGTGTATGTATGTTTGTGTGTGTATTAGAAGCACATTTCATGACTGCACTTGAGCGTGTATGAGAAAGAGTGAGCATTTTTAAAAATATTTTTCCTAGGTTTCACCTATCCCAAAGAAATGCAGCAATCAATTAAGTGCCCACATTTGTAATGCTTTATTTTTCATTCTTTTTTTCCCTCCAATAAGGGCCCAAGATGAAAATTAATTCCATATTTAAGCATGTAACATAATACACTTCTAAACTTTATTACCTCTGCATGGTTGCTAATGTCCTTATTTATTTAAATATAATTTCCTTCAATAACAATTTGGGTGCTCAAGTTTGGAAGCAAAATGGAGTTTCCACAAAATAAGAAACTACCTATTTTCTTTTTACTTATTTGAGGGACTTCCTTGGTATGGGAAACATATAAAACTGTGCATTAAAAATTAACAATTAATACCCTCCTTTTAAAAAAAATGCCCATATGATCTTCATGACATACCAAAAATGCATTTTCCAACACATTTTCCAAAGAAGCAACATGGGGGCTACACTAACGGCTAACTTCATTAACTCTTGTCAACAACTATTGTTGCTGATTTTGTTGGGTCTGTATGGGTGAATACACTGCTGTCTAGTCACTGTTACCTTATACATCTGGATTTCTATATTATTTGCTGTATTTGTTCTCATTTCCACTCTGGGAGAGAAACAGGGCAGACTGTCTATGAATTCAGGTTATGACTGAGAGCAGCTGAACCGCTGTATTTTCCAAGTTATTGGTTGAAAGAAAGGGTACATTATAATTCACATTTTGTATGTCAACTCAAAGGAGTCAGACCAGAAGAGGTTTCTGTCTTCATATGACAGCTCCTCCCAGGATATAGGCAGACTGTTAGCAAGAAATGCCTCCATCTCAACCCAAACTTGTGAATACCAAGAGAGGTACCCATCATTTGGAACATGAAGACAAGCAGTGCCTCTTACAGAGGCTTAAACAGGAAAAAAATAGCAATTAGCCATCTGGCACATCATGGTCAAGCAGCTATGAATCCCCCAGCAGTTGAGAGGAGTTCTTGTTCAACAAATTGGTAGATACTTTTGTGAGTTCTTGACTACTTGGAATTCTGGACCTTTAGACCAACTTTAAGTGACAGGTCTTGACCCTTCCCTTCGTCAGCATTTCACATCATGACTGCTTGCTCCCAGTAGTTGGCTTTGAAGCATCTGAAGGCCTTGCTATGATATATTTCTTTAGTTCATGGATAACTTTCTCAACTATATGTGTATGACCTGGTCTGGCTTGAATCCACTGTGATTGTTTTACCCTTCTCAAATCTGTTTTATCTGGCACTTGTTGCCTGCCAAAACATGACAGGATAATAGAGAGGAACAGGGCATTTGTGTGGGCTCTTAACAAGTTATACTATCCTAGAAGCAACCATTGTGATCAGAAGGATGTGCAGCATGTGGTCAAAAATCTCTCTTGCCCATGTTGAATTCCCTATTTCCAATAATGTAATAATTAAGCATTTCAGGCCAGCGAGTCACAATCCTGACTGTTAGCATAATGAAGCACAGTCCTAGAAGGTTTCAACAAATGAAAGAAAGAAGTGAAAGAGAAAAAGAAAAAAACTTCAGTAAGACACAAACAGTGCTATAAAACTTCTGTTCCATATTTGTTGAGACTCTGATCGGCTCCTTAGTATCAGTGCTAAAATTAGAGAATGTTCATAAACAGACTTGCGTAGGTTATAGATTTTTAATGAGACAATTTACTAGACTGCATGGGAAAACAATATATTTTACTGTTTTACCTTTACTCTTTCCAAAAAGACTTCCATAATTTCAAGAATTCCGCTAGAAATTAAACAAAATGACACAATATACAATGGAGAATGTGAAGTGAACGTGGAAAATATACCTAGGACTCAGTAGGGCACAACACCACTATAGAAATCCATCATACTTGCCATTTCAAATAAATGATCTTTTACATTATAACTTGCTTTTTCTTCAAAGAGCTTCAAAGAAGTTGCAATTAAGTGCATATGGTAGTCCGATCCAAGTAGTCTATTGGGTCAGAGCTGTCTACATTCAATGGCAGAACTGCTTCATGTGTCTTCATACAATTCTCTGAATACATGAAGATGGTGTCTATGGCAAATACTACATAGACACTATATATTATAGCATACCTGAACTAATATTCTGAACAGAAACCCTAACATATATTCAGACTCGTTGATAATGATTTGTAACTGAAAAGTTCCTTGCACAAATGGAAAAACTGTTCTGACTCATCCAAAGTGGCCAGTCTGAATCACTACTGATTTGTCCCCCTATACCATTCTGAAATTCTCCTAATCCTCAGAAATGGCTTTTCAGGGGAAGTAATGCACACAGTGAAGAGAGAGTGGGAAAGCTTTATAATGTAAGCCTGATTCCACTGTGCTTCTTTCTATGTACACCAATATATAAGAGAAAAACATAAGAGAGAGGCCAACGTGTACATGACTTCAGCAGAGGGACCCTAGGAGCAAAGACATAAGTAACATCTATATAAAAGTACTGTTTTTCAGTCATGCTTTTCTGTACCTATTTGCTGCTTTGTTGGAGCAGGGCATTTATATCCCCAACCAAAATTTGCAATATTATAATACAAGTCTAACTTTTTTCAAAAATATCAAATTTGTAAAAATGGTCCTACTATAACTCTACAATGAATATTTATTAGGACGATTCAAGAAAAAAAAGCAGAAACTATTCTTCATCTGTACGTGCCATATACGGAAACTGTCCTGTTTAAATGTATTCCTTCCTCATATTTCTGTAAATAAAATGCTAGTTCTCCTCCTGCTGCAGAACTCTAAGAGTGATCACAGTTAATTATATTACTTGATATAATTATAACGTATATTACAGCTCAAAATTGCTCACCAAATACTGTAGAATGCATTTATAAAACATATTTTTCAATACAGAAATATAAAGGCATGTTATGTATCCTCTTTGTGACAATTTTCTGGTCTTTGTATTTTTAGAACAAGGTTAATGAGGAATAAAAGATTTTAATTCTTACAATACAAAACTGCTTTTCAAAATCACCTCACCAAATTATCCATTTATTCAATCACCTTTTTCTGAAGAATGTTTCTATTTTGATAGAAAATACCAAATTTTTATCTAAATAAAATCTTTGGATAAATGTCTGATTCCTGATACTTTGATCAATGAGGAATAGAGATCTATTTCTGGCTGACTAGATTCTTAACATCAGTGTTAGAATTAGTCCACAAACTCATTTGTATAGGTATGGATTTTTAATAAGGAGACAGTTTACTAGACTGGAAAAAGCAATGTTGCATTTTACAGTTTTAACCTAAACCTTCCCAAAAAGGCTAATGTAAACAATTCTACTAGAAATTAAACAAAATGAT